>OX422211.1:420416760-421022260 GCA_949130495.1 Sambucus nigra | reverse complement strand
TTGAATGACCAAGAGAAAACCCACTAGATACACATCGTTCTCCCTTGTGTATGGAGCCGAAGCAATCTTTCTAGTAGAGTTGGAAGTTCCTTCTGCCCACTATGTCATGCGAAAGAGAATTCTCCCTCAGAATAGACACCTATAGTTAGAGGCTTTTAATGAACATAGAGACAACGCGATGCAACACTTCCAAATGTACACGAAATAACTCTCAAGGTCATATGATAACTTGGTGAGACCAAGGAAGTTCGTGGAAGGAGACCTCGTTCTAAAAGAAATGGTGAAGCACATCAGAGGGCTTCCTCTACCTAAGTTTGCAGCGAATTGGGAGGTGCTTTTCATTGTGAAGGAGGCTCCCGATTCAGGTTACTGTTTAATTTCAAAGATGGAAGAAGATAAACCATTTAAGATTAATAACAAATGGTTGAAGGTCTATCATGTATAAGCGAGTAACCTTAGCAAGATGATGTATCTAGTTTTCATGAATATAAAAGACATTTTTGAAGTTATGTTGTTTGTTGCAACTAAAGTGCGATGGAAAATTGTAAAACTTTATTTTTGCAAGTAGTTATAACATAGAGGTGACAAGAAAATAAGATAAACTTCTCTTTTATTCATAAACTAGAAAGTGTATTAGAAAAATGGGAACTACTGCCCAAGAATTACATGAGAAGAAAATAAAATTTGTACAAGTGTTGGGGGGGGTCATTGGCCTAGGAGGAACAATAAATCTGGGGCAGAGAAAAAGTCCCTAGGCTATCCCGAAGAAGCTGCTAAGCATACCTGTTGGGTGCTGATAAAACCCTCCAGCCTCATTTGAACTTGAGCACGCTCGATAAGCAATTTCTCTCGTTTCAACTTTTCCACGCGAAGACTTACTCGATATCCTCCACCTCTCTATTTACAACTTACAGTAGAGGTACTAACTCACCCAGTCTTGCCTCTTGATTTTGTTGAGCTTGCAAGTTCTTCTGTAACAGCTCCCTCGAACTTTCCAACTACTGACTCTTCAAAGTTTCAAGTGACCGATCAGCCAATTGAGTTGGAATCCATCTCTACCCAACTCCTTCAAATAGGCCAAGAATTAATTTAGGAGGGTCCTAGTGACCTTTGTAGTGGGGGTATTGACAAGCTCAACGATAATCGTTGCCATGCCCTGAAGCCTATGGATGATCACTGAAATGTTCGAACGAAGGAAGTCAATGGTAAAAGTTTCAGGCTGGTGAGTAGCAACTCATTCAATCACCAAACGATGGAAGGCAGGTATTTGAGGCGAGTGGTGAAGAACCATGAGGAAAAATTCATGAGGAACCAGTGCATGTAAAGGAAGCTCACAACCGGATTCGCTATCAGCTGGAGAAATCATCGTGGAACCTTGGTCATCATGACTTAATTCCTCAAATACTGTTAGTTCTGGATGAGGGGAGGCGATAGGGAAAGGAGATGGTCGAGATTTCTCTTCATCACGAAGGTACTCCCTATCAACCTGAGGGCAGAAAAGTGAAATAATGAGTTCAATGAAAAATCTTAATAAGTGGTTTTCATTGTTAAGTCACGGTTACTGGTGGAGTTTGACGAAAAACCTTAACAAGTGATTTCCATTGTTAAGTCAACATTGCTAGTGGAGTTTTACGAAAAATCTTTACAAGTGATTTTCATTATTAAGTCACCGTTACTGGTGGAGTTTGACGGAAATATTAACAAGTGGTTTTCATTGCTAAGTCACCGTTACTGGTGGAGTTTTACGAAAATATTAACAAGTGGTTTTCATTGTTAAGTCACCGTCATAGGTGGAGTTTACGAAAAATCTTAAAAAGTGGTTTTCATTGTTAAGTCACCGTTACTGGTGGAGTTTTACGAAAAATCTGAACAAGTGGTTTTCATTGTTAAGTCACCATCATATGTGGAGTTTACGAAAAATCTTAACAAGTGGTTTTCATTGTTAAGTCACCGTTACTGGTGGAGTTTTACAAAAAATATTAACAAGTGGTTTTCATTATTAAGTCACCGTTACAGGTGGAGTTTACGAAAAACCTTAAATAAGTTGTTTTCATTATTTGAACGTTTGAAAATGAAATTCTTCTAACAAGGAAATTACACATTGTCAAGATAATGGACAAACACCATGAAACAAAGAGAAAATTGTGAAATACCTCAACAACTACTGGAGCGAGAACAGAAGATGGGAAAGAAGCTGCAACGGTAGGCATCGTAATGGGCCAGTTCATGTCCTCAAGATCCTTCACAAAACCCTCTATTAGAGGAAATTTAGACAGAGGAACCTCAAAACTTAATGAAGATCCTATTTCAAAAAAAGGAACTAGGGTCAAGGTTAGGGGTGGGCTTAAGGGGGCTATTAGATCTTCCACAGCTACATCATCCCTTGTAGGGGCAGAAGAAGGACCACGATGAGTAGATAAGCCAAATGTAGCCCTAGTAATGGGTTGATTCCTGAGGGAGGATGGCAGAGTTAAGACTGGAGCAAACTGGGAATATAAAACTAAGTGTTAGAAGCAAGGCGCATCACAGAAAAAAGGGGCAAAGTGCACATTCAACCTACCTCAGTGATGTTGGAAAAAGGGGCAAACTCAGAGATGGGCCTTAATAGTGGAGGATGAATAAGGAAATCAACCAGTGCAGAAGCTAGTAATGAGGAAGGTTCAACCTGAAATACACCAAAATATTTAGAAGATTCAGCAAAGTGAGAAAGATAGAAAAGAAAGATCTAAAAGTGTTTATAACTTGTTACCTCAAGAAAACGTTGCGAAATTTTAACGATGTCTAGAGGAACCACTGGAAAAGAGGGTGAACCAGAATAAGCTAAGGGAGTCTCCACTGGATGAGAGGAAACTTCCATAGGGTCAATGGGGGCAACAACCTCCTTAGCATCCTCCACCGTACGCCGGGAGACCAACGACGGGAATAAGTGAGCCCGGTCATGGGAGAACGGGGGGAGGAGTTGCATTAATGGAACTAATACCGAAGCATACCCCTATGAAAGGACTCACAGGAGGGCTGGGCCTTTCTTCTTCAACTTCCTGCTTTAAGTTTCCATGAGTTAGACAAATATAGTTTGTTGTAGAAAAATGAGAAAAAAATATGTGTATACCTCTGATCCAGGGGGAGAATGGGACGATATCACCACTGGCGAGGAAGGAGGAGAAGTAGATGGAAAATACCTCTCCATGTGATGGTGTTCAACATTAGGACAGTCATCCAATGCCATAGCTCCAACAGCAGAAGGAGCTGAGGTGAGATGTACATCAGGAGCTCGTTTCTTCTGAGACTTAGTACCCAGAGTCTTTTTACTCTCACCAGCAACACCAAGACTTGGATGAACCCTTGAGATTTTCCTTCACTTCAACCCCCTTCAGATGGATCTACTAAGATGGTGGGTAAGGCAGCAGCAGGAGGAACGACGAGAATGTGTCGTTGAAACTCAGAATTTATTCGCTCCACCTCATCCTGAATTTTCTTTCTCAACTCCTCACTCGATTCGGCAGACATGTGAGGAGGAACGGAGGCAATGGGGAATGCATAGATTGAGGATAAGGTTGGGAATTAGAATTTGAAGAAGTCCCACTCTTGGATCCTAGTTTTTTTGGCTAGTGGCTTGGAAGGTCCTTCGCTAGAAGTTGCATCGGTTGGAACACCCTCACCAGAAACACTTTCAGTATGGGTGGGCTATTTTATGGTTATAATGTTATTGGGTTTGGGTTTGGTAGTAAGGATCATGAGAAAATAAGTATTTAGCTCATTGGGAGGAACTTTAGGACTCTTGCTCAGAGGTAACTCAACTCCAAGAATAGAGTTGCCCTTAAGGCCTAATTCTAAGGCAGGTAAAGAAATAACTGCGGGATACAGGGGGGACTTTATATGAATTCACGAATCCTGGTCAGTTGCTTCGGCCAGAATTTGGTGGTAAAAGAAGTGGACATATCCTCCTTTTTAGTAGCACTGGGGATGGTAACTCGACCATCCATAGTAGAATTTACGCCAAGTATCATCGAAGAAAGGTAGAAGGTGAAGGCCTCAGCAAAAGTAGCCCTTTTATTCGTTAACTGAAATATGGGCCGAGGAGCCCTTTGATCAAAACCGAACTGCCTGCTACAGTGATCGGGGTTATAAGGTTCAAAAGTACATCCCCACTCAGTGAAGGAAGGAAGGAACCCAGGGTGAATAGAATCACCACGGCTTGTGAAGGATCTTCTACAGCCAAAATGAAGGTGATCGTTCTAGCTGCAGAGGAGAAAAAAATTCCAAGTGTGGGCGAAGGTTGATTATCCGTATGGCCTCATGATAAAGGAATCCAAACGATTAAAAATGCGCATTATCTTCTTTCGACTTTATTTTTTGTGGAAGAACAAGAGGCGAGGGGGATTGATACCTTGGCTTAGGGGATAAGGAACAGATTTGGCGATAATAGAAGGAAAGCGGGTGTAGAGGAAACTCGTTAAAATAATGGTATTGGTGAAATTGGTCAGGTTGTAATGGCCAAGGGACCGTTCCATGTCAAAATGGGTTCGATCCAACCAAGTGTAGAGGGACCCCAGAGCAATGGCGGCCATAGAAAGATTGAAACCTCTGGCCAAACGAATGGAGATGTTTATGAGGTCCCTTCTAGGTTGGTCATTGGGTTTCCCAGTCAAGATGAAATGGGAAAGCAAAACAAGTATGTAGGTCAGTAATTCTATGGATGTACCTTTACCCTTGCCCGTGATAGCAGTGATATCCTTTGTAGTAGGAGCTTCGAAGAAATAACTGATTAAGGGAATAAACGTAGCTTTTTTGGAAGATAAGTAAACTCACCCATGGGTTCAAAATCAACTCATCTCAGTCAGCAGTTTCTTTGATTTCCAAGGCCTCATCAAGATAAGTAAACTCACCCATGGGTTCAAAACCAAGAAGTTTACATAAATCTTCGAAGGAAATGGTGAACTCCCCCCAGGCGGCAAAGATGGTGTGAGTTGTGACATTCTATCTGGGGACCAACACTTGAAGTGCAGTGTTGTGCTCAGAGATAGTGAACTCCCCAACCTAGTTGGCTTAGTAAAGACTAACTTTGGCAAGAGATGCAGCATGGGAGCTCTACATATGTGCGTGCCAGGTAAAAAAATGAGTTGAAGATCCCCCCAAGTACTTCAAAATAGATCTGGGAGCAAGGGAAGTCACCACGATCCAATCTAAAGTGCAGAGTCCCCTCTGGAGGAAGAAAACCCCATTTGGATGATTATTCATCTTCATCACCCAACAGCAAAGGGTTATATTTGGCTGAAAAACTGCAAGTCTTGCGTGCATCAGAGAGTTCATCGTATTTTCCAAAGATTAGAGACCAACGGTAAAAACATAGTTTCTCTTGGAGAGAAACATCCAAGGCAGTGGCTCCCACAGTGGCAATAGCAGTAGAGGCAGTAGCACTGGAGGTTGGCTGAGCACTGGCGTTGATATCTTGGGGAATGCTTGAAGAAGCCATTGCAGGTGGCTATAAATGAAAAATCTTAACAAAGAAGAGATAGAGATGAAAATGGAATAGTATAGGTGCAGGCGGCGGTGAAAGAGACGATGAGAGGAAAAAAACCCAGGGAAAATCTTAGTAACAATGGCCCTTTGAGTATTTTCTCTCTCTAAGTTGTTGGGAGTTGAAGAAGATGAAAGCAAGTTAAGTGAAAAATGGCTAAGTGTTTGAATAATAGCCGTTTGAAATTCTTGAGTTTTCCTTTTGAGTTTCCCACCACTGCACGTGCAAAGTCGTCGGTAATCATTTCAAGTGTACACGTGGCACTTTGGGAAGTGTTCTGACAGTTGAAAAGACGGAATCACGTCATTAATGAAGTGACACATGGGGATTAGAGAGGGTTTTCTTATAAAACAAGTTTGAGTTTGGCGACAGAATTTTTTATCAGACATATCCAATATCCCACAAGACAGAAGTTGTCCCAACGGTTCAAAATGCCCCGATGTCTCCCGCCATAAGTCCAAACGGAGTTTAATTGTGACTCAGGTACACCGGGGAGAATTTTATAGATCAAACAGTTGCTTTGAGGAGAACTCCACAAGTTTAAATGCCAGGAATGCCTAGGAGGAAGATTTCATACCGCTAGGGGCAGTCCCAATGCAAATACCAACTACTTACAGCTATACTGCACAAACAACACAAACAGGGGATAATTTCACTTCCCAAGAGTCAAAACGGATAGTTAATAGGCTCCCAAGGTGTTTTGAGAAAATTCTATTTGCCATGGAAGAAGAGACAGAAAAGTTGGGGCTCAATGACATGAAAATGTTAAGATATCTCTTTGCCAATTTTCGACAGGCCGCAGCTCTTTGGTTCAGGTACATGGGGGAGAATTTTTCTTTTTCCTGCAAATGATAACGACAAAAGTTGCAACAAAGACAAAAATTCCAAATGTTTTTCACAAATATAAGGCCCATCGAATTGAGAAGTTTTCGTGCAGACATTTCTTGTTCCCACAATAAATCACTATACGAAGGGGAAAATGTAGGGGGGCTTGAAAATAATCTTGAGATTAGAGATAACCCCCAGATAATACAATAGACTCAAGGGATTAAGGAAACGATGTAGCTCTTCGAGGCAGCTCAAGCGATGCAGCTCAGCAAGGCAGCTCAAGCGATGCAACTCAAGCGAGGTAGTTCAGCGTGACAACCCAGGAAAATCTTCCAGTGAAAAAACTTTCCGAGAGAGCTCATACTTTAGTTCTATTACTTTACTTAGTCTTATTGTATCTTTTATATTAACTATGAGTTGTAACGATTATAATGTTATGTAATGTGAGGTCAAAGGATACTCGCGAGAGACCAGGCCTGGCAGGGCCTGGGAGAACTTTCATGCTCTATCGAATGATCTCACCGTGGGAACTTCAGAAGGACTTGGTTTAGAGGATTGAGAAGTGAGTCACCATTGGGTCTTGTCCTGACCATCTTAGATACATCGGGTAAAACAGCGAAGGGCATGTGATCGTGGAACCTTGGGCCGAGCAGCCTTGAGTTCCATCATACGTTGAGTTGTGAACCAAATAACCCTCTACTAAATGTCCCATCTACTTTATGTGATGTCACTAGCCATATAAGCAATGTTAGATCTGTACTTGAGTAAATCACCGTGGTATTTGGGGCTGTCAGACAGTTGGTGAGCCACCTCTGTGCTAATAGCCCCCTAACGCACAGTGGTTAGGCAAAAGGCATGTCTTGGCATTTAATGTTTATGACGTGGAGCTGACCAGTCCATCAGGCATTTAATGTTTGTGACATAAAGTATGAGGGATGTCTTTCACAATTGTGAAAGACCGAGGCATCTCGAGAGTGGTGTGGGGGGCTATTTATGTGCCTCAACTACTTCTGAGTGGATGATGTTCTTTTTAAGAGTTCTTATTAGAGAGTTATTAAAAAAAAGATATCAGAGAGAAGTTATTACAAAAAACCAGAGATTTTTTCACCCACTATTGTCATTTATTACAATGTTTTTAATATCTGACTAGAGATCTTTGAGGGTTGGCGTGTTTGGCTGCCTGCCAAGTGGTATCTAGGGTGCTTACCTCTCTATCCCTCTAAATGAGTTACTTCTAAGTTCATTATTATCTTCTGAGTTATACATGAGAGATTTGTGAGTGCAAACTGAGTTTATCTTCACCGGGTTATGATTGTGTGTTTTGTAATTAATCATGAGTGTTCTTGGTTAACTTCTCATTACTGTACTTAAAAGGGGTTATGCCTCCATCTAATTTAAACTACCCTCTTAAATCATCCATTTTTTGTGACTCGTTGTGTGGTGTCGCAAGACATCAAATTAATATTTAATGCTATTAACTTTTGTTTTATATGAAATTGTATTTTCCTTAATTTTTATTTTAGTTGATTTTTTTTGTGGCCTTTCAATATTTTCTAAAATTGGACTTTTCTGGCCGATTCTTATTTTTTTTTGGTAACATGCACCCCTGATCGCGCATGTCCCCCGACCACGACTGCGACGATAATCCCCACGGCCACGGGTGTGAAGTGGGAGTAAACATGTCCTTTTCTTCTCCACAAGCATGTATCCTTTTAATTTTTGTACCCACTTTTTCCTTTACCACTTCATTCTCTCCAAAAACCTAAGAGGGTTGTTCCATTTTTCCTTTCCTCCCATATTGTTCGTCTAGGTAATTTTTTTCTACTCAATCGCCATTGGAGGAAGCATGCATGTTGAAAGAGTACCGAATTCCTTAATCGAGAGTCCCACTCACTTTATTTTGGACACTCTATAGGGGTATGATAGGTAGCCTATTGTATCTAAATGCTAGTCGTCCTAATATAGCATATAGTGTAAGTGTATGCACCCGTTTTTAAGAATGTCCGAAAGAAACCCACTTTTAGTAGTTTAGAGAGTTATCAAGTATGTGAGAGGGACTCTAGATTATGGAATTTTGTACTCTTTCAACATGCATGATTCCTTATATGCCTACTCCGACAGCAATTGGGTCGGAGATCTATGATAGACAAAAGAGTGGTTGTTTTTATCTACGTAATGCACTTGTATCTTGGTGTATAAAGAAATAAAATTCATTTTTAATTGTCGATTGTCGAGGCCGAGTACATAGCTGCAATTAGCTGTTGTACACAACTTATCTGGATGAAACTAGTGTTTTGTGATTATGCAATAGATCAAGAGAAGATGACTATATATTGTGATAATACAAGTGCTATAAACATTTCAAAAATCCCATGAACACTCTCGCACTAAGCATACAAGTATTCTTCTTCATTTCTTCCGAGATTTAGTTCAGGAAGAAGTAATTTCCATCAATTATGTTAAAACATATGTTCAATACGATGATATCGTCACTGAATCCCTAGACTCATTTAGGTTAGACAACCTTAGGAAGTCCATCGCGGTATGCTCCATAGATTAGGATGTCCCCGTATTCTAGATTATGATATATTATTTCATGATTCATTCCAGATGTTTGTAATACCCCGTATTTTCATGATATCTATTTTTGGGGATTAATTGAATTAAATGTGTATTAATTAGAAATTAATCCGGATAAAAATATTAACGAGATGTGAGTTAGTATTTGATTATAATGTGTATACTTTGCAATATATGAATATTGGAAATATTGAAATTGTCGCGAGATTGAAATACGGTAATTTGGGAAACTTTGTTGGGACGCGCGTGACAGTCGCGTCAGGAATATAATTATTTGAATTAAAAAGTGAATTTTATTTTTATCACCCGTATAGTCATTTTGAGTGCTCCAACGCGTCCGGAAGGGTCGAAATAGTCAGAAAACACTAGCCGGGGGTTAAGTTTGGGTTCCGGGGCATTATTGAGCCATACCGGTAACTTATAGGGGCATTTTGGTAATTTCAAAAATCTGGGAATTAAAACCCACGAAAATAAGAGATAAAAATCTGACTCTTTCTTTATCCACTAAACCCACTACTTACACTAAGGGACTTAATGGGCTACGGGAGAAGTTAAGTTATAATCCCAACTTACCAAAAACCAACCACACCTCCATTGTCATCTTCCTTAGAGAAACTTGTAGAGAGAGAGAGAGAGAAGAGAATTCAGCAGAAAGAGAGAGGGAGAACAACTTAGCCTTCAAGACTCAACATCAAATTCAGAGAAAGATTAAGCCAAGTGGTTTAATTACAATTGATTCAAAGCTATGCTCTTCCATGTTTAGGAATTATCGAATTTATCTTGGAAGATGATTTAGACCCATGAATTGGAAGTTTAAAACTATGAATTATGTTAGGGACTGCATGTAGTAACAATCTGGACGAATTATGAACTCAGAATTATGACCCTTGATGATTTAAAAATGGATTTTGGAAGAAGTTTATTAATGTTCTTGAAAAAAATAGTAATCTGGAATTCTTGATGAAGATTTGATCCATACAAAGCCCTTGAATGATGAATTATTGGTTTTAGAACGTTATTAATGTTGTAGGATGGTTATATGATGATGCTATAACGTTATATTAGAGATTCATGCATTAAAAGTATGTTTTGGGTTGATTTGAAAACTGCAAAACGAAGTAGTCCGTAACCATACCTGGTGACCATAGATCGATCGAAGGAAAAGGTCATCGATCGACCTTCCCAGAATGAGTAAAGTTTTTCCCTATTTAAATTTTAATGATGTTAACCCTTGATTAATATTGTTGGAGACCATATGAATACCCTTAACCTTTAGGAAGACCAGTAGGCTTGGTTATGATATTTGGACCTTAATTAGAATTCAATTTAAGGAATTATTCTAAAACTAATGAAATTCGATAAGTGAGTAAATATTTGGGTTAATAGTGTAAATTTGAATACTTTGATGAAATGAGGTTTGGGGCAGAAGTAAGGACCTTAGAATTAAAGATTCTATACGTGGGAATAATAGGAACTTAATAATCTATTTTACATAGGTCTTAAGTATAAGAAACTACGACGTGAGACGTGTCGACAGTTTAACTTTTATATTATCGGGAGACGTAAAATATACAAATTTGGAATAATGGTATAAAGATGTAGAGTATACCTTTATTAATATTGAATTATCTAAGATGTGTGATGCTTAGTATATGATTTCTATATGTATGACATACCTACCATACTTGCTATCACGGGAGGTTACGTTCGCTTAGGGCCTTCTTATCCTTGTGTTGCCCGGATTTAGATTGGTACCTCGAGGACATAGTTCAAGAGAACAACTTATTTGTGAGTCAATAAGCCAGCTGACTATGGAGCGTAGGTATGTACGTGACCATGGATATGTTGAATTATGTTCGCCTCCATTTTTGTGTGTGGTGTTTATTCCAACAATTCCTGAGAGATTCGGAATTTGTAATCCTTATGTACGTGATCTACCGGGATGGATAGCAGAGTATGTGTGCACCGCAGCTTAGCCTTTGGGTGCTTGTATAGTATATTTATGATGTGAATAATATACGGTTAAATGTAAAGGAAATTTCTATGTTAATCGTGGGTATAGTAATTGTAATATTAGGAAAAGATAAAAGGGGACATGTATCAATAAATGGTTTTGTTAATAATTGGGAATCCGAGAATTAAAGTAGAACTGTCTATTTAATTGTTAGGTTGGAAATTAAACGTGAACTGAGTAGGAGTGTTAGAAACTCTTTGGAATTAGATAGTTATGAGAAAACACATGAATGGGTACAGGAACGTTAGGAGTGCACAGTTAGACGAGAGGTGAGCATTTCATGTGAGAGCACGTCCTAACATGTATCTTGCATTCATTGTTTTAATTATTATTAAAGCACTTGCTATTTTTAAAATACTCTCCACATTCGGGCTCTGACCCGTTTGCTTTCAAATCTATCTTTTTGTAAAAACCATTTTTAGGTGCCCAGCCACAAGGACACCATGCTTAGGATCCTCATTCAGGTGACGAGCTGTAGCAGTTTGTGGGAGTTACAGGACATTGATTATAGACGTTTCATCTATCTTGACTCTATACTCAGTATTTATCAGTTGTAGGGCATGTCGCCCATTTCTTTTAGAGGCATTTCATTTATTTCAGTTATTCAGAATTCGGGCATGTACTTAATTCAGAATTCAGACTTGTCTTATTATTTTTAGTTGTGGGATTGTTGTGAGGAGTTTTCCTCCGGAATTATTACTATTGTTGGTTATTTCAATACTTCGTTATGGTGAATGGTTTTATGTTGTACTTCCATTATTCTTTTTGCATGTTAATCAGATAACTTAAAATTTGGCAACTTACTTTTTAAATACTAGGTGGTTAGTAATCATTTAAATTTTTTCAACAGTGATGCTATTAACTGGATCAACTTGACATTTTGTATTAATTTAATAAAGGAGTAGCTACCCGGTATTTAATTAGTCGGGGTGTCACAGGTGGTATCAGAGCATCAGGTTCTAGTGTCCTTTAGGATCTGAACGGCTTATTATGTTTCCGCTGAGCTTTCTTTGATGTAGAGCCCTATATTTTAGGACTGTTGTATTCTTTTATATATGCTACGTTCTTCAGCTATTTTAAGTTTATAACTGCGAACTTATAGACTTTATTCTTATTTCAGAATGCCTCCACGACGTGCACCACGGATTCCATGGAATGCAACGCCTGAACCACAGCCCGCACCAGTTCAGGGCATAATGAACGCCGCTGAGGTTGCAGCCATAGTAGCCCAAGCGGTAAATGCTGCATTAGCCGTAGTTTAGCAGGCACCACCTCAGGCGCCATTTGTCGCACCAGTTTAGCCATATGCATTCCCGTCTGCCTGGGAACGTGTACGCGATGCTTTTCAGAAAGCACATCCACCGCAGTTTGCTGGCAGCTCCGATGTTGTTGTTTCGAGTCAGTGGAGAAAGGATATACAGAGGCACTTGAGGATGTATGAGTGCACTGACGTTCAGAGGCAGGTACTGACTACTTTTAAGCTAGTGGGATTTGCACTACAGTAGTGGTAGTCTATTACCACCGCAGAGGAGAGAGATACTCTCACGATTCAGGAGTTCTGGATGCGGTTCGACCGCAAGTACTTTTCGTCTGCTGTTCACACGGAAATGAGGAGGAAGTTGATGAACCTTCGACAAGAGGGTAAGACCGTGGCCGAGTATGAGGCCGAGTTCACGAATCTGTTGAATATCGTTCCGGATGAGATACCGACAGAAAAGAAGAAGATTGAGAAATTCACCGACGGGTTGACATGGAGGATCCGTCAGCATCTATTAGGGAACCTTTCGTTGGCCACTTATTCTGATGTGGTTAACGCTGCTTTGTTACACTGCCAGGATCACCGCTTTCATATGGCTGAGGGCAAGAGATCGGGAGAGTCTAGCCATCAGGGCAGGACAGGGGGAAATGGTGCCAGCGGGGCACAGTCAGCTCAGGGTCAGTATAGGCAGAGCGATCAGGGTTCCCAGCAGGGGGATCATAAGAGGTTCCGATCAGGGGGTTTTAGGAACGGACAGGGAGGATTCCGGAATGGCCAGCAGGGTCATAACGGCCATCAGGGCCAGCAGGGTCAAAATGGTCAACATCAACAGTTTCACCAGGGCCAGCAAGGCCAGGGCAGAAATGGTAACGGCCACCAGGGCCGAGGGCAGCAGGGACAGCGAGGGGGAAACTTCCCGGGGAAGTGTTTCATTTGTGGTAAGATTGGCCACAAACGTCAGGATTGTCCTGATAAGGGTAGGGCCCCGCAGCAGCAGCAGGGTGCTCGACATGAGCCACAGAGGCCACTTTTTCCACCTGCTCTTCCAGCTCCAGCCCAGGTGCCAGCACTACCAGCCATTCCAGCAGTTCCTGTGCAGCAGGGGCAGTTACAGTATGGACGTGTCTATAACGTCCACCAGGTAGCAGCTCCACAGGCACCACCCGCGATTGAGGGTATGTTTCCTATCCATGATACTATGGGTCGGGTTTTGTTTGATACAGGGGCAACGCATTATTTTATAGCTACACATTTTGCGAAAGCCTTAGGGTTGTTAGCTACGGCAGAGAGTACAGTAACGTGTGTAGACTCACCTTTGGGGAGTGGGTCACTTATTTTCTTTATATGCCGGGGAGTGGGGGTAGAGATTGGTAGTCTGGTATTACCTGCAGATATGTTGGTATTAGATATGCATGTTCACGATGTGATTATCGGTATGGATTGGCTCGCAGATTATAGAGCCATGATTGTTTGTTTCGGTGGGAGAATTGTTTTTGCCATTCCGGGGCAAGAGATGTTTGTAGTGGCGATGCCTCGCCCAGAGGGAGGTTCGACCGCTCATTTGTACTACTTAGAGGAGGATACCTCTAAGGAGGTTTTGATTCCTTTAGATTCGATCCCAGTTGTCAGGGAGTATTCCGATGTGTTTCAGGAGATACCAGGCCTACCACCCAGTCGAGAGATAGACTTTGTTATAGACTTATTGCCAGATACGAGACCTATAGCACGCGCACCGTACCGTATGGCTCCAGCTGAGATGAGGGAGTTACGGGATCAGATTGAGCAGTTGTTGGGTCAGGGGTTTATTCGGAGGAGTACTTCACCATGGGGTGCCCCTGTGTTGTTCGTGAAGAAGAGAGATGGTTCACTGAGATTGTGTGTGGACTACCGGGAGTTAAATAAGGTCACGATACGGAATAAGTATCCGTTGCCTCGAATCGATGACCTATTCGACCAGTTGAGAGGAGCTTCTTGCTTCTTAAAGATTGATTTGCGATCTGGATACCATCAGTTGCGTATCAGGGAGGAGAACGTCTCGAAGACTGCGTTTTTATCGAGATATGGTTCTTACGAGTTTCGGGTTATGCCATTTGGTTTGACCAACGCTCCAGCAGCGTTTATGGACTTGATGAATAGGGTGTTCAGGGATTTCCTTGATCAGTTTGTCATTGTCTTCATCGATGATATTCTGGTCTACTCCCAGACAGAGGAGGAGCACGCCGAGCATTTGAGACAAGTTTTGCAGACGCTACATCAGAACGAGTTGTATGCAAAATATGAGAAGTGCGGGTTTTGGCTAAAGGAGGTCCAGTTTTTGGGACATATTATTTCCAACAGGGGAATATCTGTTGATCCGGGGAAGGTATCCGCGGTGAGGGAGTGGGGACAGCCCATGACACCGACTGAGATCCGTAGTTTTTTGGGCTTAGCAGGATACTACAGGAGGTTTATTCGGGGTTTCTCCACGATAGCGGGTCCCATGACACATCTAACTCGTAAAGGTGTGCCGTTCATTTGGAGTGATGCCTGTTAGTTGGCATTCGATGAGTTGAAGGACAAGTTAACCTCAGCACCTGTGTTAGCATTGCCGAGACCGGGAGTTGAGTATCTTGTTTACACCGATGCGTCCTTACAAGGACTTGGAGGTGTACTGCAGCAAGAGAGTCAGGCCATAGCTTATGCTTCCCGTAAGCTTAAGCCTCACGAGAAGAATTACCCTACCCATGACTTGGAGTTAGCGGCAGTGGTATTTGCCCTTCGTATTTGGAGACATTACCTTTTGGGGGAGAAGTTTTGATTGTTCACGGATCATAAGTCCCTACAGTACCTATTCACGCAGAAGGAGTTGAATATGCGGCAACGGAGGTGGCTTGAATTCGTGAAAGATTATCAGTTCGATATCCAGTATCACCCGGGGAAGGCTAACGTGGTGGCAGACGCCTTGAGCCGTAGGCCAGTAGATGAGGTGGCAGGGGTGTGGAAGGCCAAGTGGAAGGAGTTGGGACACCAGGATGCAGTGGCCCGATCATTCATGTCTGTGATGACCGTTACACCGCAAATTGTCACGAAGGTGGTAAAGGCGCAGGCAAAAGATTCATTCTGTCAGGAGTAGATAGTTCGATTACTAGCAGAGGGAGCAGAGTCCTATACCGTTAGCTCAGACGGGGGATTACGCTTCAATGGGAGATTGGTAGTTCCAGAAGGGGAAGAATTGCGGCACGAGGTGATGGCAGAGTCGCACGGCTCACGGTTCGCGGTACATCCCGGAGGGGACAAAATGTATCAAGACATGAGGCGACAGTATTGGTGGAGCGGGATGAAGAGAGATATTATCGTGTTTTTTTCAAAATGCGCCACTTGTCAGCTAGTTAAAGTGGATCATCAGAGACCGGCAGGACTTCTACAACCATTGGAGGTCCCGATGTGGATGTGGGAGAGCATCTCCATGGACTTTATAACGGGGTTGCCTACGTCACAGAGAGGTCATGACTCCATTTGGGTAATTGTGGACAGGTTGACCAAGGTCGCTCATTTCCTACCCGTAAGGACAGACTACACTGCGGGACAGTATGCCCAGCTCTTCATTTCATAGATAGTGAGACTTCACGGTGTGCCCCTAAATATCGTGTCTGACCGAGATAAGATATTTGTTTCACGGTTTTGGTAGAGTTTTAAGGAGGCCATGGGCACAGAACTGCGGTTGAGTACGGCGTATCACCCGCAAACCGATGGGCAAACTGAGCGTACAAACCAGATGTTGGAGGACATGCTACGTATGAGTATCATTGACTTTGGGGGTGGATGGGAGCAGTATCTTCCACTGGTGGAGTTTGCTTACAACAACTCCTACCAGTTCACCATTGGCATGGCTCCATTTGAGGCATTGTACGGTAGACCTTGTCGTTCCCCAGCATGTTGGTTGGAGGTGGGGGACAACAAACTACTTGGGTCGGAAGTGATTCAGGATACTTCGGCAAGGATAGAATTGATACGGAATCGCATTCGAGTAGCTCAGGATCAGCAGAAGAGCTATGATGATGCGAAGAGATTCTTCAGGGAGTTCCAAGTGGGGGACCAAGTTTTTCTCAGAGTATCTCCTATGAAGGGGATCATGCGTTTCGGGAAGAAAGGGAAGTTGGCACCGAGATATGTGGGACCATTTCCTATTATTGAGCGGGTTGGACCGGTTGTGTATAGGCTTGGATTACCGGAGCATTTACATCGGATTCACGATGTATTTCATATTTCCTCGCTAAGGAAATATCTTAGAGACGATTTGGCTCATTCTCACATTGCTTTGGAGGACATCGATCTCCAGTCGGATAGCTCCTACGAGGAGGGGCCGATTGCTATTATGGACCAAAGTGAGCGGAAATTGCGGTCAAAGATAGTTCCGCTAGTGCGTGTTCAGTGGCGAAATCATAATGTCGAGGAGTCCACATGGGAGCGTGAGGATGAGATGCACGAACGTTATCCGGAGTTGTTCTTACCAGGTACTTTCTAGTTCCGAATTTCGGGACGAAATTCAGTTATTAGGGGGGAAGTATGTAATACCCCGTATTTTCATGATATCTATTTTTGGGGATTAATTGAATTAAATGTGTATTAATTAGAAATTAATCCGGATAAAAATATTAACGAGATGTGAGTTAGTATTTGATTATAATGTGTATACATGGAAATATATGAATATTGGAAATATTGAAATTGTCGCGAGATTGAAATACGGTAATTTGGGAAACTTTGTTGGGACGCGCGTGACAGTCGCGTCAGGAATATAATTATTTGAATTAAAAAGTGAATTTTATTTTTATCACCCGTATGGTCATTTTGAGTGCGCCAACGCATCCGGAAGGGTCGAAATAGTCAGAAAACACTAGTCGGGGGTTAAGTTTGGGTTCTGGGGCATTATTGGGCCATACCGGTAACTTATAGGGGCATTTTGGTAATTTCAAAAATCTGGGAATTAAAACCCACGAAAATAAGAGATAAAAATCTGACTCTTTCTTTATCCACTAAACCCACTACTTACACTAAGTGACTTAATGGGCTACGGGAGAAGTTAAGTTATAATCCCAACTTACCAAAAACCAAGCACACCTCCATTGTCATCTTCCTTAGAGAAACTTGTAGAGAGAGAGAGAGAGAAGAGAATTCTGCAGAAAGAGAGAGGGAGAACAACTTAGCCTTCAAGACTCAACATCAAATTCAGAGAAAGATTAAGGCAAGTGGTTTAATTACAATTGATTCAAAGCTATGCTCTTCCATGTTTAGGAATTATCGAATTTATCTTGGAAGATGATTTAGACCCATGAATTGGATGTTTAAAACTATGAATTATGTTAGGGACTGCATGTAGTAACAATCTGGATGAATTATGAACTTAGAATTATGACCCTTGATGATTTAAAAACGGATTTTGGAAGAAGTTTATTAATGTTCTTGAAAAAAATAGTAATCTGGAATTCTTGATGAAGATTTGATCCATACAAAGCCCTTGAATGATGAATTATTGGTTTTAGAACGTTATTAATGTTGTAGGATGGTTATATGATGATGCTATAACGTTATATTAGAGATTCATGCATTAAAAGTATGTTTTGGGTTGATTTGAAAAATGCAAAACGAAGAAGTCCGTAACCATACCTGGTACAATCCATCGATCGACCACCATAGATCGATCGAAGGAAAAGGTTGATCGATCGACCTTCCCAGAATGAGTAAAGTTTTTCCCTATTTAAATTTTAATGATGTTAACCCTTGATTAATATTGTTGGAGACCATATGAATACCCTTAACCTTTAGGAAGACCAGTAGGCTTGGTTATGAGATTTGGACCTTAATTAGAATTCAATTTGAGGAATTATTCTAAAACTAATGAAATTCGATAAGTGAGTAAATATTTGGGTTAATAGTGTAAATTTGAATACTTTGATGAAATGAGGTTTGGGGCAGAAGTAAGGACCTTAGAATTAAAGATTCTATACGTGGGAATAATAGGAACTTAATAATCTATTTTACATAGGTTTTAAGTATAAGAAACTACGACGTGAGACGTGTCGACAGTTTAACTTTTATATTATCGGGAGACGTAAAATATACAAATTTGGAATAATGGTATAAAGATGTAGAGTATACCTTTATTAATATTGAATTATCTAAGATGTGTGATGCTTAGTATATGATTTCTATATGTATGACATACCTACCATACTTGCTATCACGGGAGGTTACGTTCTCTTAGGGCCTTCTTATCCTTGTGTTGCCCAGATTTAGATTGGTACCTCGAGGACATAGTTCAAGAGAACGACTTATTTGTGAGTTAATAAGCCAGCTGACTATGGAGCGTAGGTATGTACGTGACCATGGATATGTTGAATTATGTTCGCCTCCATTTTTGTGTGTGGTGTTTATTCCAACAATTCCTGAGAGATTCGGAATTTGTAATCCTTATGTACGTGATGTACCGGGATGGATAGCAGAGTATGTGTGCACCGCAGCTTAGCCTTTGGGTGCTTGTATAGTATATTTATGATGTGAATAATATAGGGTTAAAGGTAAAGTAAATTTCTATGTTAATCGTGGATATAGTAATTGTAATAATAGGAAAAGATAAAAGGGGACATGTATCAATAAATGGTTTTGTTAATAATTGGGAATCCGAGATTTAAAGTAGAACTCTCTATTTAATTATTAGGTTGGAAATTAAACGTGAACCGAGTAGGAGTGTTAGAAACTTTTTGGAATTAGATAGTTATGAGAAAACACATGAATGGGTACAGGAACGTTAGGAGTGCACAGTTAGACGAGAGGTGAGCATTTCATGTGAGAGCACGTCCTAACATGTATCTTGCATTCATTGTTTTAATTATTATTAAAGCACTTGCTATTTTTAAAATACTCTCCACATTCGGGCTCTGACCCGTTTGCTTTCAAATCTATCTTTTTGTAAAAACCATTTTTAGGTGCCCAGCCACAAGGACACCATGCTTAGGATCCTCATTCAGGTGACGAGCTGTAGCAGTTTGTGGGAGTTACAGGACATTGATTATAGACGTTTCATCTATCTTGACTCTATACTCAGTATTTATCAGCTGTAGGGCATGTCGCCCATTTCTTTTAGAGGCATTTCATTTATTTCAGTTATTCAGAATTCGGGCATGTACTTAATTCAGAATTCAGACTTGTCTTATTATTTTTAGTTGTGGGATTGTTGTGAGGAGTTTTCCTCCGGACTTATTACTATTGTTGGTTATTTCATTACTTCGTTATGGTGAATGGTTTTATGTTGTACTTCCATTATTCTTTTTGCATGTTAATCAGATAACTTAAAATTTGGCAACTTACTTTTTAAATACTAGGTGGTTAGTAATCATTTAAATGTTTTCGACAGTGATGCTATTAACTGGATCAACTTGACATTTTGTATTAATTTAATAAAGGAGTAGCTACCCGGTATTTAATTAGTCAGGGTGACACAATGTTCTGATATATAAATCGTCTATTGAACTATTATTTTTTTTATTTTATTTTTACTTTTAGTCCGAAAATATATTTATACTTTTATAAACTTTATTTTGAAAAATCCAAAAATATTTTGCAATTTTATTTTACTTTTCAAAAACCCCTAAATATTTTTATTTCGGATGTTTGGAACGCTAGGTTACTATATGAGTCTTATAACCCATCTTCTAGTCACTGCCCATCTTTTTAGTTGAATGTATCTTCTAACATGATATTGATTTGATTCTAGTATCACTTAACTATTGTATAGCATTCATCACAGTCTAGTAATAAAAACTCGTGTCTAAAGTATTCCATTTTGCACATATGTATATCAAAATGAATTAGGGTGTATCTTCGACACATATTTACTTGCTAGTCCGATTTTGCTCGTTTTAACTCAATCGGCCCTAATATGTTTTCTTCACTAGATTTTTTAGCATTGTATGTAAGAACCATTGCTTGTGAGGATTCTTATAAAAAATGATGAGAGATGGAGTAGGAAATTGGCAAAATTGTCTATTATGTGCTCCTAAAAAATAAATTGTTAAAAAATAGCAAAAAATAAAAAACAATTGCAGTTTGAGGGAGATATAAGTTCAAGACGAATGGGCTTGCAATGTCTCCTCTAATATGTTATTTTTTTTTATATTATGGCATTATTGAATTGTTAACGGATTCGAAAAATGCTCTAGATCCCATCATTTTGATCCCGAAACATTTGACGTTTTATTCACTATGGGAATTAACATGTTGCTTACCATTTAGACTACATGCTCGTGTGTGGATTAAATGAGAGATTTTCTCTTGATCGAATATACGTTAATCATTCACATTTCGTGATTGGTTGTGTGGCCTTGCAAGACATCAAAGTAAAGTTAATGCAACTAACTTCCTTTTTTTTATATGAAATTGTATTTTTCATAATTTTTATTTTAGTTGATTTATTTTGGTGTCCTTTCAAGTTTTTCTAAAATAGGAATTTATTGGTCGATTCATGTTTTTTTTTATAACACGCACCTTGACTGCGCTTTCCTTGCACATGTTCTCTGACCGCGGTTGCGACAATAATCCTTGAAGGTGCGGGTGTGCAACTGGGGTAAACATGCCCTTATCTTCTCCACACACATGTATCCTTTTAATAATTAGAACTCAACATTTTTCCTTTGCCAGTTCATTCTCTCCAAAACCCTAAGAGGGATGTACCCTCTTTTCCTCTTCAATACCTTATTGCTCTTCATTTCCCAATTTTGTTCAAAATGTGTTTTTGGCCGAAAATAATCATTTATGTTCTTATTTGTTCACTATTGCTCTATACAAATTATTTTGACCGAAAAATACCTTTGTTTTGATAATTCAATTTTTTTTTCTTATTTCCATTTTAATGAAGACTCTTTGTCTATATTTTTTTTAAAAACTTTGTACATCATGTTTCTTTGTTTTCTTTTGGTTAGTTTAGGATGTAAATGGAGTGTTCTCCCAATTAGTTCTCTATAGGCCAACATAGTGTTGAGTTTCCAAACCGTTGTGTTTGTGTTAGTATCTCTCACGGTTGACAAATGGAGTCGTGACACATGGAAAAGTAAATCTAGTTGTTCTTAAAGGCCCTCAACCAAATCCATTCAAATTCAAAAAAAAAATTGCGTATGAATTAAATCATTGGGCCACTCGTGAAGATCTCACTTGTTCCTTAGTGCAACTAGCAAGTAATCATTTGTTTTTGGAGAGACAAGATTAATAATGTGAGAATATACTCATCAAGTAAAGACCCATCACCACAAGAAACATCTTGTCTATATCTGACTCTCCACCCATCCCTTACTCTAAAGGGGTTTAGACCAAAGGTTTCATCTCTTTAAGTGACCGTTTAGACCAAAACATTTTCACCCATAAAAACTATTACGTATACTACAAAAGTTAATAAACATGTTCAAGATATAATCCACTGCTAATTATAATACCCGGTATGTTTATTGATTTTCAAAATAGGGATTAATTAAATGTAAAATGTGAAATTAATACGGATTAATATAAATATTAATTAGTGAGATAAGGGTTAATATTTATTTATTTTGAATATTATTTAGTGAATGAGTTATAATAGTGATAAGTGAACATTATAATTGTCGCGAGTGAGAAATACGACAGTTATAGTAAATTTAGTCGGGATGCGCGTGTCAGTCGTGTCGGGACTTAATATTTTGAGATAAAAGGAAATTATTAATTGATCATTCAAATGTTTATTTCGAGTGCCCCAATGTGTCCAAAAGGGTCAAAATAGTCAGAAAAGTGTACCCGACAGTTTAACTTTGGTCCCGGGACAATTTTAGGCCAAATCGACAATCCGAGAGGGTATTTTAGGCATTTGTATTTTTAAGGAATATAGACCTACGAACTTAGGAGATCTATATTAGCTAATAGGTTGTCTCTTAGTGTTGAAAACTACTAGTTGTAGAGAGGCCATTAGAGGAGGAAATAGAGGCACTCTCTAAGGCTAGAACCACCATTATTACACCGTTTGCACCACCAACACCACCGTTGCGTAGATCGGAGGGAGAAAATCTCAACCAAATGATTCTTCTTCAAAGGGTCAGACCTTCAAATCAGGAAAGTGTTTAAACTTGTAAAGTTATGGGCATGTATAATATCCATGTTAATATATGATGATTGTTCACATGATTTTGAAGAGATTGAGTTAATTTTTGAGAATTAAATTATGTTCTTGGATAAAAATCATGTTAGGTTAAACTCCCTGATGTATGTTGAATAGAATATATGAAATAGGATTATCCATATGTGAAGAAATCTGGATTTTGTGGTTGTTCTTGAACAAAAATGACGAACTAGGGTTTTAAAGAAATTAATTTGAAATTATGAAATTTATTGATGTTAATTGATGATTCAATGATTCTTATACATTAGAAATCACCATTACATGTTAGTATAATGTTTAGGATGATTGGTTGGGAGTTTAAAAATGAATAATGTAGTTTTGGAGGTTAAAAATGGAGGAAACCCGTAATAGTTTAATGAATGAGAAGAAGACCTGTAGGAGCGAATCGATTCAGTCCAGGGCCGAATCGATTCGACTCCTCATATTTTGCCAAATTTCCCCTTTTTGTTTAGGGTTGGGGCAAACGATCGGGATTAAGTTTCTAAATTAAGTTTTAAATATAAAGATGATTATATTTAATTACCAGTAGGCCAAGGTTGGGCTTTAGGCTTGGTCATATGAGAGGGATTTAGGGACTATGTTTAACTAGGCTTCATTTAGAGAAAAGCCTAATTTGTGGTATAATTCGAGTCACGAGAATTCATGGGAAATGATGACTTAGACAAGTAGGATATGAGTGAGTTACCTATTAATATATATTAGAGAATAATGGACACACTTCGAGAGGTGAGAGATACTTGGGAACGTACGATAAGAAGTATAATTTGCATGGGATATTCGGGATATAAGTATACCACATATGGGACTTATGATATAAAAGGTGCGTACGCTTATAACGATGATACAAATATATGGGTTGTGTATATACCTATTGTATGATTTTTATGTGTATGACATACCTGCGCTGCTTGCTATACGGGAGTTTTCCTCGTCGGGACAGTCATATCCTGATGAGCCTTTGGGTGGATTGTTGACTTGTACCTTAGAATATAGAACCTAGGAAACACCTATCTCTGAAAATGATAAGCTGACGGTCATATGGGTGTGTAGGTATGTACGTAATCCATAGGCTTGGAACTATATTCGCCTTCAACAAATGTGATTTATTTTTATCGTTCGAGAGAGATATAGAACCAACTATCCTTTATACAGTTCGTGATATACCAGGACATGATAGCAAAGTATGCATGCACCGCAGATGAGAGGGGTGCAGTATTAGTGTGTGTGTATATATATATATATGCACTTGTGATTTATTCTACTCTATGTGCTTAGTAGATAAGAAAAATAGTGAAATCTAAACAACCTAAGTATGTGAACACTTAACTGGTTATTGGGAAAATTCTTCTTGAGTTGAAAGATATGGAAATATTTGATAATGTATTGTGTGAGAAATATGGGTAGACACTGTGAGTAATAGTTTAAAAAGGGTAACGTATTCTAACTAGTTAGGCATGGCAACAGTAACTAGAATTGTCTAGAAGTGCGTTAGGCGTGCACATTAGATGAAAGGTGAGACTTTTCAAGTGAGAGCCGTGAACTAACATGTATATAATATCTACTGTTAAGAATTTTAAATACTTGCTAAAATGTTTTAAACTGTTTTTCTACTCGGGCTCTGACCCATTTCTTCCCAATCTATTTTCTTTATGCAAACCATTTTTAGGTTCCCAACCACATGGAGGCCCATCTTAGAAGTTCATTTCCATTTGTCGTTCCTACAGTTGATGTGGTCGATTGCAGGTCATAGTTTGACAGACGCCTCCATTTTCTTGCAGATCTGATGCACACATTACTTTATCTCAGTAGGACGTGTTGCCCATCCTCTTTTAGCAGTTGTTTTCAGAGTCATTGTATTTCTTTTATTAATCAGTTGTGGATTTAGTTTTATATGGATTATTGCATTAGAGTTTCAGAATGGGGTGTTTACTCCCATCATATTTTATTTAATTCAATACCTCATTATTTCTAGTGTTGATTAATTTAGTATGGTGAATGTGATATTTAATTATTATAAATTTTTGCATGTTAATAATAAAGATAAAATTTGACACCAGCTTTTCAAATACTAGGTGGTTAGTAAATATTAAAAACTTTTTCGACAGTGATGCTAAGAATGAACCTATTTGGATATTTTTTTTAATTTAATAAAGGCCTGATCACTTAGTATTTAATTAAGTGGGTTGTCACACTAATCACATTTATATACGTTTTCTTCTTATTAGGAGTCATGTAAGAGTTTACTTAACATGTAAGTTATAATATTTATGCCTAAGTTTGAGTTGTCCACGCACAGGTATTTTTCAACCATATTCCAAGATTAAAGTCATGGATTTTTCACCCATATTCCAACACGTGAGTCTTCCAAATATATTAAAATTTAGTGTTTGTTATTTTTAGGATTTTTATAGCCTTGAATGTGTATAAATTTAGGGTTTGCTAAGTTCCCTTATTATGCATGAACACTTATTGCTTTGGACTTTGGGTATTGTTTGGGTTGTTTACTACTGAATTATAGTCATGGTTTTTGTTGTGTCCCAATGCCAGGTGTACCCTCAAATCAACCATGACCCCTAAAAATAATAAAGGTAAAATGGTAATTGTGACAAGTACATAAAGATGTAAACAACACCAGCTTTGAATCCAACACTTGCTTTAGTTTCTATTTGTGGTGATATATATATCTCCCTGTAACTCATTAATTAAGTATTATCACAACAACAAGGTATACTCGACATGAATTAGGAGTTAATGCAACTTTTTACATGAATCTTTCACAAAACTCCCAACTAATCAACTAATACTAATATTATCAGCTAATCAGAATGCTTGATTATTAGAGGCAACATCAAGATATATGAGGTTCACTAACTTGGCTACATCCACAGAGAATACCGATTCCACAACATTTGAAGAAATTACAAATATAATAGAGTGAGTATATATAAGGATAAATCATATAACCTTTACTCTCTTACCCAATTCCCGAATTACCATTGTACACCAACTCTCCAACCAAGTGAATCCAAGTTCTAAGCCAAGAACCCTCTCAATTTCTTGCCCTCAAGTATTTTCCAAGTGTTTCTCATGTACCCAATCTGGTGTATCCCGCTCCTATGTAAACACCCACATGTTACATCTTAGCACACCTAGCATACACTCACACTCACACCCTTTTTCCTCCTCTAAGCAATACCCATGGGTGAGCGGTAAAATTCCTCACCTCTCCCCCCAAACTCTCATATTTGGAATAAGACTCTCTCTTGTTCGTGTTGGTATCAGACTTGAACAATGGCTGAATGCCTACTTAAATAAGGAGAAATAGTGAATAGTACCGCACATATAAAGTGTAAATAGCGTATGAACAGTACCCCCCCCCCTCGTGTAGAAAAAAAAATTGCGTATGAATAGTACTCCCATTTATGAACATTACCCCCGTGCACAAACTGTAAATCATGTATTAACTGAAACAACGTATGAACATTACCCCCTATGAAATACCGCAAACCACAATCGAGCCTCAACTTGATGAGAGTTCCCCTTATCAGAATCTCCCCGTTTGCCACACCACCAAAATATCCACCATTGAGCCTTATTGTACCGACTACACATATTCGTATACCGTTCAATACCTCTTCAGATATCCAATTAATCCGTGAAAATTTCTCTTGGAGTATACACCTCCTCTTGTAAATATATGCTTTGCACCTTGAAATTTTCAACTACTCTTCTTGGAAATCTTTTGAAGTTAAACACACGGGTCAATGCCTAAATGTACTTGTAACCTGTCGAATATACCCATCGACTCCATAAAGGGTCCTCGAACTCACCCCTTCACTAGCAAGATTCGTCTTACCTTTGTATGTTGGAACATACACCCAGCTCAACGGTTGTAAAATGAGAGAATTTGGAAGGCCTTCCTCACTTGTGCACCTTATTCCTAAAAATATACCATCGAGATCAATCCAAACGACATCAATCCATATAACACCTTGTGATTTATGAACTCCCCCTATAATGGGGCACCTTTCTCCTTGAAATTCATTATTTTTGGAGATTGTGGATTTATCCCCAAAAGTCTAGCATATACAGCTAACCTTCTTGAGGTACTTCCCGAGCCACCACTAGTGGTTTGACACTGAAATCTCATTTAGGATTTTTGACAAACACCGTGTACTTACCAAGATCTTTGATATTAATTATGGTGCCCTAATGCCCATTATGGGGCACCTTCTATTCAACCACGACACTGAATATAATAAAGGTAAATGGTAATGATGACAAGCACATAAAAATGTAAACATGAGAGATAACATAAAGACATACATGGTTCACCAATGTGGCTACATCCACAGAGATGTTCAATTTCATTATATTTGAATTAATTTTGAAGTACAATAGAGAATATACAGGGATAAATCACATACCCTCTACTTTTCTACCCAAGTTCCGGATATCATTTGTACACTAACTCTTTACCGCAAGTGAATCCAAGTTCTAAGACAAGAACACCCTCTCAATATCTTATCCTCAAGTGTTTCCCAAGTGTTTTCCATCTACCCAATTCGATATATTTCGCTCTTATGTAAATCGGTGAGAAATCCCCCACACATTACATCTTAAGCACACCCATCATACATCAAACACTCACTCGTTCTCACACTCACACCCTTTTTCCACCTTTGAGAAATACCCATGGGTGAGAGGGAAAATGCCTCACCTCTCACCCAAAAATCTCACCTTTGGAAGAAGACTCTCCCTAAATCTGTGTTGGTGTTGGTGTCAGTGTTGAACCATTGCTGAAACCCTTTTTAAATAAGGAGAAAAAGTGAACAGTACCCCATGTATGAACAGGAGTATCCCTGCATATGAATAGTATCCCCACGAATGTCTAGTAATCGCGTATGAACAATTACCCTAGTATGAACAATAATCGTGTAAAATTCAAGCCAAACTCCATAGTTTTTAATTTCGCTGGCTTGTCGGTTTGTAGTGATTATCTCTTGGATTGAATCTAAATGTGCTTAGTGCTAAAAAGCTATAAGCTTAATTCGATTTTATTAAAGTAATGCCATTAAGGTGCTTTAGTTGTAGAAACATCTTGCTATAAACGATAACTCCTGAGCATGGTTCTAGTTTGACAAAAAATACACTTGAAAAACTAAAATTGTGTATGGCATCCGGAACAGATCTGGATTAGGCAGTTGTATTTGGACAATCAATTGAATTATCGGATCCGAACGAATCTAGAATGGATGTTTGTTTACTTGCTATGAAAATGATAAATTTACATCATGTATTGTAATTTCTCCCTAACCATATTTTGTTGGATCTTTGTTTAAGAAATTACATAAGAAGGGTACATCTTGGTGAAAATGATAACCCCTGATCATGGTTCCAATTAGACAAAAAATACACTTCAAAGACTAAAATTGCTTATTGTATTGGATTAGCGAATCCTGAATAGATCCAGATTTGACAATGGTATTTAAAAATCTGTTGGAATATCGGATCCGGCGTGAATCTGGAAAATTCATATTGAAATTGATTGGGTATACACTCGATCTGGTACAAATCGAATCCATTCACATGCCTAATTATTTATGATCTTAGTTTATTAGGGGCCAACATGAGTGAGTTTTGGAAAATAGTATAGATTGCACACCTCCCCCTCCTTAATATGCAGTAAGAACTTGTAATAATTGAGAAAGAAATTTAAATACACAAGAGTGTCTACAATAGTTGGATACTTGGATGTTGGTTGCTTTCTATTCAAATAAAAAATCTAATCTAATAACTAAATATAAAAATGGAGTGTTTTAAGCATGTTGAGACCCTTGTAAATTAATAGCTTCCTCTTATCATAAAAAATCATAAAATTCCATGTCCTATTATCATATAGTCAAGTTGATTTTTGATATACATATGTTTTGAGTTTGATAAATAAATAAATGATTATAAACTTTATTTTAATATGAAGATAATACATGAAAAAAATTATTCGCTTTAGTTGTTGAGCTAAAGTTCTGAACAGTTTTAAAAATTTGTTCAAACATTGTATTTTAATATACAATTTTTGATAGTCAATCACATGTATGAGATGTGAACATGTTGAAGACACTGGAGACATAAACATAAGTATAACCATATATTAAGAATTTTATGAAATATACAATTATTGATATACAAATATACTTGCTATTTTTTCTCTAATTTGCGAGAACAATTGCCAAGATGATCCTAATCAGTTTTTTTTTATTATAGTAAAAAGAGGTGGACTAAGTGTTACCTTTGATAGATAATATCTATACAAAGAAACCATAGGACACAGTTAGAAATTATTGGCAGGGCTTCAAACCTCTTCAACCTTTGGGAGTTGTTGTATTTGTCCACGATCAATGAAACATTATTTAGAAGATTTTGGGAACTTATTTGTTGATTAATCATTTTAAAGGTTGGATACACACACTCACACACATGTAATTGGTATTTCCTTTCTGCTTTTTTTTGCACGATTTTTGGCAAGTATTTAGTATAGAGCAAAAAACTGTTTGTTTTTTAGAAAATGCTGGAAAATGAGAGGATCTTTGATTTTTGTGTTTTTTTTCCTTTTTCCCCTTAAATCAAACATAGTTATATTAGGTGCCATGGAATAAGTAACTGAATATTTTTATATCTTGGATCTTTTTTATTTATCCACATTTTCACCACTATGTAACACTTAAGATCTGCATATTGGTACTTACTATATCTCGTCATTTTTGTTAGATCTCGTCTATTGAGCTAAGAATGATTGGTACTCCCACATATCCATGCTTAGTATAATCTTCATGCTCCATGTTAGATTTAATGATTTAATTTTTATACTTATACATTCATCCCAATTAGTATAGTGCTCATCATTCTAAATAAAGATACTCCCTCCATAATATGCTAATCAAGAATCACGCATTTTGCACACTGCATCACCAAAGAGAATCGTTATTGATCAAATTTTGTCCCGTAACTGGGGGGTCACTTCATGATGGATGTTAGTCTGGAAGGTCGCAGTTAGCCTAAGTGATATGACCCTCACCTTCAATTGGCCAAGTTCCTTCGATGTATATCGAACGGTTCCCCCTGCATCGTATCGCTTGACCGATGTCATAATGGGAGGTATATCGTAGTGAACTCGTTCACATACATCGAGAATATCGAATTCACTCTCACATGTACTGTCTCCACGAGGTATATAGTGAGGCAATTCACGTACACTCAGGTATATCAATTGGCTTGTCCACACGTAACAATTTCCCTCAAAAGCAAGACGTATATCGTGAAAGTCATGCCAAAGGGGGGAATCCTTCCAATTAACCCAACAACTGCATATCCTCATATAGGTGTCACCACTCGGACACTCATATTTAATTTGTCGGTTTCTACCCGAAACACTGCTGAAATGATGGGTCGACATGCCGCTAAAATTTTCGTGCAGTTCTATCTTTTTCCAAAACGGGACCCTGTCCATGATCTTGGCAACAAGTTCAACCATGTTTCTACATATTTTTCTAACCCAATTTTCCAGGCTCGGATCCCGTCCAAAATTTCTTTTTACATTTAGGTAAACCAAATACAAGTGAGAACGTGATAAACATAATAATAAATAATAATGTTGAGACCCTTCTCTCTTTTTTCCTCTTTCTTTACCAAAAGTGTCAAAAACATTTCCCCCCTCTTTTATCAAAAATACCAAAAGAATTTTCCTTCTTTATACCAAAAATATTTTTCCTTCCTTTTACCCCAAAACATTTTATCCTTATATTTTCCAAAAATGTCAAAAATATTTTCCTTTCTTTTCAAAAATAACAGTTTCCCCCCTTCTTTTTCAAAAATAAATTCAAATTTTTCTCCTTCTCAGGTCGATTGGACACTCAACCCTTGTCCTGGCTCTTTATAGCTTTGGTCCTCTGTCGAACCACCCCGAGCCTCCGTTAGTTCCCTCATTGCTTCCTTAGAGTCCGAAATTCATCTTTATCCACTTTCCATGGAGAATGCTGACCAAATATCAAATTTGCAGTCGGATTTGATGATGGTTTGAGCCCAACTCACTACCATGATTGACAACCTTCAAATCGAAGTTCATGAGATTCAAAGAAATTGAGTTCCTATTCTCAACGAGCCCGAGTTTAGCTTCCCTCGCGTCATGGGTTCACCCTCACCCAAGCCTATTTGGATCCCCGAGGAATATCAATATGCTCTGCATGCCCCTCCTGCCAATAGGCTATCGCCAGCTCATCTCCCTATGCCAAATCTTGACCAGCCAGGGGCTAACCTACCATGACCGTTGATCCAAAGGAAGAAGTGTTGAAGAAGGACAAGGAGGACCTTAGGATATTGACCAAGAAGTTTAACCAAGTCCGAATCTCTTGGAACTATATGGATTACACCCATATGTCTCCCTATCCTAAAGCAAGGCTGCCGAAAAAGTTTAAGATGCCTAACATTGAGAAGTTTGGAGGTAGTGGACCCCCAGTTGTTCATCTCCAAAGATACCAATGAGCCATGACTTTCCTAAGAGCCTCCGACGAAATAATGGCCCACATATTCCAACAAACTTTAAAGGACAACGCTCTTCATTGGTCCTTATCTCTCAAGGAGTCCATAATTTGCAGTTGGGAGGATATACCCATGAATTCATGTCAAAGTACAAGTACAACGAAGACTTGGCAGTTACCCACCGTGATTTAGAACTGCTCAAACATAACCTTGGTGAATCTATTAGTAACTTCATAGCAAGGTAGAGAGAGAAAGAAGCTACCATGACCAATCGACCTTCTGAAGAGGAGCAAGTCAGTATTGTGAAGAAGAACTTCTTACCCCATGTCCAAGCGATGATGGGAGGACAGTACTACCTTTATTTTCTAGCCCTTTGAGAAGTAGAAGTAGAGGTTGAAGAAAGTCTTGACAAGATAGAAGTTAAAACGAAGAAAGTATTCGGATAGTTCACTCCCAAAAAGTATGAGAATCTTTCCAATACCATAATTTCAACCATCAATAACATCTCTCATCATGCCACTTCATAGGAACCAGAGAGTTTCCATAACCCAGTAAAAAAGGAATACACCGAGCTTTATGATCCCCTCTCTAAAGTTTACCAAGCCCCATTAAGTCAAAATCTTATCAAGCTACTAGACCCTCATCTATTACCAAATCCAATTCCTAAAAATTTCAAGCTAGATGCCATTTTAAATTTCGTAGAAGTGCTAACCATAACACTGACCAGTGTTTCCACCTCCAAAATGTAATCCTAGGTTTAATTGATTGAGGTATCATTGCCCTACTAGCCAATCCTAAACCAAGCACTACCCACAATCCACTACAAATCATGCAAATGCTATCTTCCTAGAAGAAGACCTAAATTTGATCCTTCTACCCAGATTATACCCGGTAAATCACCTATGGTAACTATACATTACCCTAGACCCTTATAAGTTTGCCCATAATTTATCCTACACCCTACTTATTTTGCCCATCAGGCTCTGTCACTCCTTATAAGAGCATGCATTTCTATTCGTACCCATTTCAGAAGGAAAGATATGGGATTATCAAAAGTGTTGAACCATCTTCTAGAGATGGGGATGAAATTTCCCTACAAGATGATCATTGATTATCAAAGATTCAGTACACTATTCTTGGAAGCTCGAAAATGGGCTCGAGAGTCAGATAATTAGGTGGTACCTTTCGATGATGTCAGCTTAGATAATGTCGTCCAGATCATAGCAAACTTATTCTGACAGACTGGTGAAATTTATAGTATGATCGAACTACTCGATGTTTTGAAACTATAAGGGAGCCTGGTCCCTTCACTTCTACATCTCCCCGTTGAGTGGTAGAATCTATACGAGGAGGCCGTTGAGATTGTGGAGTGCATTGAATTCTCATAAAAATATTATGTCATTATTTAAACAAAGAGCAAATCCAAAAAAGACTAGCCCAATAGTCAATATATGTGGAATAATATCATTTGAGGAGCTGCTAGGAGAGTTCAACAAGGTGGCTGAACAACTCGAGATATGTGAGGAGATAGTGCTTCTATTTCTCTTTTCTGTAAACCATATGACTAGATCAGGGGAGGCATTACAAAGTTTCAAACTCGTAATCATCAGTGATCGACAAGGGAAAAGGTATTGAGAAACTTCATATGCCGAAAATTTCCTTTAAGGAGAGTAATATCCTCGATCAGTAGAAGAAAAACTAAGCTAACATCACTCTGTGGGGACTTTTTATGTCTTCCCAGCTTCATTGAAATGCCTTGATCAAACTACTCACTGAACCCACCGTTCCTCCTTCCACTACACTAGAAAAAGTAGTGAATCTGGTCGGATCTCTAACCTCTACTAGAATGATCTATTTCTTCGAAGAAGAAATCCCTAAGATTGGTCCATATCACAACAATGCTCTCAATATCTCTGTCAAAGTCTTGGGAAAACCATCCCACTTTCGCTTGTCGATAATGGATCGCTCTTAATGTTTATCCATTGAGAACCCTCAATTACATGGGATTGAAAATGAGCGATCTTGCTCAAACCTCTAGAGTGGTGCGCACTTATGATAATACTCATCGAGAAGTGATGGGATCCATAAATCTTACAATAGGGATTGGTCCTATAAATCCTACTGTTCAATTCTAAGTCACTAATAGCCCAACTTATTTCAATCTATTACTTGGACGACCATGGCTCCATAGTATCAAGGGTTTGTCTTCTTCCCTTCATAAAAAATTAAAGTTCTTCACCAATGGACAGGTCATCACCATCTTGGGTGACGATGATAACACTGAGAATGCAAGCATCAGTAATTCGGTATTAGAGGTACAACATGGTGTAAGTGATGTGCCTATGTCCGATTTTTGAGTCAAACCACTTCCACTCCTAGCTGAGGATGATTTCAAAGATAGGGTTTGTTTGGAGTATAACCCTCATAGAAACGTCAATGAAATATAGATGTTCAAGAACATGCACTTCATACTCGGGCTGGGGTTGGGATAAAGACAATTGGGAATACTTGAGCCCATACTATTGAAGAAATCTTTTCTTCCTTGTGTCTTGGGTTATCAGCCATCAGCAGAAGAACTTAGAATGCTTCACCAACCTTGGTTGAAGAGAAGGCTAAAAACTACCAATACTCTCTCAGGGGATTCCTTGAACAAAAGATTCATTAGAGAGGGTGAATATTTCCCCTTTTGTGGCTTTCTCGAGCCTTGGTATGATCATGTGGACAAGAAGATGAAACCAGTAATGGAGATCCTTTTCCGAGATAAATAGTCGGGGTCGAAAGTTCCCAACCCTCTTGTGAAACCACTCATTGAGAAAACTATAACTGCTACTGGAGATTCTGAGGAAAGTTACTCTGAGTATTCATTCAACTTGCATACACTAGGGCTGACACTCTACATGATCCACTAAAGCGATACATCATTGAATCCATCCCGCCTAATCAAAGCTGCTGATATACCTCTTCTCAACTGGAATGATGTACTAGTTCCACCTTCTGAAATACAATCCAACCCAGATGTTTATCCCATTTCCTCTTATTTTGTTGTTCCTCCCCATTTTGATGTAATCGAGACCTCCTTTGGTGAGGTTCTCAACGCTATTTTTCCCAACAATGAAATAAATGAAGATTTTGAGTATCTTGATGTTCCTTACATTAATTGTCTTGATTCTAATCAAACTCTTGATGATGATGATTATGAAAATGAATAATTCTTAACTAATCTAAATAAGTTTAATAACAATCAACATAACCGCGTTCAAGTTAATGAAAATGAAACTGCTGTTATAGGGTCCACCCTTGACGAGCATGAGTGTGTACAACTTGAATAATTACTGAATGGATTTGTGGATGTCTTTGCACAGTCCTATGATAACATGCCCATCATTAATCCCGAGATATCTCAGCACGAGATTCCAACTCTCCCAGAATGCAAACCTGTTAAACAGAAACTGAGAAAGCTCTGTATCGAATGGTCGCTCAAGATTAAGGAAGAAGTGGTCAAATAGTTAAATATGGTTTTCATTCATGTGATTGAATATCCCATGTGGATAGCCAACACCATACCTATGCCAAAATCCAGAAGAAATGTTTGCATGCATCTTGACTACCGAGACTTAAATAAGGCCTCTCCAAATGATGATTACCCGCTACCCAATATCGACATGATTGTGGAAAATACAACTAGCCATTCCCTCAAGTCATTTGTTGATGATTTTGGCGGATATAATCAAATCAAGATGCACCCAGATCATCAAGAGAAAATTTCATGCATCACCCCTTGGGGAAATTTCTTCTACACCGTTATGCCATTTGGTCAAAAAACCGCAGGGGCTACGGAACAGAGGGCTGCCACAACCATCTTGCATGATTTGATATATAAAGAAGTCTAGGTCTATGTAGATGATATATTAACAAGTCTAAGACTAGGGAAGGTCATATTCCCTCTCTCCGAAAGTTGTTCGAGCGACTACGGCAATACCAGATACGACTTAACCCACATAAATGTGTTTTTGGAGTTACTAAAGGAAAACCCTTGGGATTCATGGTTAGAGAAAAGGGGATTGAATCAGATCCAACCAAATTGAAAGCCGTACTCAAAATGCCACCACCCTGAATGGAGAAGGAAGTAGGGGATTCCTTTAAAAATTATAGTATATCAGTCTATTGACTTTTATTTGTGAACCCATCTTTACGCTCCTTTGAAAGGATTCCACTAAGGTTTGGAACGAATATTGCCAAGAAGACTTTGATCGAATCAAGTAATACCTAACCCGACCTCATGTACTCATGCAGCCACAGCCTGGTCTTCCCCTAATCCTATACCTCACCGTAACAGAAATCGCAGTTGGGGCTTTGCTAGCCCAATACCTTGAAGAATCACTACAAGAATATTGATTTTTCCTGGCATAAATTAAATGCTGAAAAAAGCACTAAAAATGTTGGTAACACTTTTTACGGCACTTTTTGCGGCATTTCTACAAGTACGGTAACAGCCAATGTGGTAAAAGAAAAACGGCATTTTAAAAAATACCGCGAAAAGTTAGCGGCACTTATAGCAGCATTTCCACAAGTGTGGTAGCCAATGTGGTAAAAGAACAACGAAATTTTAAAAAATGCCGCAAAAAGTTACCAGCACTTTTAAGCATTTATATTAATGTTGGTAATAACCTTTTAACGGCATTAAAAAATATTGATAATAATCTTTTGCAACACCTATTAAATGTTCAACACACTTTTGACGGCACTAAAAAAATGCCGAGAATAAATATAGAGGCATGAAACAAAATGTTGACATTATTTTGTAATATATGACTGGGAACAAGTGTTAAAAAATCAATTATAAGAAGTATTGTATTTATGTGCAAATACATTACCATAACATTAAATTAAGAGGTAAGTAATCAAATTAAAACGTCATTAAATTAAAAATAATAGTATTCATCGTAAATAAATATAATTGTGCTTGGAACAATTATCCATTCACAAAATAAAATGTATCACTTGTCCAATAAGAAAAAGTGGAGAAACATGAAGGGAAACTAAATTTTATATAATGTACGATCCTTCTTCATAAAATTCGAACATCCTGTTCGACCTACAAATAAAAAAGTCAATTGTTAGCCATTGATACTTATTCTTTAGTATTTTAATTAAAAAATTAAAATTAAAAATTAGTACATTAGCAATATGCCACGCTACAGTTGAATGATGTGCATCTCCAATTGTGGACTTGTTTCCATAAGGTCTAGGCAATGATTCATTTGTTACAAATGTTTTCTCAATATATACTACCCAAAATTCTTCACCCAATGACGTACCCCCTACTTTTGTTGAATGGTCCTTGCTCACAATGAATCCACGTGCCACAACCACTTTTGGAAGTCCGGAAGTAATAAGGTCTACAATTTTAGGAAGTGCATTATTTGAGACCCTTTGTCTTGGTTGGTGGTGCTTCTTCTTCTTATTTGATGGTTCTTTCTACACACAAGATGAATATGTCATCAACCATATATTTCTGGAAAAAAATCAGCAGAGTTTTATTTGTTTTTAAGACATCCCAATAATTTTAAGACTATATACAACCAAATCTGCCAACAACTCAATGTCAAGTATACATAAACTCCCCAAGAAAGCGCAGATATATTGTGCCCTTTAAAATCCTTTGAATTAGTAACATACCTGAATTGAAGTAGCATTCGTTTGCTCACTAACACAAGCAGCAGTCTCGGGGGCATCCAAGTGTTGAGAATTTACAATCTACAAAAAAGGAATTATTTCAATCATGAAAACATAGTTATAAATTATGATTTTAAAAAGTAGTTATATACTTGCCTGTTGAGATGGAGCTAAATGGTGATTTGATTGTGGTACCACTACAGGTTGAAATTGGTTGGTTTCTTCTAATTGTTGCTCGGGTTGCAAAATAGACCTATATGATGGTATGTTTTACTCGTTGGAGGATTGAGGAACCTGTTAATAGCATAATTTAATACTAGAACATACATTTATATATATACACGATAATTAAACACAAAAGATAAAGGTGTGTACTTATTAACCTGTTTGGATACAACGGAAGGGCAAGTCATCATGTGTGTGCGTATCAACTCAAACTGAGACTCTAAATGATCAAATTTATCTTGAAATTCAGATCAAATCTCAGATCCTAGTCGCTCATACTATTTTTCATTAACCTTCGGCCACTTTGTTCCATGCACATCAGTTGGAGATGGTCCATGCCCATAAGCTCGACAATGACCGTGTTTATCAGGTCCTAGGACTTCATAAAATATCTCATCTTTACGACTGACGAATTCATTACAATCTGACGAAAGTTGAAAAGATTCTTATTAACACAATAATTTCATGCATAATTTAAATTTCATAAATAATAATAAACTTATTTAATTGTTAATTTAATCCTCATTCATGTATGATATATATTATGCTTTTAACGATATGACACAATCTCCTGCATGTTGCCTTTTATAATGGTTGATAAATAGAATAAGAATTTTGTTTAATAGGTAAAAAGACGTCGTTGAGATTTTCTAAGAAATAAGGGAAGGAACATGGATGATATTTTTGTACCATTGCTTCAGCGGAATCCTTATCGATGGCTGAGCCATCGCTCCTCTCATGTGTTTTGATGTAAACATCAACCAACGAAACCTTTTTCCCTTGATCAGCCTCCATCTGCATAAACCCAATGACTCGTAAGTCGTTACATAAATAAGTTTGAAAACATAAAATAATATTCACAATCAAAATCTTTTATAAAACACCTTATGAGAAACATTTGCATGGCTCTTTCTTCCTGAAGTATGTGGTGTTTTTTGCTTCTTATGAGTTCGAAGATTTCTTCAACTCGTTTTCTGTTACAAAAATATATTTAAAATATATGTTTAACTTGAATTTATAAAACTTTACCGTTAGTAATACATTCATACCCTTGCCTCGCGAGTTCCCCAATATTTAACAAGTTGTGACCACTGCTCTAGCTTTACTCTAGGTGGACAATATTTCAATCTCTCTTCGTCAGTATCAAAGGCACGATAATGTTTCTTCACCTCTGCTTTCCAATTATTCCATATCTTTCCAACCTTTTTCATGCACATTTTTTTGAATTCTTCAGGGGCATCAGTGTTCTCCTATATAATTACAATTTATAGAAAAACAAGTCATCTACTACACATGAGTTTAGCTTGAATTATGTTTTATCATTTTCAAAGTTATGAGTTGAGCTATTATTGACTTTGTTGTGATTGGCAAGACAACCCATGCATAGTTGAATTTTACCTAAAGAATTCAAAATTGTCAATTCATTTGCCACAAATTATGGTATCTTTTGATTTTACCTTCACCTCTCGCCAAACATGTTCCTTATATGGGTATAACTCCTTGCATTGCCAATCTTTGAAAGCCAACGGTAACCTGTTCAGCATCAATATAATAATAAATTAGTAACCTTTTACATCGATTAAATAATCATCTTTAAATTGTCAATAGATAACATACAGTATTGCAAAGAGTATTCTAATAAGAGTTGTGTTATATGAAAATTTACAAAAGAAACTTTACATGTTCCCATCACGAACTAAAATGCCTAAATGGGTAGATAGTCTATCTACGGTATCTCCGACTGGCTGATAGAAATCGTTGAAGTGAAGCTCTAAGCGTTTCCTCGTACCCCATAATTCACCCAACTTCGCAATGCCTCTACGTTTAGTGGCATATTGTGCTGAAGCTAAACCGTAAAAATTGAAAAAATAGGTTAACTTCAATCTACATAGTTAAATAAGCACATATAAATCAAATAACTTTGATTACCTTCTTCATGTAAATGGGCATCTTGGTTATGTAACGTCTCACTCTCCATCGAGCTACTATCCCTTTCACAGTCACTTGAGTTTGATCGTTTCGATCGAGCTAGAATCTGAAAGGGAATGAGAACTGGGCTGAGATTGTGGTTGAAATGGTGGTTGGAGATTGGATTGTGAGTGCAATAGAGACCGTGAACGGGAATGTGCCTGTGAGAGGGATTTACTCTGCCTCTGTGATGTCACGCAACCTGCAATAATAAAAATTCACCACTGAGTTTACAAGAGTTATATATATATATATATATATATATATATTTTAATAAATGCTCAACAAATTTAAAACTTCCTTGATACCATCGAATAACAATAATAAAACTCCAACTCCTGGAATATGAATGTCTCAATAACAATAGTGTATCTCATACAATATTCTGCAGGAGCTAGAATTTTCCAACCTATCACAGAATCAAGATGATGGAGAACTACATAATATTATCCACACAGTTGACAGTCCCAACTCATCTATGATAATAATCGTGAAACATACTACACGTCGGCCTCCCATCTAGCAACTAGATAATATTTGTTGTGGTGAAGAAGGCTTTTGTCGAAAGATTATCTACGAAAGTATCCTTCCTTACTGCACTGTGTTCTCAAACTTGGGCCATATGTTTCTAAATATTTATTCAACAAATCAAACCCTATCAATTATGCTCCAAGAATGATGGAGAAAAGATCTCAAACAAATAAGACTAAAAATACTCAAGCCTTTAACCCTACTTTTGTCACTAACATAGCCAAAGAACTCACAAACACTACCCAAGAAACATACAATATGCCCCAAAAAATAAAACCTTGTAGAACTCATTCTGACCCGGTCATGCCCCTCCTATTCTTACCAAGAAATAGAACACCATTGTTGCTCAAGATTACAAAAAGATTCCTATTAAAGCTGATAAAAAAAACCTTTCAACCTCCTCCTAAATCCCGACTCACCCTAATAGTTACACACCTATTGAATCCTCTTCAAAAACTCATCAAATATCTAAACCCACAGTCCCTAAACCCTCTTATATTTATTCCAATATCCAAGATTTTATGCACAAGATCCAAGAATTTATCCACAAGATCCAAGATGTGACCTTGAACTTACGATTGATGCAATTAATTCACTATTATGCATCCAATTGACATAAGTGATGGCGAAGCAGAACACTGAAATGCCAAAAATGAACAGAAAATATAGCATTAGTTCTAAGGAACAGTAATCATTAACATTATATTCAATCATGAAACAATATTCCTTCACACAAAATTGAATATCTCCAATATCTTAGATGATACGGGAGGACAAATATATAGAGGAACAATGCATTTTGTATCCTGCGATGTTGAGGAATAAAACTACTAAAGAATTGCATAGCTCAGAGAATAGAAACAAAAAAGCTGATAATATGCTAAAATGTCTTGAGCAACAAAAAAAATATATAATATGCAAAAATGTCCTAAGCTTCTCTTTATAAGTAACCTGGTAATTCCAACTTATGCTCAAATGTTGTACAATAGATGTGCTTTTCCCTTATAAAAGCATGCACATACTATTAATACTATTCTTAGAGTAAAGATGTAAATAAACTAAAGGTTTTACACTAAGGAGTAGAAAATTTTGGCTCTGTTTACCTATGATATTGGTTTCATATTGAAGAAATTAAGTCGCTATATTTCTTAAATGTATTGGTTGCCATCACAGTTTGTAGCATATATGATGTCCGGTTTTCAGGAAGCCTTAACTTCTATAAGACCAAGCAAAAAGAAAAAGACACGCTTCAAATCATGTTCTTGAAGGAATATTTATTGATTAAATTCAATTAAATTGATTTTATTGAAGCCTTTAAAACCGATAGCGTCTCAATTAGATGTACTTTTTTAAATGAGTACCCTGAAGTACTCAAACCATTCATTGTTGGGTTGTCAAAAAAAATTTGCTAATGTGTAGGATCCACATGAGTTTCATTTAAAAACCAATAATTGACTTTCTGACAACACATAGAGTATGGTTTGAGGGTATGATTTAAGGATATATGTTAATATACTTGATTTTGAAACATTCCTCAAAGCACTAGTAAAGCTAAAATTTGGTAGCTTGGATCTGGCATGGATGTGCTAACAACATATGGCAATTACATGTGCGTCTTAAACCCTACATAAAACTGCAGTTCAAATAACATGATATGACAATTGACTTTATTAAACTAAAAGGGAACTATAAAAGCAGGAAATTAAACATAGAAAAAGGGGAGAATAAACGAAAAGAGAGAAAAAAAAAACCATACACAAATTAGTTATATGTGTGAGCTCAACATTGTTCAAATAAGCAAGCGTTCAGATCAGGCATCAATAAAGAAACTGGGGAAATACAAAGCACCAAAAGGAGCAAAAAATATAACAGCAGACTACATTGAGCAACAAAGAAATTTATTTCGAGCAACCTGTTACGAACTTATCCCAAAACCCTTCTAGTCTTTAGATTCTCCATTATTTCATTTCTTTTTATCCTGATATGTATATATGTGTAACAAGAAAATTAAGCTCGGAGGTGCATATTCAGCAGGTTGAACTAGGCAGCAAAAAACTACATTACTGGTATGTTCCGCAATGTTGGAAACTTTAAACATGATTGTGAAAATTTGTGTGACCTTCTTTATCCTCGATGATGCATTATTTGATATTTTAAACAGCAATAACTGCAAAACTTCCATCGTTGATTTCCATAGAAACTGCAAAAATTTGATATTTTATGTGACCTTCTTCATCCTCCGTTTATTTGATATTTTGGGTGACCTTTATCCTCTGTTTATTTTGATATTTTGAGTGACCTTTATCCTCTATTTATTTTGATATTTTGATTTCTCATTAACAAAGTACCTAATCAACCAAATGAAGGTTTATCATCCAATGACAGGTACTCATTTTGATGGCCAGGTGCTCATTAATTCCATTATCTATTCAGCTCAAAGTCTGATGACAGGTACTCATTTTGATGGCCATATCAGCTTCTTGAATTCTCACAATGCTGATTGTAACCATGGGTTCTTATTGATTATAAGTGATTCAATTACATAGTTACAATCAGCATTGTGAGAATTTTGAGAATTCAAGAAGCTGATTGTAAGCGATTCAATTCAAGAAGCTGAACTGAACAGAATTGGAGGTACAACCAACATTTCATAGTTACAATTCAGTTCAGTTCATTTTCAGAATGTTGTTATTCTGATTGTACAACCAACAAGAACATTCAGTAGTCATGATGATTGTAAGCGATTCAATCAGTTCCGTTTTCTTATTGTAACTAAAAGAACATTTTGTACTCATTTTGATGACATGTATTCTAATTTTACAACCAACAAGAATATTTCGTGTTATTGGTGGTTACAATTCAGTTCAGCCAAACATTTTCAGTTATATTGATTGAATGAAGATTTAATATTGGTTGAATGAAGATTACATATAGAGTAGGCTTTTATGTATATACTAAGATTTTCTTGATGAGCAAGGAAAAACCTTAGTCTAGATAAAATAGGAAACTAAAAGATAATTCAAAAATAATAAAAAGGATACACATGATATATCGAGTTAGTGCTTAATATTATAGACCAAAGGATATTAAATCGATATGAAGGGATTTAATTTCATGAAATGCTTGTTGCATCAGCATCACTACTGCTTATTAAACCCCTCGTGCAATGCGGCTGCTTTGTGGTTAGGGGTGTTCGCGGTCGGTCCAGTTGTGAGGCATTTTTGGGACCAGACCGCACTAATCGGTCCTAGAAATCCCAAATTGAGACGATAAATCCAGATAACATACATAATTATAAAAATATTAAAACCTTGAGTTTTTTAAATTAAAACTCATTTTAGAAGAAAAAAATGACTTGACTTGTTTAGAGATAGAGCATAGTTGTTACTGGAGTTGACAGGCGTGTGATTGTTTCAGTCCCCGTTGAAACACAATCAGTACCAGGTGAAACTACATAACAGTTGAAACACAGGCCCTGTTGTAATTTAATAAATAAATTAGTATCGGGTATAAATTAGTACCCCAAAGAGTTTAACATTAGATCAAGATGAGGCAAACCCAGTTAACAAGGGCATCACTCCAATATAGTTGCCATAAACGTAATTAGTTATAACATGTGATCAAGTGACATCAACAAGGAGTGCTTCAAGCCAAAGCAAATATGGTCTACACGATGAAGATAGAAGGCCTGGCCCGTACTGTCTGATCCATGAGTTCATTCAGTAAAATAGTTGACTCGTCTTAGTAAAATAGTTTAGGACAGTGAATTCAATCAGTGTTATTCAACAACCCGTGTTTGATGCTAGAACCTTGTTAATTTACAAAGAAAGAACAGTAATTCATAATAAACTAAAAGCAATAAGGTTGGATTCTGTCGTGGCTAACAAAAAAACACATATTGATGTTGGTAAATCCACTGAGTCTCCTAAAAGATAAGGTTTAACTAGTCCTGAAGGCTAACCAAAGATGGAAAAAACTGTGTCAATACCAATGACAATCCCCGACTCAGAATTCCATGATTTTGACAAGGATAGATCAGAGGAGTGCTTCAAGCCAAAGCAAATATGGTCTACACGATGAAGAGAGAAGGCCTGGCCCATACTGTCTGATCCATGAGTTCATTCAGTAAAATAGTTGACTCATCTTAGTAAAATAGTTTAGGACAGTGAATTCAATTAGTGTTATTCAACAACCCGTGTTTAATGCTAGAACCTTGTTAATTTACAAAGAAATAACATTAATTCATAATAAACTAAAAGGAATAAGGTTGGATTCTGTCGTGGGTAATGAAAAAGCACATATTGATGTTGGTAAATCCACTGAGTGTCCTAAAAGAGAAGGTTTAACTAGTCCTGAGGGCTAACCAAAGATGGAAAAAACTGTGTCAATACCAATGACAATCCCCGACTCAGAATTCCATGATTTTGACAAGGATAGATCAGAGGAGTGCTTCAAGCCAAATCAAATATGGTCTACACGATGAAGATAGAAGGCCTCGCCCGTACTGTCTGATCCATGAGTTTTTTAGTACAATAGTTGACTCATCTTAGTAAAATAGTTTAGGACAGTGAATTCAATTAGTGTTATTCAACAACTCGTGTTTGATGCTAGAACCTTGTTAATTTACAAAGAAAGAACAGTAATTCATAAGAAACTAAAAGGAATAAGGTTGGATTCTGTCGTGGCTAACGAAAAAACACATATTGATGTTGGTAAATCCACTGAGTCCCCTAAAAGAGAAGGTTTAACTAGTCCTGAGGGCTAACCAAAGATGGAAAAAATTGTGTCAATACCAATGACAATCCCCGGCTCAGAATTCTATGATTTTGATAAGGATAGATCAGAGGAGTGCTTCAAGCCAAAGCAAATATGGTCTACACGATGAAGATAGAAGGCCTCGCTCGTATTGTGTTATCCATGAGTTCATTCAGTAAAATAGTTGACTCATCTTGGTAAAATAGTTTAAGACAGTGAATTACTTTCTCGTCCTGTTCAGTTTTTGAAGCCATATCTTCATATCCATTTTGAGAAGTTGCTCCATCACTAACCCTATTTCTTAGGTGGTCTCCTGTCTGTTTGAGATCAAGTGTTCAGTGTATGCATTAGAGCCCGTATCAATCGCAAAATTTCTCATACGATGTTTTCCATTAGTTTTTGAAGTGTCACTTCCATAGGCCTGATGTAACATTCCCTTATTTCTTAGATAATCTAAGGGCTCGAACAATAGGATCGTAATCAGAGCATGTCCAAAATGAAATCCAAAAACCTTATTTCGTGTGAAACATACTGCAGTGTTTGGGACAACCCCTTTGGCTGTTATCATGTCCTGACATCAAGTTCACCAACGCATAGGTTTGTTCCCATTTTGTTTGGGTTCAAGTTCACCGAAACATTAATTAGCCACTGCAGGTTCTCATCATGCGCATGTACTAATTCCAGATCAGTACTGATTTGAGGTCAAGAGCAGATTTGAGGTAATGCCAGATCAGTACTGATTTGGTAAATCTGATGTGTTCCCTGCCATCATATTTAACGTGTGTGTGTGATATCTGCTTCAGTTAGTTCTGCATAGTACCTTTGGTATATGCTGTTTCAACTAGCATATTCTTTTTTTACAAAATGTTGCAATTCTTTCGATACTGCAGACACTAAGAGTTTCTAGGGTAAGATCATCACCTTCATGTTTTAATTTTGTGAATGTTGCAATCCTATCTTTTGTATTATTTTGTGAATGTTCTCTAATATATGTACCCTGTTGGACTTCCTATTTGCCAAGCCAAGTATCAGTTGCAAAATTAATAAAATGAAGGTTGCAAATAGGTCTGCCTCTACTTGTAGACGCTATAGTGGCCTTCCTAGTGTTTGTCCTTCAATTTGATCCCTATTATCCTACAACTCATTCCCACACTTATTAATATCTATACTTGTAGTTATAATTCCTAAACAATCAGAACATACTGCTAAGGCAATATTAATGATACTTAGAAACAATGAGGAAAAAAAATACTCAGGCACAAGAAAGCATAAGAATCAAGAATCATCATCAAGAATAAAAAGGCGTATACGAAAAGAATGTCAAACTGAATAATCAATACTCATCATCATCAAAAAATGCAGTCATTCATTAATCATCAATAAACACAGAAATAAAATTGAAAACAAAAAGAACATAACTCTCCATCATTATTTATCCATTCATATATATGATATGAAATAAATAAAATGCATTCAGTCATTAGTCATTTTTAAAATATTAAACTAAGAACATCTAAGCATCCTTACAAATAAAACCTTTCATAATTGAAAAATTCATGTCAATTGTCATCTTCATCCATGTCAGTATCATAATCATCACTGGTCTCCTCATTTTCATCACTTTCATCTATATCACTCTCATTAGCTTCCTCGTCCGCCTCTGAATCAACATCATAAGTCTCTGTCTCAGAAGCATCCTCATTGATATCAACACAAATATCATCACTGCCATCAATATCAAATAGATTGTCAACATTCGTTCCCTCCACACCAGCCCTAACCCATGTAATATCCCCATCATGGTTGATTAGAGTGTCATCCAAATGTTGGATATTGTATGGCTCAACTTCTGCGTCTATTGTGTCATCTCCATAAGTATCTTTACCATACATGTCATACAAATCTCTCGGTGTCATCTTCACGACAGCATGCCAATCTTCTTCAATCGGGTCTCGCACATACCAAATTTGTTTGGCCTGAGATGCTAATATAAACTGTTCATCTGACAGTCGATTATGCTTGTATAGTGAATGTTTGAAGTTCACTAATGTGAACTCAAAATCATCCTTGGTCGTCCCCGAATGTTTATCAACCCAATCACACTTGAATAGCACAAACTTGAAATCATTTGAATAGCGCAATTCAAATATATCTGTTAATACTCCATAATATTTTACATCCCCGGAAACAGGTCGCTTGTCCTTTGCACTTAGAAAACTTTCGGTGGTGGCATCAAGCATAACTCCACTATTCTGAGTATTCAATCTTCTCTCACGCTGCTTTGTGAGAAATCTAAACCCATTTATAATATATCCCGTATATCTTCTAGCCCATTGGGAGGGGCCTGAAGCCAAAATTGTAACTTCCTTTGACACCTTTCCCTCACTTAGATTTTGTACCTAATTTTTTCATATGATTGAGTAATAAAAATTAGATGTGTAAAAATTAAATGTGTCATTAGCATATTAAAATTTGGTTACATATAAATACAAAGATGACTTACATGATACCCAAACCACTTGTGAAACGTTTCGTTGTGAATGTGGTTAATTTCGTAGTGTCCCACACGAGGTCTCTCCTATTTTAGATTTGTTATATGTTTCCTGTAAAACATGTATGTATAAATTGTATAACGTAGAGGGATATTTAATTACATAAAGTTTAAAATCCATTCAAATGCTATCTTACTCGCGAAAAGGCTTCACTGCGGCGGAGTCGAATAACACGTAACGATGTGCTTGTGAAAACGAAGTGTCATCAAGCATAAATGCTACTCCTTTACCTAATGTACGACCTATTAAACTTGAGTTTTCATCGGATTCATTATTTTGTAAAGGTCGATTTAACTTACTCTCAACATCACCCAGGTACCTCGCACAGAATGTTGTACATTCCTCTGCTAGGTATCCTTCAGCAATTGAACCTTCTGGACGACTTCGGTTACGAACATATTCTTTTAGTGTGAATAAAAACCTGTTCGTCATTGTAAAAAAATTATAGTATTTATATGCATTAATTTAGATGACACAAACATAATGCATACACGAAACATACCTCTCGATGGGATACATCCATCGAAATTGTACTGGTCCAGCAATCATTGCCTCCTCAGCTAAATGGATTGTCAAATGCTCCATAACATCGAAAAAATTTGGGGGGAATATTTTCTCTAGATGACAGAGTGTAAGAGCAACACGATCTTGCAAATATTCATAGTCTTTGAAGGTCATTGTCTTTGAACAGAGCTGCCAATAATAATTACATAATTCGATCAAAGACCTTACTACATTTGTAGGCAATGATTTTCGTACTACTAACGGGAGTAGTTGTTACATTATGATATGATTATCGTGGCTCTTAAGTCCAGAAATATTCCGGCCTTTAATGTTTACACGCCGTGAAATATTAGATGCATAACCATCTGGGACTTTGATATTCTTTAAAACCTTACAAAATATGTCTTTATCACTTTGACTCATTATGAAGCATGCTGGTGGTAAATATACTTTGCTATCTTGCAAGCTCTTAGGGTGCAATGCTTTTCGAATACCCATGTTATCAAGGTCTCGACGAGCCTTTATATTATCTTTTGACTTTCCATCAACATTTAACAATGTCCAAAGTATGTTATCGCACACATTTTTCTCCACATGCATAACATCAAGATTGTGACGAATCAAGTGATCCTTCCAGTACGGCAACTGAAAGAATATCCTTTTTTTCTTCCAATTAAGAGAACTATCAAAATTCCCTTCACCGTCGATACTCGTTTTTCTCTTCTTCGTTGTCGATGAGTGACCCTTCTCATTATTTCTTTCCATTGCCTTCAATTGCTCCAAGATATCACCCCTGGATACTTGAGTGTGCTTGACTTCTCTTTTAAATTTCCCATCAAAAGCTACGGTATCAATTCTAAATTTATAGTTGTGATCCAACCACCGACGATGACCCATATAGGAAAATTTCTTCCCATTCTTTAACCACTGTGAACGAGTGTTCTTGTTGCAACAAGGACAAGACAATCTCCCTTTTGTACTCCAACCTGACAAGTTTGCATACGCAAGAAAGTCATTAATTGTCCACATTAACGCTACACGCATACAAAACATTTTTTCAGTCGATGCACCGTAAGTAAGTATGCCATCATTCCACAATTCCTTCAACTCGTCAATGAGAGGCTGCAAGTAAACATCAATATTATTTCATGGGCCACGTGGACCATCAATCAACGTAGACAGTATAAGATAAGGTTGTTTCATACACATCCACGGAGGCAAGTTGTATATCATCAAAACAATGGGCCACGTGCTATGAGATATGCTCATTGTTCAAAAAGGATTGAAGCCATCGGCTGCTAGTCCGAGCCTAACATTGCGCGAGTCACTATAAAAATTTGTATTTTGTTGATCGAAGGTTTTCCATGCTTTAGAATCAGTCTGGTGTCTTAATATGCCGTCGTCATCGCGTTCCTCCACATGCCATCTCATGAGGGAGGATGTTTTCAATGACATAAAAAATCTCTGAAGCCTTGGTTTTAGTGGAAAGTACCTAACAACCTTTGCGGGAATTTTTTGACCCCTAGCTTCTTCATCATCAGACTCACCCAAAAATTGCTTCCATATTGATGTATGACATACTATGCAATCATCACGATCTTTGTTCTCTTTCTAAAACAACATACAATCATTTGGACATGCATGAATTTTTTTATAATCACCCAGATCATTAACCATCTTTCTTACTTGAGAGTATGAACCTGGCAGTTTCTCACCCTCCGGAAGTGCCTCTTTTAATAATTGAATCAATGTTGTAAATGGCGTGTGGCTCCACTTATAAAGTGTTTTCATATGAAATAACCGAACAATAAATGAAAGTGATGAGAAAGATTTTCAACCAGGGTACAACTCGCGTTCCCCATCTTTTAACAAGTTGAAAAATACTGATGCATTTTCATCCATCCCATCCCGGTCTTCATACGGGTCGTTACATCGCATACCCTCTTCACTTTGATTTTTGAATATATCATGTAGTAGTCCACACATATCATCTCTTGTATTCGAGTCATGCCCTTCATCCGCTCCACTAATTCCCATTTTGTATGGAGCACCTTTTACGTGATAAATCCACCTAGTATAATTCTTAACAAGCCCATGTATGATGAGATGCTCATAAACAACTTCTCTTTTATGGCTAATGGTATTTCGACATTTCTTACATGGGCACTTGATCACTAGCTCGAGATATTTATTAGAAAATGCAAAATCAAGAAACCCATTAACTCCTTTAATATAAGTCAGAGAAACTCTTGACAACTCCATCCAACTCTTATCGCTATCCATTTGAAAAGATTGTTGATTACCTCACACTAAAATAAAATTGTTGTTAGATTCATTAGGAAAGATTTATAAAAAATACAATAAATAAACAAAATGTTAAACCATAAATCATTAATATGCTCCTTCGAAACTATGTAAATTTACAAATAGTAAGACTTTAATTATAACACCATTTCGATATGGCCTTATATGAAAACTACCAATATTTACTCTTATATAATGGGAAACTTAACTATCAATATATTTTAACCTTAATTAGTTAACAACGATTAAAAAAACTCACTCATAACATAAAAATTCTATTATTGATTTTTCAAGTGTCACATGAATGTACTTTCTATAGTCTAACGCCATCATACCAAGTAGTAGTGGCAAAATGTGGCCCAACTATAAAACAACACATATTAGCCTAGTCATTTCTATAGTCCGATTTCAATGAACGAGATATGTAATCTATTAGGTTCTATTTTTTATTTAAATCTACTTTTTTCGTGTTTGCATTTTTTTAGGACAATTTACAGTTAGGTCCCTTGGTAACAATTTTTAAACATTTAAGGAAAATTTACAATTAGGTGCATTTGTTATGCCACTAGCGTTGACTTTTATAAGAAGAGAATTAGTGGACCTAAGTGTTTAAAATTTGTCAAAATTCCTTTAGTGTTTAAAATTTGTTTGTGAGGGACCTAAGAGTACTTTACCTTTTTTTTATTAATTTCATCATCATTTATGTTCCCCATAAATATATTTCTTAGAATTTTGTTTCAATAAATATTTCGAGCTCTCGGTTTAAAGGTATGCATTTCTAGATTCTTTTTCCTTTATATTGTTATGATCGATTTTTTTTAAATTACTTTTTTTTTTGTTGGGGAACAAATTTTTTTCATTTTCCAATTACACTATATATACACTAGTATATATATATATATATATATATATATATATATATATATATATATATATAGAGAGAGAGAGAGAGAGAGAGAGAGAAGCCAATCAAAACCCAATATATGCAACATAAAAATAGATACCGAAAAAAAAGGGCAATATACCAACAAGAACTTCTTGCCTCAGTTCAATCCACATACAATATATTACCAAAGCTCATATAGAATTTGATAAGATAGAATTTTGAATGCATAAATCCACTAAATAAATTATCACCGTATTGTCACTAGGCTACAACAACATACACTGAAATAAAATTTTAAAAAATATGCAATTTACCTTAAAGCTTCAAAGATCAAAACCCATTGATTCTCTGAACCAATCTGGATTTCCAATGCTTTGTAAAACTGAACAATGATGAATGTTAGCAACGTGATCCCTCTTCCTTCTTTAAATAGGGGGAAAAGAAGACGAGATTGAGGTGGATGGGTTGGTTGATACAGAAACAACTTCGTGGAGGATTAGGTTTAGCCAGATATGTGAGAGATTGAACGTGATGGGAGAGAGATTGAGGTAAATACGGCCGGAGAGCGCGGGTGGGAGAGAGAAAGTAGTGCGCCATTTCTAAAAAAAACACCTGCTCTTTTTTTACCTAATTTTAGTGGAATTAGGTATAAAATACCAAAAAAATACCACATTTATTTTAGTATTAATTAGTAGTGACAAAATGTGGCCCAAATAATAAAACAACCCATAGTCATTTAAATATGGGGGCCATATTTAAAAGCTATGAGTTAAATATGAGGCCCATATTTAAAAGCTATGAGTTAAATATGGGGTCCGTATTTGAAAGCAAGGAATCAAATATAGAACCCAATTTTAAAAGATACAAATCAAATATAATACTCATTTTTAAAAGTTATGAGTAAAATATGAGTTTTTTTACATATACCTAGAATTGTAATACTTAATTTAGTAGAAAAACAATGGGTTTGCCCAACCCTTTTTTGGCTCGCCCATATTTGGCTCGGCCCACATTTAACCCAACCCATATTTGGCCCAACCCATATTTGGCCCAACTCATATTTGACCCGCCCAAATTGGGCCCAGCCCATAATTTTGCCAGTTCTAGTATTAATTAAGAAAAGTTATATTTATGCGGCACATCAATATAAATGCTGTAAATTTTCAATACTTATAAATAAATGCTAGGAAAAAAAAACTCTCTGCATTTTTAAATAATACCGAGAAAAAAGTTCAGTAAAAAAATAGTTTTCTTGTAGCGCTCTCGCAAAGAGAGAGCCATTTATTACACCATCGCAAGTTGGATGGGTATGAAATTAACTACACTGCCTTGGAGAAACATGTGTCGCCTTTGTCTAGGTCACCCAAAAATTACAGCACTATATGCTCGCCTTTCTCATCAGATTCATACCCCTAATGGATCCTATCAAGTACATGATCGAGAAACCTGCTCTGTCTAGCCGAATGGCTCGATGGTTGATGTTGTTAGCCAAGTTTAATATAATATATGTCACTCATAAATCCATGAAAGGAAGATCCATCTATGACTACCTCGCTGACTACCCTATGGAAGAAACCGATGTTTGGATTTCTGACTTACCGGATGAGAATATCCTTTGCACGTCCCAAGAAAACCTCTGATGGATAATATTTTTTGCTGATGCCGCCAACAAGAAAGAGTATGGCATTGGGATACTCCTAATCACCCCTGATGACTCTCACACTCCCATTGTCATTAAACTAGATTTTCCATGCATCAATAACATGACTGAATAGGAGGCATGCATGGTAGGCTTCAAATTTGCTCTCAATAAAGGATTTAGATACCTAGATTTCTACGAGAATTAAGACCTCATTATCGGCTAAGTACTCAGAAGATGTAAAGTCAAGGATGAGAAACTCTTACCCTTCTATGCCCACTTTGAAGAGTTGGCCTCCCAATTCCAAGATATCACCTTCCACTTCCTGCCTCGAGCAAATAACAACTTAGCCAATGCCCTTGTTACCTTATCCTCCATAGTTAATATGCCTGAAGGAATAACGATGGCTCCCTTCCTAGTCCAAAAACAAGCTAAGACTACCCATTATTACCACATTATTCTCATCAAAGAAGAAGATCCTGATTTATTCGATTATTGGTACTATGATATTTGGCGCTTCCTCAAGCGTGGTAAGTATCCCCAAAATTCTAATAAAAAGGGTCGAGCAACCCTCCATAAACTGGATGTCCAATACATTGTCTGCAATAGAATGTTCAAGAGAAATTTCGATGGAACTCATTTACACTTCATCGCAGAGGTTGACATTGAAGAGATGATTCAGAAGATCCGTAATGGGGAGTGAGAGCCCCACATGAATGGCCACACGGTGGCTAAAAATCATCCGACAAGGTTACTACTAGACTACCATGGTTCAAGATTGACTTATATTTGAAGATGCCTTAAATAGTAGTAGTTTTCCAATATCAAGCACTTGCCTCCGCGGTAATTATACAACATGACTTCTCCCTAAATGTTCACTACATGGGTCATCTACATCATAGGGAAAGTTACACACAAGGCCTCCAGCTGGCATGAATTCATCTTGGTTAACATTAACTAGTTCACCAAATGGGTCAAAATTGAGTCATACGCAATTCTGAATGCCAAGAAGGTGGCCAAGTTCATTAAAAAAATATCTTCTACCGTGATGGGATCCCGCATGAGATAGTGTAAAACAATGATTTACATTTAGAGGCAGAAGTCACAAAAGTGATCGACGAGTATGGGATTCAGAGTCATAAATATTCTCCCTACCGACCTCAAACCAACATAGTAGAAATCGCTAATAAAAACCTCAAAGCCATCATCAACAAGATGATCGAGAGATATAGATATTGGGTTAATCGGGTCCCTTAAGCCCTCTAGGGCTACCGCACTTTAATTAGAACATCTACTGGGGATACCCCTTACTCTCTAATATATGACATGGAAGAAGTCCTACCCGTGGAGCTAGAAATTCCTTTATTATGCATCATGCTTGAAAACAAAGTCAGCAAGGAAGACTGGCGTCAAAGCCATTTTGACGAGTTATCACTCTTGAACGAAAGGATACTGAAAGCTCTACATCATATAAAAGGGTACCATCACCTAATAACACGATCATTAAACAAGGGATTCAAGTACCATGGTGTCCAAGAGGGGGATTTAGCCCTTAAAGACATAGTAGAACCCATCTGGGACCCCAGAGGGAAATTGAAGCCCAATTGGAGCGGCCCCTGCATTATAAAGAAGATCACATCCCGTGCCACCGCTATGCTCATTGACCTCGACGAAGAAGAGATGGCGCATCCATTCAACCTAGACCGTCTCAAGAAATTTTACCCTTAGTCTGAAATCTCGGCGCGCTACGCTTCATCTCGTCTCCCTTCTATACTATTAATAAAAATATTCATTTCCCTCTACTCAGAACTACATAGGGACTGATCCTCTAAAAATATTTTTTAATTTAAAAAATGAAACTCATAAAATTTTCAAAACCCTCAGAGGTACGTAGGCTGCTCATACCCTTCACATGAGCACGACCCCCTTCGTTTTCATAAAATGCTATTCTTTTCTTATGTCCGAGAATGACGGTATATTTTTATCATTTACATGAACAAAAGGATTACGTATGCCTTAACTATTGGTATAGATAATTCAAAATTATAAACTCATTAAGAGGCATAACAATATAATTAATTTTTTTTTATTTTTTTGATGAAAATTCCGTTACAATTACATCGACATTGGGAGTCAAAAAACTTCCCCCGCTAACTTAACCTTACCTTATCTTTCCTAAAATAAGCCAAAACTACTCCTAAACAACCCTTATAAATTTATCCCCATACATGACCAACACATCATAAGAGCTTCACAAATAAATTCCCCAAGGATCCTACCCGCAGCTGCCAGAGGAATAGGCTCCATCATCATCTACATCCTGGGGTCCCCAAACCTCCCCTGCCTGAATAGAATGCCACAAGCACTCCATGGAACGGTAATCATAGGCCAACCTAGGGAAAATAACAACACCTCCCTCCATGGTGTCAGATATGGAGAACCGCCTTTACCTGGTCTCGATAGCCAGTATTTTGGCAACTACCCTCCTCCACAACCACTTCATGTAGTCCCTAGAAACATGTCAGAATTAGAAGGATGGGTCAACGATTCTCCCACAAAGAGCCTAGTCGCATGAGTAGACGCTCTATCAAATCCTCCACAGGAAAGAAGTCTAGTGTCCGAGGTGGCATAATCTGCTCCAAGCCAAATTATCACAAGAGCCGCCAGGGAAAGTAGAAAGAAGTCTGCTGAAGGTCAACTAACCTAACATATTGGTATTCCCCTAGTTCTACAATGGGTCACAACTTCCCCCACCAATGCACTGACCAACACAAACCTTGACCCCCCGTGTTCCACAAACTAGTTTTCCCAGATCTCGATATCCAGGCCCACGTTGATAAAGTAATAAGAAAAGAAGTTTGGTACAACCACCAAGGGATATTCAGGAGGGACCGCCATAAGAAATCTCTCCAATAACCACATAAACAACATAACGTGGCTACCCCTCAAGAAGTCAGAACGACCTTCTCGCCAGGCATCCATACCATTCAGAGTCTCTGCCAATATCATTGCTTCAGAATTACGATGGTATGACATTTAAGAATTGATGATTGTTCCCATAATGGGTTTGCTAACAATTCCCCAATCACCAACAGTAATTTTGAAGTCAAGCCAAGAATGACGGCCCCGGCATAGTCTGCATCACCAACATCCTGCAGATGCACATAATGTAGCACAATCGGGAGAGAGATCATTCCTCCCGTAACCAATGATCGAGCCACCAAGGGTGAGATATGGAGAAGTCCTGCTAACAGCACCCGAGGAGATTGGAAAAATTTATGCATGACCACCGTAACACTGGGATTTATCCCCAATATGGCAGAGAACTCCTCGTAACTAGGACATAATTCATCCAAGCCAAAGCTAAAGACATGGTCCTCGGGGTACCAGAATTCTATCGCCGCCATCGCTAAATTCCATTCAATAGGAGGAATGTGCCATAAGGAAACCTGACGCATGTTAAAAGCATTGTAGTCTACATCAAATGAGCACATAGCCTCTAAGATTTTGAGGTAAGAAGTAAATTCAACACTTTCGGCCAGAGCCATATTGAAAAATGATAAGACAAGAAGAAAGAAGTATGTAAAAGAAAGGAAATGTGGATGGCTGAAGAAAATATTCCACCATTACCCCTTTTTATAATTGCAAAACTTAGCCAAAGACAAAAGTCTTGCAAATCTCGGAGGAAAACTTGTTCCACCATGAATAATTAATTGAAGAAAGATCAATAACTTAGGCTGCTTAGACTGGACTGACCTGCTGATGGGCAGGACAAGGGGTATACCGATCGGCAACCCTCTATTTTTCGAAAAGTTCCCTTTTTCCTTTTTTGTTGAAATAAAAAGACTCAATAGAAAAAAAATATTCTAAGGAGTTCAAAATTTCCTTCTCCCTATATTTTTACTTATCCTGTTTTATAACAAATTTTTCTCTTAAATCATTTTAAATCCTTTTTATGGTCTCAGCAATAAAGTAAAAAGTGCATATGCCTTAAGTCACTAAAGAAAAAAATTTAACAAAATCCCATTTCATTTCATTGCATATATATTCCTTATTACATTTTGTAATACCCCGTATTTTTATGCTATATTAATTTGGGATTTATTAAATTTAATGTGAGTTACAAATTTAATATAAATCCCAAAATTAATCACTTTATAATTATTAACGTGATGTGAGTTAGTAATTATGGGAAACTGGTTGTTGAATATTACTAATGAGTAAAGTAATATAATATTGGTTCTATTAAATGTCAAGAGTGAATAAAATGACAATTTTGGAAATTTGAGTCGGGACGCGCCCGTGTCGCGTCGGGACTAAATATTGATTAATAAAAGTGAATAAATTATAAGTTGCTCGTATGGTCGTTTTGAGTGCACCAAAGTGTCCGGAAGGGTCGAGATAGTCAGAAAAGTATACCCGGGGGTTTAGTTTGGGTCTCGGGGCATTTTTAGGCCTATTTAACACCCCGGGAGGGCATTTTGGACATTTTACATTTTTGGGTAATTAAACCCACGAAAATTATTAGGCTATATCATCCATTTGGAATAGTCCTTTAGGGTTAGCAGACTCAAAACATTAGAATGAACATAGGAGAGGGAAGGAGAAAGCTTTCCAAGCAATCCAATGCTCAAAATCCATCCGGTTGCACCGCCACCACCACCAACGCGTAGATCGCGCGAGGGGGAACACAACCACACCAAATTCGTCATCAAATAAGAACTTTCAAATTTCTAGGCAAGTATTTATCTTGCTTATTTTCGTTAATGCATCGTTCATGTTAGTCTAGGGTGATTAGGATGAGTTTGGTAGAAGAAAATCCATGTTGGAGATAGGAAAATCGCATGTAGTAATGATTTGAATGATAATCTGGAAACCCCTTCACATGTAGAGGCTTAACCACGAATTTATGATGAATTAGGAGAAGAAATTTCTGGAAAAATACTGATTTGAAACATGTTAAAGAAATCCTAGGGTTCTTGAGATTTATATGAGTTTTGGCCTATTAATCTATGGTTATTGATGAAAATTTTCATGCTTTATGTTGAAGATGTATAATATGGGTTTATACTATTTGTAGTACAAATTTTAGGGAGTTTGGGTGTGAAAAATCTGGATTTTATTGAGGTTAAATTATGAAACCCATGACTGTTAATCTGCAGAAATCGCCATACCTGTTTGATCGATCGATCGAACCAGGAGTGTCGATCGATCGACGCATCGATTGATCGAGCCCCTGCCCTCGATCGATCGACCCCTTCTGGCAGACTCATATTTCCCCTTTGTAAATAGTTAAAGTCAAATTAAATGAGTAGAAATATTTGGACATCCTTATTAAAATATTTTGGGAGATAAAAAAGACCAGTAAGACATATGAATAATTATGAGACCTTTAATGTAAGACGAGATGTACATTTTTGGGATATTTACATGTAAGGGATGATGAAATTATGCATTAAAGGGAGAGACGCGTAAGATAGTTACGTCGGAAAAATAGATGAGTACCTACTGAATTCTACACTTGGGAGGATAGAGCCCATGAGTGTTACGTAGTAAGTTGGATTAATCCCTCAATTAAATTTAAGAGACGAACTGTTATACGTGATAACTAAAGATTTAGAAATAAGGATAAATGTTATAATTATGGGTTATGAGAGGAACCTAAATTTGATATGGTAAAAGTAGTATATTTATATGTCTGTGTTTGTGCATATACTATATACGTGTGAAAATCATGTCCGCGCTACTTGTTATCCCTGAGGTTACCGCGCTGGGACAGTCTTATCTCGATGTGCCTTTATGGGGGATATTGACTCGTACCCTAGAAGATAGATATCCTTGGTATAGGCTATCTGATCGATGGTCAGACGGTCCTAAGAGACGTGAGGGTATGTGTTATCCTCTTAGAGACTTGGAATCTATGCTTCGCCTCAATATTGTTTGTGTATGTGTTAATACAGTTCGAGAGTGAATCTAAACTTGTATTTCCCTTAGTACGAGTGATACGGGGATTGGATAGCGGAGTATGCCCGCACCATAGTTTTTATGTGGGGTGCTGATGGAATATATATATTATACGAGTATTTAATATATACATATGAATTTTTGAAATTTAGAATTTTCCTACAGTGTTTATGGTAAGTAAGAGATGAATAATGATTTCAATTGAGAAATACCTGTTTCGAAAGTATAGTATATTTCTGGAAAACTTTATTTTTAAATAAAGTTAAAATGAGAGCTTTGTCAGTAAATGAAATTTACTTCTTAAACTGTTGAATTATTTAGTTTAAATCTTACGAGAAACTTAAGATAAGTTAAACCGTTGGGAAGGCTAGCACGATAGGTGTGCACATTAAAAGAGAGGTGAGAAATTCTCAAGAGAGTGCTGCACTAATATGTTGTTGCATTGGCCTGTAAACATTTTAAATACTTACTAAACAGATTTTAAATCATTTACACTATCGGGCTCTGACCCGTTTCTATTTTCCCTTCTCTCTTGTATATATATGTATATATTACAGGTGCCCACCCACAGGGGCATCTTGCATAGGATCCTTTGGAAGGAACGCGCTGCAACTTAGGTGGGAGTTGCAGGCCTCTTGCTTAGTGATAACTTGACTTTTGTATATCGTCGTTGTTGTTGAAAGCCAAGTTAGTCAAAACCTCACATACCTACAAATATAATAAACTAAAGTGTAGCGGTAAGTAAGGGTATCAATCCACTTTCTAGGGAGTAAAGCAAATGGAACAAATTCAATTGTAATTCACTTTTTATTTTCTTTTTGTGCTTTTTCACTTTTTTAATTTTTTTAGCTTTTTCAATATTAAAACAAAAGGGTGAGGTGAGGTCTAAACTAAAATAAACTAAATGTAAAATGATAATAACTAACTAGAAAGTAACTAAAATGAAAATAAAGTCTAACACTAAAATAAAAGATAAAGTGAGGAAAATAATTGTGAGAACAATCAAGGAGTGAGATTACACCACAAATTTTAGTTATTCTAATTAATTAATTTAATTATTTGAATTCTCCCAAATTAATATCAAAATTACAAATCAACTCTCGTTGCAAGTGTAATTAGAATAGTAATCTTTTAGAAAATTAAAATTAACACCTCACAACTCTAGAAAATTAGATCAACACTCCTTTTAATTAATCACCCGCTAGGATCGATCAATTAGAATTTATGTCAATCTTAGAAATTAAATTTAGAGTTGAAATTCAAATGACAATACCCCACTTAAGAAACCCCTATCTCTAGTTCGAATCTAAAATGGGTATTATCACTAGAATTTTGATTTTCTCTCGAAAATCATTTACCCTCTCTCGGGGCGTAAATCTAAGGGTGAGGGATCAAATTTAACATTCAAAGGGATATTTCAATTAAGCAAACTAATTAAACTAAAATAATATCAAAATAATGGGTCTCCCCACCCCTTGAAAGGGGTTTTAGCCTAACATGATATGAAACATGACAAATTAATAATCAAGGCTACTAAAATAAAAGAGAAGAGAATAGAACAAGCAAACCAAGTCTCCTTGAGAAAGTTGAACTCTAATCTTCCAAATTGAAGCACACACCACTTAATTGAGCATCCAAATGATTTGAAATTAAAATATTCACTCAATTAACTCTCTTACAATATTTAATCTCACAAATATCTAAAAATAAAAAATAAAAAAAACTATTTACAAGGATTTATATTCTAAACTAAACTATTTCTCTCTCTAAAATTTTCTCTCTCTAATCTAGAATTCTTCTTTACAAATGAGGTCTTCATCTTCTATTTATATGCAATGGAGCAAAGGGGCATAATGGTAAAAAGGTAGGGAGTGCATGTGGAAATGGTGTGAGGTAATGTATTTTGGGTGAGGTCACATGTGCATGGGGGTGTGAGGTGAGGGAATAATTGGAAAAAATCTGATTTGTTATTGAGGGTAATTTGGGAAAATGGGGTTAAAGTGGTTAGTGGGGGTATAATGGGTATTGGGACAAAATAGGTTATTAGGCACATGTGTGGGAATTAGTTTGGTTTTGGTCTTTGGTTTGTAACAGATCGGTTAAGGCTTCCAAAATGGCAAGTGGGTCTTTGGTTTCATGGAGAGATAAGGAAGGTTTGAAATGGGTATTGAAATGGTGAATGGGTTTTGAATATGGGTAATGGGGTACATGGGTAGGAAGATGGATGGGTCTTGCGAATGGGTTGAGAAGGTCCGATTGGATTGCTGGCCGGAGTGGGAGACATCGCCGGAGATGGGGATCGGAGGGGGGTCGGGAATTGGGACGAGAGGGAGAGAGGGGTGGTGCTTGGCCGGAGGTCGGCTTTGTAGGGCGCCGCCGCTGGCGGGTTTATGGCTGACGAGAGAGAGGGAGTTCGCAGGTAGTAGCTCAGGCGGGTTAGGTGGGTTTTCCGGTTGGAGGTGAGCTGCTGAGGGAGAGAGAGAGTGGGCTGGTAGGGAGTCAAACGCGCCGGCGGCTTTGGGTCGCTGCCGGAGGTGGTGAGTTTCGTGGGGGACGGAGAGAGTCTCGGCGGCGGCAGGAGGCATAAGGACGAGAGGGAGAGGGTGTGTTTGCAGCTCCGGCGATTTTCGCCGCCGTCGGAGGGTAAGGCTGGGAAGAGAGGGGCGACCGAGGTCGATGGTGGGACAAGGGGTTTGGTTGGTTTGGGTTTGGGGTGGTAACAGGTGTTTTTTGGGGGTAAATGGAGGTTTTGGTTAGTGGGTTTAGAGGAGAGAGGAAAGAGAGAGTTGTGGTGAGGAAGATGAAGTCGGAGTGGTTAGGTGGGTGAGGGTGTATGGTAGTGTAGGTGAGGGTGAGGTTTAGGGTGTAGGATAAGTGTATGATAATGGTAATGTGTGTGTTTAATTTGGACCTTAAAATAACACTAACTAAAATAAAATTAATAAAAATAAACTAGAAACTTAAAAATAAAATTATATTCTAAAAATAAAATAAAGAATCAAATAAAAATAAAACAAAAATCCTAAAATATAAAATCTAATAAACTAAACTAAACTCCTAAAATTAATCCTAATAAAATAGAATAAAATAAAACTAAAAATCAATAAAAATCAAAATAAAATAAAACTAATCCTAATAAAATAAAATAAAACTAAAAATAATCAAAATCAAAATAAAATAAAATTATATTAATAAAAATAAAATAGAAAATAGAAAAATAGAAAATAAAATCTAAAAATTCTAAAATAAACCTAAAAATAGAAAAGATTTAAACTAAAAATCTAAAAAATAATAAAATGACCCAAACTCAACACACACACAGTTTGGGATAGTTTTAGGCCAGGTTTTAGGCTCGGGTAAGGTTACGGGGTCAGGGAATTTGGTATATAGCTTCGTAAAATGCACAATTGCCTTGAAATACGCGTTTAAACACCGCAACGTACATTAAACCTGCATATTAAACATTTAAGCGCATAAGACCCATATTGTCGAGAAATAGCAACTAAAATACAACTATTCGGGGTGTAAAATGTACAGTTTTGGGTGCTTATCACACCACCCCCAAACAGAGCGTTGCTAGTCCTCGAGCAATAAGATAGAGAGAAAGAGAAAGATAAGAAACCAAAAGTGTACCACTTCCGCGGGCACTTGCGATTGCACTTAGCATGTGCAACAAGCCTTTAAACCTATAGGTTGCCCTACAGGAGGAGTTGTGTCTCGTGAGGGTTTGCAGGGAATATACCCACAAAATTCTTATTTGCAAAAATTTATTGAAGGGCAGTCAATCTCTTATTAGACGTAGAATAATCGCACAATCCATCACAAGAAAATATTTTGAGAAATACAAGCTAGAAGTGTAAAAGTTTAGCTAAGTAAATACTCAAGGCACATCCTTCCTAGAACTCAACGTGTGTAGTGTGAATCAGTCAAAACGGGTCGAGTATCACAAGAGTAATTCCTAGATTGCCTTGTCGGAATCAACGCGTCAACTTCAAATCTCACGGATATATCTCTCTCAAACGAACTCTCGAGATATGGGTAAGTGTATCGCTCTTGTGTGTGAGGAGGTGAGTAAATGTAAGCAAGTTCAAACGTCTCACACACATATATGAAAGAACGAACAATAAGAAAGAAAAATGATCTCATGAAAGAATGCTAATCACTATAGTGAGAACGTCGAGTTATTCACCACGTTGACTTTTATTCGCCCGAACACCTAAGGGAAATATCTGAATGATTATGGGTGAGGGGGAAATGAAATGGGAAGGATGGTATAAGGTGTGGTATGATGGATGTGGTATGTAGGATATAATGGTGATATGAATGATGATATATGAATGGATATGATAGAAGAGTGTTCACATTAGGCACAAATGTCTTTATTTTAACAAAAATTAACTACAACTCTCTTTTTTTCTTTTCTCTCTTTTTTCGATTTTTCTTTTCTTTTTCTTTTTTCTATTTTTTTGCTATTTTTCTTTTCTTCTCTTCTCTTTTTTTTTTCTATTTTTTCTATATATATATATTTTTTTTTTCACTTTTCAAACTAACAATGAAGACATTTACATTTGAAATCACACTCTTTTTCTCAAAAATGAAGGATGATATATGAGTGGAGTGGGGAATGTATGATGTGGGGAATATGGAAGAGCATGGGAATATAATGGGTGAAGTGAATGGAAATGTGATATGGGGGGAAAGTGGTTGGTGTATGGATGAAAATCCTAGTGATCGGGACAAATTTCAAGACACGCGTTTCTTACAACTCGAAAAAGATGTCATTCTCAGTGATCAAGCCAAATTTTTATGAAAGAAAATGAGATCATACAACAATTTAAGTGCGGACCCAAAAGAAGTTGAATCAACTTGTGACTCGGAGATTGCGTAAAACACTCTCAAAGGGTGAAAGGCACAAATCTCACAAGTAAAAGTCTCTACTAGTGATCCTTAAGGTTCTCTTTAGAATTGTAGTACTCTTCAACTCTAAACCATAGTGACATGATAAGTGCGCAAATTTTGTTGAGTCTAGAAATTCATGGTGCAAAATGCCTTGTTACGTATTACATAAGCTATTTATAAAATATTCTCTAGCTTGATTCCTAGACTTTAAAAGATGGATGATTGAAAATTCACATCAATGAATGAGATGAAAGAAACTGCACGAAATTTTAAAAATCAGGTTCAACAATCAAAAATTTTTCAAAAGAGGTACGATTTTGATAAAATTCCCCACCCCCAAACAAAAAGGAACATCGTCCTCGATGTTAGGTGAAATTATTTTTAAAATGAGAACATTAGGTAGGAAAGAGATTACCAGAATGAACCGCTAATGAAGTGGACATGTGAAGCCAAGAATAAACCTGAATAAATGATAAGAAAAAAATGTGTACAAGTCTATAAGCATGGTAGAGCATTGGGTGATGTGAAACACCACCCCCAAACAGGATGAGACTAGTACAAGAAACGCGGGCTGCCTCCCGGTAGCGCTAAGTTTAACGTCTTCAGCCAGACTGAACCATTCTCACCCTAAGGATAAGAACAATGAATGTGCGGGGTGGCAGAAAAATTGGAGTGATGAGAATCACCCCCAAACAAGACTGAAGCGTCAGTCTTGCTGGATAGAGGATAAAATGGTCAATGCACCTGTATGGCAAAGTGCATCACACGATGCAAAGCATCGGTGGACCAAGGGCGGGTGGGAAAAAGGGTAAAGGTGAGGGTGAATAGGTATCGATCACGGGCCTTGTTGAGCGTAAATGTGAGGGCAACTAGGGCCCTATAAGCATGATGCTCAAGTTGGTGAGGGAGGAAATATGGTTTGGACATAGGAATGGGGTGAGGCTCATAAAAATCACACGACCATTCTATGAATGGGCGATGGTAATGGTCGCGCCGTGACACGCCAGGGAGCTGTTGAGAAAAATCAATACCACAAGGAAGTGATGTGCATGGAGGAACAAACTCGGTGTCACGGAAGTGGATAGTGTCACCATAACTCTCGTGGGTGGGGGATGGTTTCAAGTGAGGATCTAAAAATGTAGATGGAAACTGGAAATGTGCAAAATCAAGATCCAAACCAGGTGGTGGGGTAGAAGATATAATGGGTGGGTCGGGTGGGATAAACGGTGGAGGAAGATGATCCAACTCAAGCGTGGGAGACACACACTCATTGGGAGGAGTAAAGGAATACTCACAAGGGAGTGTGGTTTCTAAAGATGGAGTTGTCAACTTCTCCACAAGAGTAGCATCGGTAAATGGGGTGGGTGGATCAAACGAGGCACCAAGATCAGAGATAGAGGAATCGCTAGAAATATCAGGCTCAATGGGAGCCATGCATGGTGGGATATCATCCATATCCGGATAGTTAGGAACTATCACGGATTCTATCTCGGGAAAATGGTGAGCACTCGTAGCCGGAGCTAACCTAGGATAAATTGGTTCCTCGGGAACACACACGATGTGCTCAATAGGTATAGAATCGGGCATGTTTTTGGATTTCTCGGGAGTGGGAACCTCAAGGTGGGGTTCATATGGATATGATGGGGTTGAATCAGGCTCACTAATGAAAGGTATGTCAACACAATTGTCGACTTGGGACCCGGACCATGGAATGGTCTCAACTTCAAGATTCTCGGAGTGGTAGGGTTGGTCACACTCAAATTCTGTGTCACAAGGGGACACATCATCGTCACACTCGGTGGCAACGATGGGTGGGGTCATGGGAATATCCGACTCTCGCGCACACACCAATTCATTTAACCTTTGTTCAAGCCTTTGGAGAGCTTGAGTTTGAATTGCTTGCTCTTGCTCAAGTATGAACTTTTGCAAGAGGGTTTCGAGAGTGGATGTGGATGAAGGTGTTGGTGGAATGATGGGTGGTGGTGGTGGTTGAGGTGGACACAACTCGCTATAATCGGGAGTATATGGAGAATACTCATATGAAGTGTGTGGGGTGGGGCCAAGTGCATCATACACGAAAGGATTGCTCTCGTGATGGACAGATGGTTGATACTCATGGGGTGCGTAGTGAGGAAACTGATTGTGACTGGGTGCACAAGTTTGCCATGATGACTGTTGGAACGTGTGAGGATCCACAACATCGGGTTGGGATACGTATTGCGTGGAAGGGTGATCAGGCCTCCACGAATAGCTCGGGTACTCACACAACTCGGGATTAGATACATCGGGATAATAGGCCGGGATGGGTTCCGAAACAGTGTCATATGGATACACATGTTCCATGGTGGGTGCGTGGGGATATGACAAGTATGGACACTCATGGGACATGTGATCGGCATAAGAACAGTGGGTGCACAGCAAGGGAGGAGGCACGGTGACACTTGACACCGGGGGTGATGGAATAGGAGGTGAGTGCATAGATGGGTCAAGAGTACCAACGGTACTCGTGAGAGAGGTGAAATCATGAAGAATATCATAAAGAGATCGCTCGGGACCACTCTCACACGTGTCACGTGTCAATGGAAAATGACCAAAGTAGTCCCGTAAAGGACGTTCTTCAGCCATGAGGGGAGAAATATTTTTTTGATTTTTTGAAATTTTTTGAAAAGGAAAGAAAATATTTTTGGGATTTTTCTAAAATGAAAGAAAGAAAATATTTTTGAATTTTTTTTTTTGAAAAATAAAGGAAGAAACATATTTTTGGATTTTTTTTTTTTTTTTTTTTTTTTTTGGAAGAAAAGGTGGGGAAAAGTGTGGACTCTTTGATTTGGACGGACTAACTAAAAGCGACTACCGAAAAATGGAATTGGACACACACACAAGTCAAGAAAAATTCCTAACTAGCACATAGCCAATTTTTATCTTCAAATTTAGTGAGAGGGTAGTCAAATTTTAATTAAGTCCGCGGGCGATAAAAATTCACGAAAATATCTTAGTGATCGCCTTTGCAAAAATATTCTCCTAGTGGGCTGCCTAGTTGATTGATTTTAAATTTAGTGATGGCTAGGGTAGCACACAATGATAAGCGAGTGAGTCGGGTGATGAAATCCCTTCTCGTGAGTGACCGGGTGTAGGTCTTAGCAATTTAATTCATCACACCATTCGAAAAAAAATGCGAGAATAAAATCAAATAAGAGCACACAAGAGCACACAAAAGAATTGACTCGCTAACAGGAGAGGCGCGAGAGTTTGAGAAATATACCTCCCACGGTTTTTACGCCGTGGGGTGCCGAAAATTTTGAGTCGACCAGGGGGAGAATACGCCAATCTCAGTCGTCCCCGGGAGTCCTACCGACCCAAGGTAGAGAGGCTTCTTTTCCTCGTCGTTGGACGCCCTCTCTCTACCTTGTCCGGTTTCCCTATCACGCTTGTCTTGAATTATTACAAATTTAAATGAAAAATAAATGGTGTCTCTAAGCACCGCAATACAAGCAATGATAGAATAAGCCTAAATACAAGCCTTCTAAAAATATAAAAATGGTACAAAAAAAATAAGAAAGTGCGAAAAATAAATGAAATACAAAATGAAATCCGCTCCGAGCTTCACAATCTCAAGAATGGCAACGGCGCCATTTGATAACTTGACTTTTGTATATCGTCGTTGTTGTTGAAAGCCAAGTTAGTCAAAACCTCACATACCTACAAATATAATAAACTAAAGTGTAGCGGTAAGTAAGGGTATCAATCCACTTTCTAGGGAGTAAAGCAAATGGAACAAATTCAATTGTAATTCACTTTTTATTTTCTTTTTGTGCTTTTTCACTTTTATAATTTTTTTAGCTTTTTCAATATTAAAACAAAAGGGTGAGGTGAGGTCTAAACTAAAATAAACCAAATGTAAAATGATAATAACTAACTAGAAAGTAACTAAAATGAAAATAAAGTCTAACACTAAAATAAAAGATAAAGTGAGGAAAATAATTGTGAGAACAATCAAGGAGTGAGATTACACCACAAATTTTAGTTATTCTAATTAATTAATTTAATTATTTGAATTCTCCCAAATTAATATCAAAATTACAAATCAACTCTCGTTGCAAGTGTAATTAGAATAGTAATCTTTTAGAAAATTAAAATTAACACCTCACAACTCTAGAAAATTAGATCAACACTCCTTTTAATTAATCACCCGCTAGGATCGATCAATTAGAATTTATGTCAATCTTAGAAATTAAATTTAGAGTTGAAATTCAAATGACAATACCCCACTTAAGAAACCCCTATCTCTAGTTCGAATCTAAAATGGGTATTTATTCAGATGGGCATATTTATTTGATTCCACTCCTAGCATATTTATTCAGATGGGCATGTGTAGCCCGTTTCCATTATCCAGTTGTTTTATTGGACATTGTGATTCATTTATTTCTAGTATTGTCACTTTGGGATTTATTACTGTCTGGATGTTTTACTTTAAGTTTTAATCTCGGGATTTAGTTGTTGAATGTTTAAATTATTTGGATTATATGTTCCAGGATAATTGTGATGTGATTCTTTAATATTGAATGATGTAAAGCTTTAAATCATTGGTTATAAATAGAATTTGGAATGTAATGTCTAAAAATGGTTTTGACACTTAGCTTAATTAATTAGGGTGTTTAAATTGGAAAATTTATTTTTTGACGACAGTGATGCTAAGAATGAACCAACTGTTCACCTTGATTTTAATTTAATAAAGGAGTGATCGCCCGGTATTTAATTAGGTGGGGTGTCACAGGTGGTATCAGAGCATCAGGTTCTAGTGTCCTTCGGATCTGTACGGCTTATTTCGCTTTCAGCTTAACATTTTTTCTATAGAGCCCTATGTTAGGATTGTTGTATTCTTGTTTTTACGTTTACGTCTCCAGCTATTTAAGATTTGATAATAACTGTAGACTAATAAATTCCTTCATGTTTCAGATGCCTCCAAGACGTGCACCAAAGGATAGGCTTGCCTAATCCGAGCAGCCAGCAGCTCCGGCTCAGGGTACGATGAATGCTAATGAGGTAGTCACTATTGTTGCTCAGGCGGTGAATGAAGCGCTAGCAGTGGTACAGCAGACTCCACCCCAGATTCAGGCAGTGGCGCCAGTACCTGCACCGCTTCCATCAGCGTGGGAGTGGGTTAGGGATGCCTTTCAGAAGGCGCACCCCCCTGAGTTCTCGGGTAGTTCAGATATCATCATCGTCAGCCAATGGAAGAAAGATATCCAGCGGCATCTGCGTATGTATGAGTGCACAGACGTGCAAAAACAGTTATTGGCTTTCTTTAAGTTAGTGGGGGCCGCTTTGTAGTGGTGGGAATCCATCGCCACCTTGGAGGAGAGGGATACGATCCCGATTCAGTCGTTCTAGGAGCGGTTTGACCTCAAGTACTTTCCACCCGCCATGCAGACTGAGATGAGGCGGAAATTACTAAACTTGAAGCAGGAAAATTCTACCGTTGTTGAGTATGAGGAGGAGTTCACGAGACTTCTCACCATAGTGCCAGATGAGGCACCTACTGAGGGTAAGAAGATAATGCTGTTTGTGGACGGGTTAGCTTGGAGGATCCGTCAACATCTTATAGGGAATTTGTCTCTGAGTACCTTCACAGATGTACTCAATGCTGCCTTACTACATTGCCATGATCACCGCTTCCATCTGTAAGGAAGCAAGCGAGCAGGAGAGTCCGACCAGCAGGGTAGGACAGGGGGTAGTGGCACTGGTGGAGCACCGATATCCCGTGGACAGACTCGTCAGCATGAGTAGAGTTCCCATCAGGGGGACCCTGCCAAGAACTTTCGATCAGGTGATTCCAGGCAGGGATTTGGGGGTTATAGGCAGGGCCAGCCTAATCAGCAGGGCCAGCAAGTCCAACACCGATAACAGCAGGGCCAACAGGGCCAACAACATTTTCATCAGGGCCAACAGGGCCAGTGGCGGGGTGGTAACGGCCAGCAAGGTCAGAGGGGAGGAAATTTCAAGGGCTGATGTTTCAGGTGCGGCAAGAATGGCCATAGGCATCAGGATTGTCCAGAGGGAGAGAGGACCCCACAGCAGCAGGGTGCCCGTAATGAGCCACAGAGTCCACTTTTTCCATCCGCCCTCCCAGCACCAGCCCAGGTACCAGCCCTACCAGTCATTCCAGCAGCTCCAGTGCAGCAGGGGCAGTTACAGTATGGACGTGTCTATAACGTCCACCGGGCAGTAGCTCCACAGGCACCACCCGCGATTGAGGGTATGTTTCCTATCCATAGTACTATGGGTCGAGTTTTATTTGATACTGGGGCGACGCATTGTTTTATAGCTACTCATTTTGCGAAGGCCTTAGGGTTATTAGCCACAGCAGAGAGCAATGTGACATGTGTAGACTCACCACTGGGAAATGGTTGGCTTATTTTCTTTATATGACGGGGTCTGGGGATAGAGATTAGTATCTTGGTATTACCTGCAGACATGTTAGTCTTAGATATCCATGAGCATGACATGATTATCGGTATGGATTGGCTCGCTGATTACAGGGCCATGATAGATTATTTTGGTGGGAGTATTGTCTTTGCCATTCCGGGGCAAGAGATGTTTGTAGTGGCGATGCCTCGCCCAGAGGGAGGCTCGATCGCTCAGTTGTATTACATAGAGGAGGATACCTCTAAGGAGGTTGTGATTCCCTTAGACTCGATCCTAGTTGTTCGTGAGTATTCCGATGTATTTCAGGAGATACCAGGTCTACCCCCCAGTCGTTAGATAGACTTTGTCATTGATTTATTACCAGATACTCGACCTATAGCACGATCTCCATACCGTATGGCTCCGGCAGAGATGCTAGAGTTACAAGATCAAATAGAGCAGCTGTTAGGTCAGGGCTTCATTCGAAGGAGTACCTCACCTTGGGGCGCTCCAATTTTGTTTGTGAAGAAAAGAGATGGTTCACTGAGGCTATGTGTGGACTATCGGGAGTTGAACAAGGTCACGATTCGAAACAAGTATCCGTTGCCTCGAATCGATGATCTGTTCGACCAGCTGAGGGGAGCAACTTTCTTTTCGAAGATAGATCTGAGGTCGGGGTACCATCAGCTACGTATTAGGGAGCAGGATGTTTCAAAGACTGCTTTCTTTACGAGATATGGGTCCTATGAGTTCAAAGTGATGCCATTTGGCCTCACAAATGGTCCCACCGTATTCATGGACTTGATGAACCGAGTGCTCAGAGAGTTCTTGGATCAGTTTGTCATCGTCTTCATAGATGACATTTTGATATATTCACACTCCGAGGAGGAGCATGTCGAGCACTTGAGGCAGGTTCTTCAGACTCTACGAGAGCATCAGTTGTATGTTAAGTACGAGAAATACGGATTTTGGTTGCGAGAAGTACAGTTCTTAGGGCATGTTATTTCTGAACAGGGGATAGCAGTTGACCCGAGTAAAGTGTCAGCGGTGAGGGAGTGGGGACAACCCACGACACCGACGGAAGTGCGTAGTTTCTTGGGGTTAGCCGGATACTACAGGAGATTCATTCGGGGATTCTCCAAAATAGCGGGCCCATTGACGAACCTGACTCGCAAAGGGGTACCATATGTTTGGGATGATGCTTGTCAATTGGCTTTCGACGAGATGAAAGACAAGCTTACTTCAACACCAGTCCTTGCTTTACCGAAGCCGAGTGTGGAGTACCTGGTTTACACCGATGCCTCTTTACGAGGACTTGAGGGAGTACTTCAGCGGGAGGAGAAGGCTATAGCTTTTGCCTTCTGCAAGCTTAAGCCTCATGAGAAGAATTACCCCACCCATGACCTGGAGTTAGCAGCGGTCGCCTTTGCATTGAGGATATGGAGGCACTATTTATTGGGGGAGAAATTACGCTTGCTCAAAGATCACAAGTCACTGCAGTACCTGTTCACTCAGCGAGAGCTGAATATGCGTCAGCGCAGATGGTTAGAGTTTGTGAAGGACTATCAGTTCGATATACAATACCATCCGGGGAAGGCCAACGTAGTTGCTGATGCGTTGAGCCGTAGACCAGTAGACGATGTAGCGGACGTCTGGAAAGCAAAGTGGAAAGAGTTGGGTCACCAGGACGCATTAGCCCGTTCCTTCATATCTGTTATGCGAGTGACACCCGAGATTGTTACGAGGGTGATACAAGCACAGACCGCAGACCCATTTTGCCAGGAGCAGATTGTACGACTTTTGGCTGAGGGTGCTGAGTCCTATTCTGTTAGTTCTGATGGGGGTTTGAGGTTTAATGGGAGATTAATAGTCCCAGAAGGATCATAATTACGTCATGCAGTGATGACCCAGTCTCACGGGTCCCGATTTGTGGTACATCCTGAAGGAGATAAGCTGTACCAGGATATGAGGCGGCAGTACTGGTGGAGTGGGATGAAAAAGGACATTGTTGAGTTCGTGTCCAAGTGTTCTACCTGCCAGCTGGTAAAGGTAGACCATTAGAAACCGTCAGGGTTGCTTCAGCCATTAGAAATACCCACGTGGAAGTGGGAGAGTATTGCCATGGATTTTATTACAGGGTTGCTTACATCACAGCAGGGCCACGACTCTATCTGGGTGATTGTAGACCGTTTCACCAAGGTGGCTCATTTTCTGCCGGTGCGGACAGACTATACCACGGGTCAGTATGCTCAGTTATTCATTGCTGAGATTGTCAGATTACATGGGGTGCCCCTGAATATTGTGTCAGATAGAGACAAGATTTTCGTGTCGCGTTTTTGGGAGAGCTTTCAGGAGGCTATGGGTACTAAGTTGAGGCTGAGTTCAACTTATCACCCACAGACAGATGGACAGACATAGTGTACTAATCAGATGTTGGAGGATATGCTGCGCATGTGTGTTCTTGATTTTGGAGGAGGTTGGGAGCCACATCTTCCACTGGTAGAGTTTGCTTATAATAACTCTTATCAGTTCACGATTGGCATGGCTCCATTCGAGGCTTTGTATAGAAGGCCTTGTCGTTCCCCATTTTGTTGGCTCGAGGTGGGGGATAACAAGTTGCTAGGACCATAGGTAATTCAGGAAACCTCCGCGAGGATTGAGATGATCAGGAGTCGCATTCGAGTAGCCCAGGATAGGCAGAAAAGCTACGCCGATGCGAAACAGTTCTTCCGGGAGTTTAATGTGGGGGAACAAGTGTTACTACGTGTATCTCCTATGAAAGGAGTGATGAGGTTCGGGAAGAAAGGGAAATTGGCCCCGAGGTACGTGGGACCATTTCCCATTATCGAGAGGATTGGGCCGGTAGCATACAGATTGGGACTGCCAGAGCATTTACATCGCATTCACGATGTATTCAACATCTCGTCGTTGAGACGATATCTTTGGGATGATATGGCCCATACCCACATCGCGATAGATGAGATAGACTTATAGCCTGACAGCTCTTAGGAGGAGAGACCGATGGCTATCCTAGACCATAGCGAGAGGAGATTGAGGTCGAAGGTAGTTCCACTTGTACGGGTCCAGTGGGAGCATCATAATGTGGAGGAATCCACTTGGGAGCGGGAGGCAGATATGCGCGAGAGATATCCAGATTTATTCTTACCAGGTATGCCTTATTTTTTGAATTTCGGGATGAAATTCCGTTATTAGGGGGGGAGTATGTAATACCCCGTATTTTTATGCTATATTAATTTGGGGATTTATTAAATTTAATGTCAGTTACTAATTTAATATAAATTCGGAAATTAATCACTTTATAATTATTAACGTGATGTGAGTTAGTAATTACGGGAAACTGGTTGTCGAATATTACTAATGAGTAAAGTAATATAATATTGGTTCTATTAAATGTCAAAAGTGAATAAAATGACAATTTTAGAAATTTGAGTCGGGACGCGCCCGTGTCGCGTCGGGACTAAATATTGATTAATAAAAGTGAATAAATTATAAGTTGCTCGTATAGTCGTTTTGAGGATGCCAAAGTGTCCGGAAGGGTCGAGATAGTAAGAAAAGTATACTCGGGGGTTTAGTTTGGGTCTCGGGGCATTTTTAGGCCTATTTAACACCCCGGGAGGGCATTTTGGACATTTTGCATTTTTGGGTAATTAAATCCACGAAAATTATTAGGCTATATCATCCATTTGGAATAGTCCTTTAGGGTTAGCAGACTCAAAACACTAGAACGTCCATAGGAGAGGAAAGGAGAAAGCTTTCCAAGCAATCCAAGGCCCAAAATCCATCCGGTTGCACCGCCACCACCACCAACGCGTAGATCGCGCAAGGGGGAACGCAACCACACCAAATTCGTCATCAAATCAGAACTTTGAAATTTCTAGGCAAGTATTTATCTTGCTTATTTTCGTTAATGCATCGTTCATGTTAGTCTAGGGTGATTAGGATGAGTTTGGTAGAAGAAAATCCATGTTGGAGATAGGAAAATCGCATGTAGTAATGATTTGAATGATAATCTGGAAACCCCTTCACATGTAGAGGCTTAACCACGAATTTATGATGAACTAGGAGTAGAAATTTCTGGAAAAAGACTGATTTGAACCATGTTAAAGAAATCCTAGGGTTCTTGAGATTTAAATGAGTTTTGGCCTATTAATCTATGGTTATTGATGAAAAATTTCATGCTTTACGTTGAAGATGTATAATGTGGGTTTATACTATTTGTAGTACAAATTTTAGGGAGTTTGGGTGTGAAAATCTGGATTTGATTGAGGTTAAATTATAGAACCCTTAACTGTTAATCTGCAGAAATCGCCATACCTGTTTGATCGATCGATCGAACCAGGAGTGTCGATCGATCGACCCCTTCTAGCAGACTCATATTTTTCCTTTGTAAATAGTTAAATTCAAATTAAATGAGTAGAAATATTTGGACATCCTTATTAAAATATCTTCGGAGATAAAGAAGACTAGTAGGACTTATGAATAATTATGAGACCTTTAATGTAAGACGAGATGTACATTTTTGGGATATTTACATATAAAGGACGATGAAATTATGCATTAAAGGGAGAGACGCGTAAGATAGTTACGTTGGAAAAATAGATGAGTACCTACTGAATTCTACACTTGGGAGGATAGAGTCCATGAGTGTTACGTAGTAAGTTGGATTAATACCTCAATTAAAGTAAGAGACGAACCGTTATACGTGATAACTAAAGATTTAGAAATAAGGATAAATGTTATAATTATCGGTTATGAGATGAACCTAAATTTGATATGGTAAAAGTAGTATATTTATATGTTTGTGTTTGTGCATATACTATATACGTGTGAAAATCATGCCCGCGCTACTTGCTATCCCTGAGGTTACCGCGCTGCGACAGTCTTATCTCGATGTGCATTTATGGGGGATATTGACTCGTACCCTAGAAGATAAATATCCTTGGTACAGGCTATCTGATTGATGGTCAGACGGTCCTAAGAGACGTGAGGGTATGTGCTATCCTCTTAGATACTTGGAATCTATGCTTCGTCTCAATATTGTTTGTGTATGTGTTAATACAGTTCGAGAGTGATTCCGAACTTGTATTTCCCTTAGTACGAGTGATACGGGGATTGGATAGCGGAGTATGCCCGCACCATAGTTTTTATGTGGGGTGCTGATGGAATATATATATTATACGATTATTTAATATATACATATGAATTTCTAAAATTTAGAATTTTCCTACTGTGTTTATGGTAAGTAAGAGATGAATAATGATTTCAATTGAGAAATACCTGTTTCGAATGTATAGTATATTTCTGCAAAAACTTTATTAATAAATAAAGTTAAAATGAGAGCTCTGTCACTAAATGAAATTTACTTCTTAAACAGTTGAATTGTTTAGTTTAAATATTACGAGAAACTTAAGATAAGATAAGTTAAACCGTTAGGAAGGTTGGTACGATAGGCGTGCACATTAGAAGAGAGGTGAGAAATTCTCAAGAGAGTACCGCACTAATATGTTGTTGCATTGGCCTGTAAACATTTTAAATACTTGCTAAACAGATTTTAAATCATTTACACTATCGGGCTCTGACCCGTTTCTATTTTACCTTCTCTCTTGTATATATATATATTACAGGTGCCCAGCCACAGGGGCATCTTGCATAGGATCCTTTGGAAGGAACGCGCTGCTTCTTAGGTGGGAGTTGCAGGCCTCTGGCTTAGACGACTTCATTTATTTGATTCCACTCCTAGGATATTTATTCAGATGGGCATGTGTCGCCCGTTTCCATTATCCAGTTGTTTTATTGGACATTGTGATTCATTTATTTCTAGTATTGTCACTTTGGGATTTATTATTGTCTGGATGTTTTACTTTAAGTTTTAATGTTGGGATTTAGTTGTTGAATGTTTAAATTATTTGGATTATATGTTCCAAGATAATTGTGGTGTGATTCTTTAATATTGAATGATGTAAATTTTTAAATCATTGGTTGTAAATAGAATTTGGAATGTAATGTCTAAAAATGATTTTGACACTTAGCTTAATTAATTAGGGTGTTTAAATTGGAAAAGTTATTTTTTGACGACAGTGATGCTAAGAATGAACCAACTATTCACCTTGATTTTAATTTAATAAAGGAGTGATCGCCGAGTATTTAATTAGGCGGGGTGTCACACATTTATCTCGCAGGATAACACAAAAACAACGAGACTCAACCCCAACCCCCCAAAATACTCTCTCTATCTCTCTCTCACCTTCACCTATGTTCTCTCTCTCACTGTATGTTTCTCTCTCTCTCTCTCTTAGACCCTCCGTCCTTATGGTGTACACATTTTCCTCGACTACGAGAGGAAGAGCCTCCACTCCCTGAACTAGACCCCTCCCTGGACGAGGCAGACGACACCAAGAAGGACAGAATCGGGATCGACTCCTGAATATAAGCAGTCACAGAAGCTACCCAATCTCGAATATTTCTCATCTAGGTTGTTGATGCCCGAATGTGCTACAAGAAAAATAGAAAAGAGCGAATCCATCAGTGTGAGGCAAAGAAAGAAATTAGAAAATCAAAAGACAAATAAATGAGAGGTATACCGACGGATGAAAAATTTCCTCTGTTAGCCCTAGCTCCTCCGAGTCTATCGCATTTGGATGATGCAACATATACACCGACCCTCCGTCAGACCGTCGAATGTTATAGGAAGGAGGAGCCGACTGCAGAGATGGAACATCTGATGTCATCGCCACCGTCGAATTCGATGTACCACCCGCACTTTGGGCAGACTCCACTGGCCGACTCGTGCCCCTACCAGAGCTCGCGGGGAGAATAGGCATAACATCATGAATGATGGGCGGCATCAACTAGCTCAACACGAAATCCAAGTCATCGTAGGTCTCCGTCGTGTCGGTATACGACGAAAAAGGCTCGCCGACCATCGCCGCCACCCTTGCCTCCTTTGACTTCTCCTGCTCTTGCCTCATATACATAAGGGGACTAGTAAGTGGAACCATCATCTCATCCTCCACCACCTGTCAGACTACTCTCTTCCTCAAAAACTAGGAGGAGCCAAACTCATATGCCAACAGACGACGCAACTGCGCATTCCCCCTGGTCATCCCCGTATACTGGATGGCCGTCCCCTAGGGATAAAAGGTCACTTGCATGATACCTAGTGGAAAATCAATATCTGAAAAGATTATAAAAGAAAAATGGTCTCAAAGGGAAAGAAGATTTACCCAATTGCACGTTATTTCTTTCAAGACCTGACGCCCCGCCCCTAAAGAAAGGAACCGCCTCGACTGCCAATTGGACTTCGACCACCGGTACATCTGGCAGAAGCCCCCATCAGACTCATACTTAAAAGCTATCAATTGGGAGTTAAGCCCAATCACCTCATAAAACCACGTCTGTAAAGGATAAGGGTCAATAATCAGAAGCAAACAATCAAGGAATCAAGAATAAAATGCAAAAGGGAAAATGCAAATGTGTAAAGAAAAATGCATAAAATAAAGAATACCTCCAAAAGATACGTGGCACCAGTAAAGGTCTGTTGGCAACACCGACTGAATGCGTCCAAAGAAGAATAAAGGGTCGCCAAAGTCGGGCTCCCTTACTTAAAGAGAGTGATGCTCAAAAATCCCTCAAATATTGGGAAAAACGACAAGAGGACGATGTCGTCACTCGTCGCCACCAAAAACCATCCCAATAATAGCATAGTAAACAAAGGGGCCATCTGCTGCACCTGAAGCCCGTCAGTCTCGTCGATTCATCATCTCGGTACAACCTCCTTCAAAAGAGAGAGATAAATGGAGTCCCGCGAGACTATCCTCTCCACATCACCTAATGCCACCTCCACCGCCGGCGATGTCACCCGCAAAGTCCAGTCCACCTCTATCTGGGAACCCTAATAATTCAGCCCAGTATCTGCTGCACATCGATGAGAGTCACTGTCATCTCCTCCAAAGCGCAAATGATGGCCGTCGAACGAGGCGTCTCATCCAGTGCAGATGCGAGACTGCCAAAGCCGACCGATGACACCACCCAACGCACCACCGATGGAAAGGTTCTCCCGGACATTTTTGAACCCCGTTTTCCCTCGAGAACACAAGTTCAACTCAAAGATATCAATTTGTCAAAGGCAAAAAAAAACCCTTATTAAAATTAAAAAAAAAAGAAAATATTACCAAGGAAAGAAGAAAATAATACCAAAGGTCACTAACACTTACATAACCACTAGGATTCACCACTCTAGAAGATCGATGGTGTGGGGGCTCACACAAAAGAGTCCGATACCGGCTCGAATGAGTCAAAGGCATTCTCATTGCCCAGCACTAGGGGCACCCTGACCGGCCACTCCAAATGCGCCTAGTCATCACATTCAACCAAGCCATGTGGACCGCACTGCTTGAAAAATCCTCCATTTCTTAGTTATGGATGAAAAACGAATTCTAGAACAGTTTTGTAGAAAGCAAATGTAGAAGAAAGAAGATCAGAGAGTTGTGAAAAATGAGGAAATCTCGTCCCTTTCTATAGGAGACTAAGGGGTACGCAGATCGACAGGTCTCGAGTACATACCGATCAGCACTGTCCCTTCACCTGTTTGAGAAAGCCCAAAAGACTGTGCCACTACCGTTTGGCACCTCCTACACCCTGCCGATCGGCACCTCCGTGAAATTTTGTACAAAAATTCCCCCAAAATGCTGAAAAATCCCCAGAAAATTCCTAAAATTACCAACTAAAATTTAGGACCTTTTCTCACCAAGAAAAACATTTTTAATACCACGCTTATTTCCCCATTAGAACACTTACTTCCCCAACGGAACACTAATTACCCAAACCAATTGGATATCTCCCAAGTAATGTCTCCAAAGGACACCGCAAAAATTAAAAAATTCCCCTAACAAGCCTGCACTAAACCCTGGGATAAATACCTTTTTCCCCAGTGGAGTCTCCAAATTTACCCAAAAAAACTACAACTTAAGCCCTCAGAATTGGCTTCGACCCGCAGAATCGGTTGCCTCTGCTTAAGGCCTCAGAATCAGCTTTTGATCCTCAAAATCGGTCGCTTCTACTTAAGGTCCTCAGAATTGACCTCGACCCTCAGAAGCGGTATCTCCCAACTTAAGCCCTCATAATTGGCTTTGACCAACAAAATTGTTCGCTCCCATCTTAATCTCTCAGAATCGGTCACTCCCAACCCTAGGTCCTCTGAATTGACCTCGGCCTCAGAATTATCTCTGAGTCATAGAATTGGTTGAAAAACGTCGCTAATGCCGTTTAATACAAGATTAAACTGTATAAGCAACTCCGAGATGTTTGTTGGAGAAACCCTTTTCTTTTGAAAATAAAAATTATAAACACGATGTGTTTACAAAGAATCTTATGTACGAGAGTAATTAAGACTGTATAATCAGTTTTTAAAACTAAGGAAGTTTCAAAAATTCAGCACACTTACAGAATGAGATAAGTAGATGAAGATAATCAACACACAGTTTTTAACGTGGTAAAACCTCTCCCAACAGAGGAAACATCCACGGTGACTTCTAAGTCACAAAAGTAAAAATCCACTAATAACAAATAATAGTGACAAACAATACAACATGCAAGCACACAAATCAACCTATTCTAAGTTTAGGAATATACCCCACTTGGTGTTCTTCTAACTTCTCATAGATCTGATTTGTTGATGATGTTCTTCCAGTTTGCTAACTTCTTTTGCTTTAGCTTCCTTATGTCGACTCAATGATCTCTGATCTTATACACAACACTTCCAGTGTAGTAGTGTGTTAAGTGTTTGTGTAGTGATTCCTACCAACATGCATGAACTCACACACACTTAGATTTACAGACAGTCCTAGTAAATTACATATAAAGACTATATGCAGTGATTTTAGTTTATTTCTTTCTCACAGAACTTGAAACCTTTTTTACCTTTATTCTATCCCAGATTCCACGAATATCTCGCTTTTAAAATCAGTCAAGATCTTAATCAATCTCTTTTTGAAAACATTTGTGAGATTGAAAATCTCCAAGTGTGAATCCAACTAGGTCAGGGTTAAGTTTCGTAAGAATAGAAACCACAAAACATTTTCAAAACTAAATCAGTAAAGATTTTCTTAAATCAAGTAGTAAATATGCAGATCTAGTGAAAATGTAACATGCAGAGTGTAGATATAAAGTTTCTATGAAAAAGAAACAAGATCTTCACACGAATGTTTAAGTTGTGAACAAGATCAAAGACAAGGAGGTTACAGCTTCGATATGAACAAACCACTCTCTCTCTCTCAAACACTCAGGGTTATGTTTGGGGTTGAATATACGAAGGTTTGTTTCAGAGGTGAAGTGTTTAGGGTTAGGGTTAGGCTTTGGCTAACAGTTTCCCTTTCTCTCTCTTCTCTCTTTTCTTTTCTCTCTTCTCTCTCACTTCTCTCTTATTTTTTTCTCTCAGAAAGACGAATGCCCAAAAGTCTTCTAAGGCTGAGAAGTGGAGGGTATTTATAGGTCTGAGGGAAGGTTCTGGATGTTCGAGGGAAATCAAGGGCTGAGATCAAGTCTTGCAAACTTTGACTTGATCCAAAGGTTATAAAATAGCGGTGATTAAAAAGATTGTGATTGGTTCATATGGATAGCACCGGGATTAACTAAGAACACATGCAGATCCTCGATTAGGAATGATCCAACGTTCAGCAATCAACCATCCAACCTTCTCACATAACAAACACAAATAGGTACACCCGGAGGATGACAAGTGTTGACATATGAGAGGCTCACACACGCGCGTCCAAAGTAATTACAGAAGGTACCCTGAAGTCTCTAGCGCTTTGAGATTCTACCCAACCAAACATTCGAGTGAGAAATGAAGTTTACAAAATAGAATATTAACCCCACAAATTTTATAATCCCATTTTATTAATAAAAACATTTATTTAAAAAATGTTTAAAAATGTTTAAAAAATATTGAAAAATTCCCAAAAAATTATTAAAGCTCCAATTCAAGGGGAATTAAACACACACTCAATTTTAAGCAATATGAACACATGTATGCACTTCTAATTGTGTGTAGTGTGATTAAATTTATACCTTCATGGATCATTGAAGAGGATTAGAGAGATAAGATCTGAGGCTCTTTGGATTCTAAGTTGGACAACCAATTTTGTCACTATTTCCAAACTAGTTGAATACTTATAGAGTATAGACTTAAGCAAGTCAAAGGTATAAGGTGCTTCAATCTCCCCCTTTGGAAATATGAGACAAAATCTCCTTTGAGTTAGCTTAAAACTCGTAGGGAACCAAAAAATAAAACCTAGTCCTATACAAAAGATACTATCTACCCATTTCCTAGAAAGTCAAAAATTACATAACTCAACTATTTACAAATTTTTACACTAGAAAAGGTAGACAATCAGTAGAAGAGATTCCTGCAAATATACACACTAAGATCAAGCAGTTTAGATGAAATGTGAACAAAATATTGAACTCATAAAACTCAAATTTCTCCCCCATTTTGTCTCAAATGGACAAAGGGTAAAACTTAAGGTCTTAAGAGTTTAATCAGCGCATACCATGCCTATAGAATTTCGCAAATACAAAAATATGTTATAGTCTAGAGGTTTAGTGAACATGTCTGCAAGTTGCAGATCAGTAGGCAGGTAATGAATTTATAATTCCTTAGTTTCAACAAGTTCGCGTATAAAATGATGTCTTATTTTAATATGCTTAGTTCGCGAGTGTTGAACCGGGTTTTTAGATATGTTAATGGAGCTTTGATTGTCACAATACATTTGTAATTGATCTTCTTTAACCCATAATCGCTTAACATCTGTTTTATCCATAATAATTGAGCACATCAACTTCCTGCTGCTATATATTCGGACTCAGCCGTAGATAAAGATGTGCAATTCTGTTTTTTACTACTCCAACCAACTAAATTATTGCCGACATAATAACAGGCACCTGATGTACTTTTATTTTCATCAGTATAACCGACCCAATCAGCATCAGTATACCCTATGATGGTGCTGCAGGTATCATTAGTGTACCTAAGTCCAAGATTGAGAGTGCCTTTTATGTACTTTATTATACGTTTTACACACGATAAATGGCTCTCTTTAGGGTTATTTTGGTAATGAGCACACAGACATACAACATACATTATGTCTGGTCGTGAGGCAGTTAGATAGAGCAGGCTACCAATCATACTACGGTAAAGTGTGGAATCAACTGACTTACCATTTTCATCTTTGCTTAATTTAACGGTAGTACTCATAGGCGTTTTGGCAACTTTAGCATTCTCTAAACCAAATTTCTTAACAAGGTCTGAGGCATACTTAGTTTGAGAGACAAATAGACCATCAGAATTTTGTTTCACTTGAAATCCTAAGAAAAGTTGTAGCTCCCCCATAAGGGACATGTGAAACTCCTTGTGCATAATAGCAGAAAAGGATTTAACTTCAGAGTTTGAAGTTGACCCGAATATGATGTCGTCTACATAGACTTGGGCTATAATAATGTTTTTGTCAAAATGTTTGACAAAGAGAGTCTGGTCATTTCCTTCTCTCTTAAAACCCTTATCCAACAAAAAGTTGGAAAGGCGTTCATACCAAGCTCGAGGAGCTTGTTTTAAGCCATACAGAGCCTTTTTTAGACGAAAGACATGGTTAGGGTATTTAGGGTGAATGAACCCTTTGGGTTGTTCTACATACATTTCTTCGGACAGAATTCCATTTAGGAAAGCAGATTTGACGTCCATTTGATAAAGTGTGAATTTTAAGTGACACGCTGTGGTGAAAAGAAGTCGAACAGATTCAAGATGAGTGACAGGCGCAAATGTCTCGCTGAAATCTATCCCTTCTATTTGAGAGTAACCTTGAGCAACAAGTCTAGCTTTGTTTCTAAGAATCACCCCATTTTCATCAGATTTGTTCTTAAAGATCCAACGTGTTCCAATAACATTTTTGTTTTGAGGCCGAGGTACAAGATACCAGACATCGTGAATGACAAATTGTAAAAGTTCTTCCTGCATAGAAGAAATCCAGTGTGTGTCATTCAATGATTCATTAACATTTTTCGGTTCCACAAGGGAGACGAAACATGCATAATTAGCATAATTTCTTAACTGGGATCTAGTACGAACTGGCTCATTAGGATTACCGACCACGTTGTCAATGGGATGGTCTTTAGAGACCCAGCCAAGTACTTCTGGACTCTCAGTAGGTAATGAGTCATCTATTTCTGGTGAATCAGTTTTGAAATTATTTTCAGATTCAACCACAATAGGTGATTCAGATATCTTATTTTCGACAATAGTGTCGCTTACAATTACATTTATCGATTCCATAAGGGCCTTAGTACGCAGATTGTATATACGATAAGCACGACTGTTTGGGGAGTATCCTTAGAAGATGGCTTTATCACCACGAGCTTCGAATTTAGACAAATGTTCTCTGTCTTTACAGACATAACATTGACTTCCGAAAGTTCTTAGATATTTCAGATTAGGCTTCTTACCGTTCCACAACTCATAAGGAGTTTATTTAGAGTTTTTCCTTAGATAGACCCTATTAGTGATATGACAGGCAGTTCTAATAGATTCTACCCAGAAGTATTTAGGTAGGGATTTGGCATGGAGCATGACTCGTGCCATCTCTTGAAGAGTTCGGTTTTTCCTTTCGGCAACACCGTTCTGCTGAGGGGTCTTAGGTGCGCTGAATTCGTGTTTGTAACCGTTGTAGTCACAATATTCAACTATTCCTGTGTCTATGAACTCTCCCCCTCTATCGCTACGAATACGATTTACTTGTATGTCCTTCTCATTTTCAATTCTAAGTAAGATTTTTAAAAAATTCTGAAACGTGTCAGATTTATGTTTCAAGAAGGCAACCCAATTGAATCGTGTAAAATCATCAACCATGACAAGGATATAACTGTGTCCACAAAGACTAACAGTTCTAGAAGGACCAATAAGGTCCATATGGATGAGATCTAGAGGTCTAGATGTCTTTAACCTTATTATGCGAAGTCTTAACTATTTTTCCTTCCTGGCAATGACCACAAACAACACTTGAAATAGGTTTAATTTTAGGAATTCCTCTAACTATCTCATGACTAGACAATCTACCAAGGATATCATAACTTAAGTGACCCATACGATTATGCCAGATTTCATTGTCATCCATTCTGACAATGTTACAGGTTTCAGAACTAGTCTTGACAGTATAAAAATTGTCAGGTGTTCTAAATCCTGTAATAATGCATTCACCTTTATCATTTAGAATTTTACAATTGTTCTTTGAAAAGGTGACTGTATGGTCAGAGTCACAAAATTGTGATATACTTAGGAGGTTGGCTTTAAGGCCTTTAACTAATAGGACATTTTCAAGAACAGGCATTCCTTCTTCTTTTAGTGTTCCTTTACCTATGATCTGGGATGAAACACCGTCACCAAAAACTACTTTTCCACCAGCAAATCTTGTTTTGTTTAAAAGTTTGGTTTCATCTCCTGTCATATGTTTGGAGCATCCTGAATCTAAATACCAACCAGATGAAGTGTGTTCAGCTTTTAAAGCAGTGATGACAATGTTACACTTCATTTGGGGTAAAAGATCATCTTTTCTAACCCAAATAGCTCTAGTTTTAATTTTGCGTAAGTTTGCCCTTATTTGATAAAACTTTCGAGAAACAGCTTTTTGTCGAAAAACATTTGGGGCAACAAACTGATTATTGTGGAAAATTTGAGCTTTTGGTTTAGGAAAGTTTCTGGGAGCCTTTCTCTTAAATGAACTCTTAGTTTTGATCTTTCTATTTCTGTAGTTAGAGTTCTTGTCAGGTTGTCTTGGAAGGACATAATGGTTACGATTTTGCCTAGAATAGTTAAAGTTCTTGTAGACAAAAGTGTTATACACAGGAGTATTTAGACGTCTAGCATAACAACCTTCAAAGGAATGACCATAAATGTCACAGTAGGAGCAATATTGATTGCTCGAGGGATGAACTTCCTTAGGAAAACTTCTAAAAATGGGTTTAACAGCATTCTGTTCAGTAGTGTTATTCCTAAGAGGGGGTGGTTTTAAAGTTAGATTCAGCCTTTCTGATCAAAGGACAGACGTATTTAGTCTTAAGTGTAGTGTCAGCCTTAGAATTACTAGACTCTCCAATGTCTTTCTGTTGTTTCTTTTGATCAAATTCCTTTTTAATAAACTGAAAATATGGACATGTTTCAATTGGTCTTTTGCCCCCAGACACAAACTTAATAGGTTCAAGTTTTGTAGTTTGTGGTTTGTTCTTAGGACAAAATCCAATACCGGTTCTATCATCAGAATTGGTCTTGGAGTCAACAACAAAGTCAGTAAAACAATTTGAATTGCTTTCAAACTTAGAAAACTTTTTGAAAACAGTAGCTGTCTTCGTTTTTGCTTCCTCCAGTTCTAATAATGTTCCCTTGTATTTCATTTCCAGAGTTTCATTAATTTTAGTCAACTCTTTTAATTTTTGATCAAAAGTTTCAATTTCAGATTGATGAGACAGACACTGGTTAGTGTACTCTTCTGCATTCAGCTTCACAATAAGACTTAGATCATCTAATTTCTTAGTCAGGTCTCTAATAGTCTTCTCCAGTCTAGTGCCTTTTTTGAGAGTTTTAGCATACAATGTATGAATATCTGGGAGGTCATCTGTGTCTGAGTCGCTAAGTGAAGTGTGTGTAGTGACCCCTAACGATTCAGTTTTAGTACTCACGTACCCATTTGCATCGTCATTGTCGAGATCACTTTAACTCACACACACGGAATTAGAACTAGCAACATTTTCAGATAATAAAGCATCTAGGCCAGTCAAAACAGTATTCACACAAGCAGGAGTAGAAGCATCATTATCACACATAGGCATATCATCATTGTAAATGATCTTAGCATAAAAAGACATGCAAGGGTCAAGAACATTTGATGACTCAGGTTCCTCTTCATCAGATTCACTTGAATCATCCCAAGTTTTATAGACATTGGCTCTATTGTGTGTGTTGGCTTTATTTAGATTAACTCTGCAATCATGAGCAATGTGACCTAGTTTCCCATATCTAAAACATTCATTCTTTTTAAGGTCTCTAGTGGGTCTGGAGTTGTTGTCCTTAGGATGTTTATCAAGACCTCTCTCATGAGGTTTGGGATTAGATAGAGTATGATAATTAGGCTTGCCTTGTTTAGATGCCTGTTTGTTTCGAAATTTGACAATTTTCTTAAATTGTTTAGACATCAAGGCAATCTGATTATCTAGTTTGTCTATATCGCACTCCTCATCATAGTCAGAGTTGGTCAAATTAGACTCAAGTTTGGGTATCTTAGAGGCAAAACTCAAGTTAGAGTTGGGCTGTTTTCTTTGGGAATGATTTAATTGTTTCTTAAAGTCTAATTCCATTTCCATAGTCCTACGTTTGCTACTGAGTAACTCAGGGGTAAGGTTTTGATCATTCATTTCCTCAATAGCATACCTCTTACTGTCAAACTTTTGTGGTAATGACCTTAGGATTTTAGAAACAATTTCATTTCTATCATAAGTAATACCATTAGCATGAAACTTAGTGACTATATCAGTCAAGTTCATGTAAAAATCATCAAAAGACTCAGAATCAGACATGATCAAAGAGTTGTACTGTTGGATAAGCATTTGAGTTTTAGCAGCTTTAACTCTTGAGTCTCCTTCATGGGCAGTGATTAATGTGTCCCACGCTTCCTTAGAAGTGGCACAAGATGAGATTCTCTTGAACTCATACTCATTAATAGACATAAAAATGGCATTCTTGTTTCTTCTTGGGTAAACTCACTTAAGATTTTCTTTACCCTCTCATCACTTCCTTCAGTGGCTAGTTTAGTAGGATAAGTGTATCCGTTTTCAATAATGTCCCAAACATCATCTTCTAAAGTCCCTTGGATGAAGGCAACCATTCTTACTTTCCAGTAAGCAAAGTTGTTTCCATCAAAGAGTGGAGGTCTGGACAGATTACCAAATCTTTCATCCTTCTCGTCCATAGTTAGGTTTTTCAGAAAACGATTTCAGAAACACAAGATCTTTTGAAATAAAAGTTAACAGGGCCCTGATACCAATTGAAAAATGTCGCTAATGCCGTTTAATACAAGATTAAACTGTATAAGCAACTCCGAGATGTTTGTTGGAGAAACCCTTTTCTTTTGAAAATAAAAATTATAAACAAGATGTGTTTACAAAGAAACTTATGTACGAGAGTAATTAAGACTGTATAATCAGTTTTTAAAACTAAGGCAGTTTCAAAAATTCAGCACACTTATAGAATGAGATGAGTAGATGAAGATAATCAACACACAGTTTTTAACGTGGTAAAACCTCTCCCAACAGAGGAAACATCCACGGTGACTTCTAAGTCACAAAAGTAAAAATCCAATAATAACAAATAATAGTTACAAACAATACAACATGCAAGCACACAAACCAACCTATTCTAAGTTTAGGAATATACCCCACTTGGTGTCCTTCTAACTTCTCATAGATCTGATTTGTTGATGATGTTCTTCCAGTTTGCTAACTTCTTTTGCTTTAGTTTCCTTATGTCGACTCAATGATCTATGATCTTATACACAACACTTCCAGTGTAGTAGTGTGTTAAGTGTTTGTGTAGTGATTCCTACCAACATGCATGAACTCACACACACTTAGATTTACAGACAGTCCTAGTAAATTACATATAAAGACTATATGCAGTGATTTTAGTTTATTTCTTTCTCACAGAACTTGAAACCTTTTTACCTTTATTCTATCCCAGATTCCACGGATATCTCGCTTTTAAAATCGGTCAAGATCTTAATCAATATCTTTTTGAAAACATTTGTGAGATTGAAAATCTCCAAGTGTGAATCCAACTAGGTCAGGGTTAAGTTTCGTAAGAATAGAAACCATAAAACATTTTCAAAACTAAATCAGTAAAGATTTTCTTAAATCAAGTAGTAAATATGAAGATCTAGTGAAAATGTAACATGCAGAGTGTAGATCTAAAGTTTCTATGAAAAAGAAACAAGATCTTCACACGAATGTTTAAGTTGTGAACTAAAGCTCCAATTCAAGGGGAATTAAACACACACTCAATTTTAAGCAATATGAACACATGTATGCACTTCTAATTGTGTGTAGTGTGATTCAATTTATACCTTCATGGATCATTGAAGAGGATTAGAGAGATAAGATCTGAGGCTCTTTGGATTCTAAGTTGGACAACCAATTTTGTCACTATTTCCAAACTAATTGAACACTTATACAGTATAGACTTAAGCAAGTCAAAGGTATAAGGTGCTTCATTGGTCGTTATGACTTAAGGTCCTTAGAATTAACCTCATCCCGTAGAATCGATCGCTATAACTTAATCCCTTAGAATTGGTTTTGACTCACAAAATTGGCCACTCCCATCTTAATGCCTCAAAATTGGCTTTGACCCTCAGAATTGGTTGCTCCCATCTTAAGCCCTCAGAACTGGCTTCGACCCTCAAAATTGGTTGCTCCCTACCTTAGGTCCTCAGAATTGACCTTGGCCCACATAATTGGTCGCTCCATAACCTTAGGTCCTCTGAATTGACCTCGGTTCATAGAATCATCCATCCCCAGCATTTCCTTAGGTCCTCAGAATCGGCCTCAACCCTCTAATTTAGTTATCCTCATCCCCTTAGGTATGTAGAATCGACCTCTTTCCTAAACATCATGTGGTGTCTCTTCGATGGCTTTCACTTATTCTAAGCTCAACCATCGAGGGGATATGTAGACACCTTATTCTAGGACCCCCTAAGTCTCTCCTTAGGTCCCTTTCACCTCCTCATTTCACTATAAATCCTAGGCTTATACTCTAAGTACTGATCTAGAGGCCATCGGGCGCTCCCAAGACCCGTTAGACTTCAGTCAATTCTATCATCAGAGCGTAAGCTCAATGAATCTTATAAGGTCTCTAAATCCCCTTTCTAACAGTTCACCCCGTGCATGAATTGTCATAATGGTTCGGACGAACGGGCCATTTTAACACTAAAAATCGATTTGGATGTCATCGGGTGCTCGCGCGTCCCAATTTAACCGAGTCAACTTCATCGTCAGAGAAAAAGATCTTTGAATCTATGAAGGTCACTGAAACCCTTTTCCAACAGTCTGCCCTGTGCATAAAACAAAATAATTGTTCGGACGAACGATCTGTTTTGCCCCAAAAACTGATTCGGAGGCCACCAAGGGCTCCCAGGCTCCGTTTGACCATGGTCAACTCTTCAGCTCAAGCATGGCTGAATGAATATTTGAAGGTCAATAAATAACCTTTCCAACGGTACAACCCATACGCAATTCAGCCTTATAGCATGGATGAACGACTCGTTTTACTCTAAAGGGTCATCGGGGGCTTCTGGGCCCCGATTGACGAAGGTTAAATTTCCAAACCGAGCGAAGCTCTTTGGAATGCCGAAGTAACTCTTATAACCTTTCCAACGGTCTACTCCATGTGCAATTCTGGCTCACCATTCGAACGAACGATTCGTTCTTGTCCGATAATCTCTAGTCCAAAAGTTCGACAAGCGGTTCTGAGCAATGTTTGACCCTAAGTCAACTCCTGGAACTAGGAGCGATACAAAGGACTCCTGAAGGTATTTCATTTACCTTTATAATTGTATGTCCCGTCCCGTGTACGATTTGGATCAACGGATTACCTTCTATGACCAATTTTTTAAAAAAATTTGCACGAGACTATCGATTGACATGTCCATTTCCTTCCTGTCGGCAGTGTGCCTAAGGTTACCTACCGATTGGAAGGGTTAGGTATATATTGATCAACACCCACTTACCTTATAAATAGAGGTCAGGACTCACTCTTAAGAGACACCTCAGATCCATCAGCATCAGAGATCTCAACAACATTCTCTTCCAATTAACGAAGTTTTCTTGTGTGAAATTCCTTTCCATCTTTCATTCCTATCCTTTTCTTACCTAATTTAGCAAACTTTCATTCTCTCTTATCCAACATTCATCTCATCATTTAAGTAAGATCAACAAAGATCAAGATCAAGCCTCAATCCTCCAAAGAAGGTCCAAAAATCCTTCTTTCTCTCTCTTTAATTTCTTTGTTTTTGCATTAGTTACATAAATTCTTAATCTAGCTTCTACTTCCAGTTCAGACACATTAATATCTCATCCTTTATTGGTTATATTTAATATACTTTATTTTCTATAAAAAAACAAAAACAAAAAAAGAGAGGGTTATACTTATAAATTTCAATGGGATTATCCATCACAATCTCTAAACTAAAAAACATTTTGTACACACATACATATAATAAAATCTCTTTCAAATGTATTGGATAAACCCCACCCCTATGCCGTATGCGAACTATGTGGACTTTGATTCCTTTATAGGCTATGTAGGCGTTTTGAGTTAAAATCCGATACTCGAGTCCAATTTTTTAGAATTTCAAAATTTCCATATTCCCCATTTTCGCATTTATCTCCTTTTCATATACACATTATTTTAATACATATTATATTTGTGATCCTTTTTGGCATTTTATCCAACATATATTATCGTTTCATTATAACGATCTATAACTCGATAAAAGCATAAATCGTATTTTCTAGATATTGTTTTAGGAACATTCTTATGGATGACCTCACTCAATCATTTCCATGGTATGAGTTGGGAAATTTTGATCTCCATTTATATATACACGCACACACAGTTCATGGAAAAATCAAGGAAAATAGTAACACAAGCCCATGAGATACCGAAAGGGCATGATGGGTGTCATACACCTTTCCATTCCATAACTTAGCCCCTGAACCTTCGAACTATAGGTTTCGTAAGTAACAGTTTGTCTTTGATGCCTCTCTCACGAGGCGGCGACATGCTCTTTTTCCTGTTTTGTGTAAAATAGGTTGACGACTCCATCTTTTTACATTCATCCCACACCGACGACGGTCGAAGTGCTCCTAGAGTAAAGCTGACGCGGGACCTTTTTGCCCCCTTTTTCCTTTTCCCCACCTGGGAAGAGAGAGAGGGGAGACGAGATATCGGGATGGCCACACTTTGTTTGATGAAGACATAGTTAACAATCTTTAAAGATTGGATACATAGTGCCGAGTTTATCGTGCTAAGTTTGTCTTCACATTTATCAACGATCTTTCAGGTATGAGTGCATATTGAATTTGGGTCATTGGAGTATTTTTAAGGGTGTTTGTTTTAGGACTTTAAACGTTAGGAACTATTTTTTAATTATTTTTTAAGAATATTAACATTCTGGTTTTAATCTCATTTGAACGAAAATTAAGCATGTTAGAACAAAATTAAGTTTTCGTTCAAACGATTTCTATTCTCATTATAAAGAAATTAATATGTCATTAGAACACCAATCTAACGACCATCCAATGAGGGATCTCTTCTAGGATTGCACACCTCTTTTGAATCTCATTAGAAGGTCATTTGAATGAGAGAGCCTCTTTGCTTAGACAAAATCGAATGTCATTAAAAAAAAGTTCCAATCTCATTCGAACGATCTTAAGTTTTATATGAGCGGGATTGCCACCTCAATTTTTGTGCTTTTAGTATTTAAGGCGTGTTGGATTCATTTTTTCAAGAACATTTGGTGAAATATGTTTTCCTACCTATTTACAAAAGTTCAAATTCCTAGTTTCACGCTTTAAGTTTATAGATCCATGTTCTTCATATCCATATAGTTAGAGGTCTTTAGTTTGTCCAGAAAAGTTTGATGATCAAAATCTGAAGGGAGTTTGTTTCATGCAGTGGACTCTATGCATGTTGTTTTTAATGTTTGACGATTGTTGAGCCTCATCGATTGATATCGAGGCGCGCATTGACTCGTGTTTTATGACAGCTTGAATGGGTGGACTCCTACGTTGCACTATGGAGGATTGGTGTAAGATAGAAGAACATCAAGGATTGTGGGGGATTAAGTCATTGTGTAAGTCTTCTATCTATGATTTGTAAGTCGTATAATAGTGATCTCTTTGACTAGGCCATCTGAGGTTTTTCCCTTTGTAATTTTCCTCATACATCAGCATGTTATGGTTGGATTTATTTATTTTCTCTATTAATCACCTAGATCATGCTTTAGGGTCAGAAGATAAAATTGGATAAATCGAGTTTTCACAACAAATCAGTTTTTTTTGGTGCTATGTTTAGTTTAGGTTAACTTATTTGAAGTTTCATTATTTAAAACTTAAAAACAACAAAAATATAAGTTTTCTTTATTCAGATCATCTTTGCCTAAACACATAATTAGTACAGTGGGACATTCTCAAATTGGTATTAGTGCCGGTTGCACTTAGTTATTATGTTTTGATTCCATGACTTTAGGCGTGAATTTTGGAGGATTTGATGGTATTAGAACCTCGTTGTTTGATGGTTCAAACTACGCATACTGGAAAATGTGTATGAAGTCAGCACTTAAGGCTAGAGATGAGTGGGTGTCGTTAGATGTAATTAAGGGGTAGTATCGACCTGTTAATATAAAAGGTGAGGCGATCCATTTAAAACCCGTAGAATCATGGACTCAGGCCGAGCATAGAAAATTTTAATTCCCGTGGTTTAAATGCTCTATTTTATTCTTTCACCCCGGAAGAGTTCTGATGTATTATGACTCGTGAGACATCTAAAGAGGCTTGGGATGTACTCTAACTCACCCATGAAGGAACTAGTGCAGTTAAGGTTTCCAAACTCCAAAACCTCACCACTTAATTTGAAACGATTAAAATGTTGGAGAGTGAAGCCTTTGATGAGTTTTATGCTCGACTGTCAAACATAGTTAACTCATATTTTAACTTAGGAGAAAAGATACCCGATAACTGAGTAATTAAGAAAATGTTAAGTTCGTTACGTGAAAAATTTAATCAAAAGGTGACTTTTTTAATTCTTTGGGTACTCTTGATTCTACGAAACTTGAAGATCTTGTACGTGACATACAAACTGACGAGCTTGAGATGTTTACCTCCAGGAATGTCATGAAGAAAGAAAAGCGCATTGGTTTAAAAGTCTAGAAAGACGAAGCACCTGTTTCGAATAACGAGTCTGACATTGACTCTAAGGATTTGGCCATGTTGGCAAAGAAGTTCAAGAAATTTCTCAAATTCCAAAAGAAATTAAAATATGCAAAAAGGTTTAAGAAAAATAAGAACAACAAGGCCAATCACTTCCCTAAAAACCATAATGATAATTTTAAGAGGGATGAGTCGAGAGATGAAATGGTTGCGAGGGTTATGGACCTATGGTAGATGAGTCCCCCACTAAACTAAGAAAGGAGGGAAAGAAACTAACAACATTTAATGCCACCCCTAAGTGATAGTGAACTGGAAGAGGGAAGCGATTACGCCATTGATCGTAACTTTACTGCATTCTTTGCTAGTCATGTAAGCTTTGATGAGAAATATTCCCATGAAGATATTCCTTCACATGACACTTTTGAGTCCATAGTTTGCGGATCCCAAATGAGTGGAGACGAGTGAAGAGGAATAAGAGGAGGAGGAAAGTGAACTCCAAGTTTCCTTTTATGAATTGTATACGGAAACTTTGAAGGTGAAAAAGGCTATCTTAAAGTTGGAAGCTAAGTTTAAAGAATGTGCCATAGTGAATATTGATGGTGTTTCGATTGAGGATCTTAGGGAACGTGGGAGTAATCTTATACATAAGCTAGAGTATGTTGAGGGTGAGAGAGATAGCCTTCGTGGTTTGGTGGAGGATATTAAGAAATATTTTCTAGGCATTTATTCAAGTCAAGGATAGTAGAGATTGAGGAGAGATTGAGAGACTCAAGTCGTATCAAATTTAATTTGGAGTCTAGGTCTAAAAAGCTAGATAAAATGTTAGGCACTGTCCAAATTAAAGATGACAAGTGTGAAACTGGCTTCTATGATCATAATGCTTCTGGTGCTAATGCCAAGTCCATGATTTAAGAGAGTCGACTAGGAACATTTGCAAAGGTCAATCCTAATATAACACCCCTTATCGTGTTTTCATTTGCACTCATTACCGTAGGATATGTCACTTTATGAGGTTTTGTTTTTATATTAAGGACGGTAAAAGAAGTCTAAGAATAGAGTCACCGTGAATCCCAAATCCCTCAAGCGTCATGTTTCACCTACTTGGGTTAGGAAATTAGATTTGAAGGCTTTTACATCTTAGACTTGTTAATTCTCATTTTTTTGCACATGATAATTTCCATGATAGATCTAGTGGTTGATTATGTTAGCTTGTTTGTCATACTCTAGTTTGAGCTTCACGATATAGGTTTGCTAGTGCTACGACATGTGTATCTTTTGTATTTTGAATTTTATTTTATTGAGTCATATTGAAAAATTCAAAAAGATTTTTCTTGTCTTTTGAGTTAGTTTGTTTCCAAAAATTGGTATTTTATATTGAAAACTTTTAGAAAAACTCAAAAAGATTTTTGATTTTACGTATTCTAACTTTACACATTTGGTGTGGCATATTGGTGTGTTTGAATCCAATTCATTCGGTACTTTCCATGTGGCTAGGACATTTGGTTATGATTACTGATACTTATATTGTTCTTAATCATGCTTACATGGAGTTATTTAAAACTTTGTTTTCTTTATGGTTTCGACTTTGTATATGCCTCCGAAAACACATGCATGAGTTTTTTGAACGTTAACTTCTCACATGTATATTTTTGCTTTGTGAGATGTTCTCCCATCAATCTTGTCATCTACAGGACTTATGACACACAAAACCAGAAGTGCCAAGGCCATTTTCTTTAACTAATGCTTCGCTACACATGAGCATTATGATATCTTCAAACATTTGAGAGTGACTTTTTAAATATATGAGATTTTTAGGGTATTATAATGTAGAAGATTAATGGATTTTCACAACGAACTCTCTTGAAAAACATTAAATAGTTTTACGTTATTGTTTTGAGAATCATTTAATTCATGGAATGGTGCACAGGTCGAGTCAATTTCATTTTTGTTCAACATTATTACACCTAAGGTTGAAATTGATTTCTTTCTTTAGAAGTATCTCATTGACTTCGTGCAACTTTGTTCTGTATGCCGGTGTTGATATGATCATGAAAATTTCTCATAAATTTCATCCCTCTTTCATGATTCAGATATTTTCATGTAATTCTATGGTGTGATGTATTTGTACGTATATTTACTGTTTAATAAATATAATTTTTATACTCGAGAAAATTTTAAATTTTTTTAAAAATAGTTGGTATGCTTCTTTAAAATTTTATTTAATGTGCTTATTGATTATATTTGTAATGTTATTTAATTGGGATTCCCATGATGATAACATTTTAGGAATAGTTTCCAATTTTTTTTATTTATTACGAACAAAAAGGGGGAGAACAAATTAAGGGGTGGTTTTTTTTAAACTCGTACGCGTCATGATATTCCTTTTGTCTCATGTGTGTAGGTCATTCCTCCTTGATGATGATTTCATGGACCACACAAGATTAAGATGATTCAGTTGATGACTTATACATTTGTTCATTTTTATTTCTTGGTTTGGGAGGTAATTGGTTGTATTAGTTTGTATAGGAATTGTCAAAGGGGGAGATTTATAAGAGCGAGCTTTATAATTGGCCATTTTAGTTTTATTTGGCTTATCCCGTTACCATCCATGCACCTTCATGACCACTTTCAAGTATTCAAAGAGAAGAAATTGGTGAGATTTGGAAGATTAAAGATTGTTCGTCACAACATCATTCAAGAAGTGCTATGTGGTGGTTTGGTAAAAACATAAAATTTTAGCGGTTATTAAGCATTTAAAAGTTCTCAAAATATTTTTAAAAGTTTTTTCAAAGATTTTTTACAAATCTCACTAACTCATTAGAATGAGATTCATATGTCATTTTAACGAGTTATGAAGGGTCGTTCGAACGAGTTTACTTAAATCAAATGAGTTTTTATGCTTCGCTTTTTGGCAAGCACTGAAATGTAATTCGAAGTTTAATTGGAAGAACGTTTGAACAAGATTAGGTTCGTCATTCAAATAAGGTGTCAGGTCACTCCAACGAGTACGCGTGTTTTTAATTTTTAAATCATATATTTTATAATCTTCAATCCATATCTCTTTAAAACAATTTCCCTATAAATAACGATGCGGTGTTAGAATTTTCTCTAAGCCTTTTTCGAGTTCTTTTTGTGATCAAGCTCTATAATTTTTTCATTCAAACCTCTTGGATCTTTGAGGAACACTTTTCCAAACAAAGAAAAATATAATCCAAATTTCTTAACCCTGGTAAATATTTTCTTTACTGCTGATTTATGGATTCAAGGCTCTATGGCTGAAGAAGAACGGAAGTGCATTGTTCAAAAGCTGATCGGTGGATACCGAGGTAAGATCTGCTTCCTATGGGTGATGCCAGACTGCATTAGTTTTTGTTAAAGATTTGAAGACTCTTTTGCATTATACTTAGTGATCTCTAAGTAGTTTGTAAGTCATTACGCATTTGTCTTATCTTTAACGGTGCTGAATGAAAGATTTTGCCCCAAAGATATTTTTCCTCTATATCTTTTTCTTCCTCTTCGGTTTGGAGATTTGATTTGAATTTGGCTTCACTGTTTATCTTCCATGCTCACTAAAGTTTACTCTATTTAAAATTTTGTAAAAGTGAATCTTTATGTGGGTAACCTAAGACACAAGTAAATCTATATAACCCCTGCTTTCTCAGTTGTGTACGTACTCGAATTATAATTAGCAGTTGAAATTTAAATAATGAGCGAGTGGTTATTACTCGATGAGATCTATCTCACAGTATGTCTTCAGGTTATGCCATGTTTCACTATCCAATATGTTGACAAGCTTTGACTTGAGCGGGTTGCGAATCTGTCTCACAATTTTTATGGAGTTCGATGTTTCCTCCATATCCCCTATAAAATCGTGATCATTTCCTCTTTGCTACATTCATATTCTAGTGTGGTCTCAACCAATGTACATTTTTTTGAAGGATTATGATTATGAATGAAGTAGTCGACCATCGTATCGTCTATTCTTTTCGCTTTATGTTGTTAAGGATGAGTATTATTCTCTTCTTTCTCTAATCTAATTTTGTCTATCTAATCTTCCTCGCAATCATCTATTTCACGACTTTGGTTGAGTTGTGTATTCATCCTGTTTAACTCTTCCTTATGAAGTTTGGCATTAGGTATTAACTGTTGTTCCATAAATTGGTTTTGCTCAACTTCATAATGCATCTTCACCCGTTCATCTACAATGTCATTTAAGTGTTCAACAAACCCATTCGAACACTTAATCTCGATGCTCAATTTGCATTCTAATGCCCCTATTTTGGCTACATGTTATGTTAATCTTTGTTCTAGCAATGCTAACCGTTCATTATCCTTATCGATGTGATCTTCCAATTCATTAATAAAAAATGTCCCATATTTCCCTCGAGTTCTTATTACGAGTAGTTACTACAAAGGATCGGACTAATGACATATACAATACTTGAATTCTCGGTGTAAATGCTACATAGTTGGTTCTCGTCCTTCAGATACGAGTGTAATAGGATCATCCATTGTCATTTTTTCCCTCTAGATAATTTATGTGTTTAGCCTTTTCCAACTGTTCACCATACAACTGTTAGAATTATTATTTAATTATTTATTAATTACAAAATTCGGCTAAATTTTGTAATTATAAATTAAATAAATTATTTCTCCTAAATTAGTGTGGTTCAAATAAGGGGACGAATTTGATTAAATTAATGGAATTAGACTTAGAAAATTATTCCAAGAGCCACATGACTTTTGGCATATTTGTGAGTCCCTTTAGCTACTTTAGTGGAGAGTAGGTGATGAGTTTAAATGGAATTTCGGGTCCCCTTCCATCCTATATATAGTGAACCAATCTCCACTAATTGGTACATAATAACAAACAAAATATATTTGGGCTAGGAAGGGAAAAGCCTATTTTTCCAAATTTCACCATAAATCAGAATTTTGACCATTTTCTAAGAGCATTTCTGGAGCTTGAAGAAGGAAGAGCTAGGAACTTTTGGAAGTTGTTCTTGAGGAACATCAACTCCAACAAAAAAATCGAATCTCAATGGAAAAGGCAAATTTCCATAAAGTTTGTAGTTAAAATTAAAATGGTGATTGCAAGAAAATATTGAAGATCCTATAAGAATTAGATTGATTTTATATATACTTCTTATTCGTGTTATAATATAATTTACAACAACCTGAAGTCTTGCCTTTTAATTTTCATCATATCCTATTCAGAATTGAGTTTCTTTGTCATATAATTATTCAAATCTCCACCTGATTTTATTAGTTTGACATCATTATTTGCTCTGCTTGATGCTTGCACATTGTGATTTTTAATTCATTAGTGTTCGAGATTATTTTTGCACTGCCTCTTTGGGGGTTGGTGTTCTAGATAAATTGATTGCATCCTCATAACGCCCGTGTCCTTGGCATGACACACTTTTAGTAACCATGTAGTTGTGGTTCGGCATTTTTATAATTTGAAGTTCGAAGTCACTATCTGATTCAGTTTCATCATTACTTACGACAGTGTTCGACATATTCCTCGGTCTTCCTATGCTGCTTTGGGGCTATTTGAGGTTTGAGCTATGGAAAAAGAAAGTAAGTTATAAAATGAAACATTATGGTGTAAATATAGGTTAATATCGTATATTATCCATAATATTTCATCATACCTTCAGATTGATGTGTGTGAGTCTTTTGTTCAGACTCTGAAGGTTACAATGGAGAAATCGAGGTGTGAGATTATGTTGTTCACGGATTGGGCCAATTATGTTTACAACTTCATAGAGAGAAAACTTATTCCAATGTCATGTTATTATATAAACAATCAATGACATGTATGAAAAGTTCCAAATATATATTTTGATGTAAACTATTTATTGCACATGTGTCATAACTCATTTACAAATGTTTTAAATATGACATTACTATTTTTTCAATAACTCGAAATAAATGTAAACACGTATAAACTGAGTTGCATCAATATAAATACTCTTGCCCTTTATTGTTTTGTCCAGATTCATAAAATTTTTACAATTCTCATTTAATGATTGTGTTTGTCATTTGTGATTGCATTGTAATTTTCATACTAAGTAAGACACGCCCCAAATAGAAACCTATTAAATTTTTTTTAGTATGCATGATATATTTATCAATATAGAATAATGGTAAATATGATATTTTATAGTCCTATAAAGTTTCCAACTACATCCACATGTTTTAAATACAATACATGCAGTGGCTTCATTGTTTTTCTAGTTATGCACGAAACATATTTTTATGTGAATTTAGTTTTAGTTTATAGCATAAAAAATGAGAAAAAAGTAATCATATAATTACCAAAAGTACTGGAACGCAATCGATAATTGTAGAAGGGCTTTTATCCCGCATCTTCTTTTTTATTAAGTTGAGAAGCCATTTGTGAACCGCTTCAGCCCAATTATAGGTCTTCACATCCTTTATGTATTTTGCGAATACCCAACCCAATGAATTCCAGCGTTGGTAAAGAGGACAAAACACAAAAATACAATGATATTAGTCGAACTGCATCCCTTATATCTTTGTTGTTCTGCCATCATAGTGTCACTAGCAAAGAAAATTCAACCTTTTTCTTTTAAATATGTATGTCCTTGTTGAAATATTGTTTGATGAATATCTCTTTTGGACCTTCTCTTTTGTGTGTATCTCGAAATTCCCCATGATTAGGTATTCCTAGTATTTTTAACACATGAAGTCGATTAAATTCAACTAATTCTCCACCGAGGTAGAATTTTCCTGCTGAAATATCAAAATGAATGATTATATCTATGGTGTTTGCGTCACGTTTCTTGTAAAGTTGGTCGATTAAAAGCCCCCAGTTGTATGTGTTAAGAATAAACCAAAAGGGTATTTTCCGTAATAATTCCCAATACTCATCCTTTATTCCATTTTCATTTAACAATCACAATAAGGATTTGAATGTCATCATATTTTCCCTAAATTGATTCGATATCTGCTGAAGATTTGCCTCCTTTTGCCCTATATATATGGTCATTAATGTTATCAAACGGGTTGCCATGAAAATGTATTACATAAATTACTCAACATTTATATTATACATGTTGATACGTTATATATTAAATGATTTACATTGTTTTAGTTTCTCCATTACTTAATTTATATCGCTTGTACCATGAAGTTTATTATGTTGTTAGTAGGATAGTGGCATTCGTAGTTTCTTACTCCATTTTGGTAATTTTTTATACACTGGTCTCCGTTTCAACATGGGATTTTTCTTATAATAACATTCACTTAAGTAACCATGCCACGTTTGACTTAGTGTGATTGGGACTAACAACTAAACTAGAAATGAAGAGGTTTAAAATCTATCTAATATCATATATTAGGACTATAAGACTGCTTGCCCTTATTTATACACACACATACATACTCTTAGTGCGATTACTTCTTTGGTATCCATTGCTTTCATCTGGTTGTTTATAATAAGAAATAATTCTAACATAAAATATACCTAATTCACAATATATATGAGATGAAGGAGTGTGGAATTATATATTTTATTGTTATCTTCGATTGAATTCAAAATTCGGGGCTGATGGGGTTCAGTCCAGCTTATTAACGATGATTTTTAGTACCTGATCCTCAACGTCATATGTTTTTTATTAGGTCCATTAGTATAAAGAGAATCAATCATAACACAACTACACTTCAAAATAAACTCCATGTCACGTTCAAAATGATATCCATTATGAAAGACCCCACTCAGATAAAGAGATATGTCACCAATGGATGAAAATTAAGAATGCGATATTCATAAAGTAGTTTATTCAAAAATTATATCAAAATTCTTGGTTTTCCACGTTATAATGAACACCTATTCATTCATAAACACTCTTATATTTTGCTGACTATGATTGTATTGTTTGGCCTGTATAATCAATAAAAACAATGATATGAAAAATATTGTTACAACAGAAACATACCAATTATTTTATCTCCTTGAACGTAGTAATAGTAAATACAGGTAAAATGATTATGAGACTAACAACATTGATTTCAGATTTTGCAGATCATTCTAGGGGTCACCTACTTGGACTGTCTCCAAAAATTCTTCTTCAATGTTGGATGAAAAGTTCATCACGCCGAATGATATTTTTCAGTTTTACATCGAATTATAGGCAATAAATATACTATTGGAACAACTTATACAAATATTTAATATATGGAGTGAAATGGAAAAAAAATACTGCGGATATGAGGAAGAACTCAAAATTCTTATGAGTAACTTTGGGTAAAAGCTTGTGAACATCACTTTTTCAATTGTGTTTTGAGTGCTCCTTTCACCTTATTCATCTTATTACTGGGGGATAAATTATCCCCTTCTAAAAATCTTGGACAAGCTGGTTTTAGGCGTGTTTATAAGGTAAATTGTATGTAACAACCTTATGCCTATTAATGACCTTAAGTTATACAGTGTCAAATAGAGGTCACGACATTGTCAAAGAATTTCGGTTTAGAAGTAAACGAATTAAGAAATGAGTCAGAGCCTATTTGGAAATCCAATTCTAACGCTTGGAATTAGAATTTGAAGACAAATTTAAATTCCGTGTAATTAAAATTGGGCTTCCAATTCCATTTTCATGGCTTGGAATTGGGTTGCCTTTGAAAACCTTTTACACAGATTTTGTTCCAAATCGATAGGTTTTCCCAAGGTATCTCTTCATACAAATGCTTATGTTTTTGTGTAGTGTTTGCGCATTCATTATTGAGACCCAAGTGAATCTGATGTAGGATGATAATAATTATGGTGTTTATGCATAATGGTGTCTTTCCAGCTGAGTTGTTAGAAGTTCCATTGTGTTTAAGGTATTACTTTTATTATATCTGTGGTTTGGTGGATCAAAAGAATATATTGTATGAGATGAAAAGGGAAATTAGAATAAATATGAAGATTTGATCTTGCCTCCTCCCTTCCACGTGTAAGATACAATGACATCTTCTATACACATCCTAAAATAACACTCACAATAGTAATTTTATGGGGAAACGACAACCATCACCTATCACTTTCACATCTCCCTTTTTCATACAGTCATTAGTTGTAACATAAGAGCATCCTTAACAGTGAAGGTGAATGAAAGGAAAGTTTACAATTGTGAACAAAGAACAATTTGTAAATTAACTTCCTACAAACTAATGTTGTTCGTAGGAAATATAAAACAAATTTCTTATGAACAACATTTGTTCTTAGGAAATGTTACAGACAAATGTTGCTCGTAAAACTCTAATACCCATAAAAATGATTATTTGTAATTTAAACGAGCTTTTGAAGTTCATAGGAATTCCTATGAACTTCAAAAGTTCGTAGGAACCCTTAACAGATTCCGCAACCGTTTTGCAACTTTGAAGAACCACCACAAATTTACTTGCAGAATTTGTTCACTTTTACCCACCACTCGAGACCTCTTAATTCGTAAACTTATAACTTTTTTGGCTTCTAGCATCCCCACTGTGGATGATCTAAGAGAATGACATCGAAAAATAAGATTCAGACACAATGACATCCTTTTCATCTAAACAATATAACAACAAAACCATAAAACTAGTAAAATTTGGAGTTCATACCTATACTTCTTGCCAACATTGTCGAATAGTGGTAGTTAATATGTATTATGTTTTCTTTATATGTTTTTTATTAAAGAATGCCTCAATATGGAATTTTTTGTCATAATAACACTCTCTTAAATGCCCATGTTTTGTTTGACTATGTCCGTTCGAGACTGACAACTAAACCAAAAATCTATAGGATCGTACACAAACAAATTTTATATATTTTGACTATGGATGTGCAAATGATGTTAAGATTAAAATCATATTCTAGTAAAAATGCCTTTCCCAAGCATAATATTTATAAGTAGATGGGGAAAGTGATTGTGGTATAGAGGACTCAACATAACCCATAGATGTTGGATCGAATGCATAATGTTACAAAATGAATTGATCTTAACTGTATGATATCTAAAATATCAAGTTCAAAAGAGTTGGAAGAAATATTTATCCAGAACTGAGATATATTTAAAGATTTCATATCCTTTAATGTTTGTCTGGAACTCAAGGTAGATGTTTGTGCATAAACATTTTCTATTAATCTATTAATAATTCGTATATATAAAAATATTTGAAAAATAAATAAATGCCTACTTATGCATAATGCCTTACCCTCACTCATTTATTCATCCAAAATGACTAACTCTAACATGTTTTATGGATATTATTGACCAATAGAGTTTTTTAAGATTCGTTTTGCAACTGCAATAAAAGATGATATGTGACAGAAGTATTATAATTTAAATAACTATGTAGTAGATTGAAGTTCTTTTGTTAATGTAATCGAATGTTGCTACAATAAATCTTAATAAAATGAAGTGTTGTATCATACTGCATAATTTTATTTATGTTTATCACTAAATCTCTCTCTTGGTAGTAAGAGAATATGTAGAGACTCGTACCTAGGAATGGCTCATCAAACCAAATAGGTGGAAAAATTAATATCATTATTCTTATGGTGAAAGTAAAATATCTCTCTCTCAATGGTAAAATAATACCTGAAGACGCATCTCCTGATAATGACTCATAAAATTCGGGGGGGGGGGGGGGGGATTAACATCATTATTCTTATGGTGAGACTGAACATCAATATTTTATGGTGAAAAAATTAAATGTCTCTCTCAACAGTAAGAGAATACCTAGAGACTTATCTCCTAGGAATGACTCATAAACCTTGAGAGGTGGAAAAATTGACATCACTATTCTTATGGTGAAACTTAACACCATTATTTTATGGTGAAAATAAAATTAAATCTCTCTATCGACATTGCGAGAACACTTGGAGTCTCGTATCCGAGTCATATCTCATAAAAACCCTGAGAGGTGGAAAAATTAACACCATTATTCTTATGGTGAAACTTAACATAATTAGTTTATGGTTAAAATAAATGAAATATCTTTCTCGATAGTGTGAGAACACTTGGAGTCTCGTCTCCTAAGCATGTCTCATAAAAACCTTTAGAGGTGAGAAAATTATCATCATTATTCTTATGGTGAAAATAACATCATTATTTTATGGTGAAAATATAAATATTCTTGGAGTATTGTCTCCTAGGCATGTCTCATACAAAAATCTGAGAGGTGGGAACATAAACATCATTCTTTTATGGTGAAATCAATCGAAGGCATTAAGAAAAAATCTTGGCATTTCAAAAGTCCGAAAACAATGTATTATCTCATCTCTAAGGCCGAGACAATGTTGGGTCTCCATAACCCCAACCAAAAGGCGAAAATGATATGAGTCTTAGTCTAAATTTTCTTTTATCGTGACAACTCTATGAATAATGGAGGTGCATAAATGAGGCAAAAACTGAATGGGTCTATCATATTACCATTCATAAAATATCAAATAACCCCAATTGAATTTTGAAATATAATAACATTGTCTAGATCCCAAAGTTGGTATGAGATTAGTGTTTATAAAAAAATAAGTTGGGCATTGGAGGCCACGGGCAGTAGCCCAAAGATCAGAAATAAAAACTCAAGTCTCGGCCACGAGGTCAGCATCCGTTGTAGCTTTAGTAATGGTCGACTCCTTCTGAGCATTAGTGGAATCTTGATCACCAACTTAAGTCTCTTCTTAAACTACATGGGTCATGTCAATTATCCCCCAAATCGTCCTTAACTGTCTCTTCATTAACTCCCTCAGTCTGGATATCCTACAGAGCAACGATGGTCTTAGGATCACAAAAGCTCAAAGAGTTGAGAGTATTATCCATTTTAGTGTAGTTATGACAAGTTTAGGAAATTTAATGACCAGTCGTCTGCGTGTTGCTTTAGATCCCTTCTCCAAGTATTGAATGACATAACCCCTAAAACTCCTATGACTCCTTGAACTTCTCCACAACTAGATTTTGGAAGATCTTTCTCTTTTTTGAAACACTGCTTCAAGACTTGCTTATGTCATCCTTCAGCACAGCTAGTCGAAACCTGTATCACTCCCATTGCTTGACTATCTCGTCCTCATGAAATACTTTTTCCTCGACCCCCCTCTTCTTTACGTCAACTGTCTTCTGTTTAGCTTGCTTAACTATCTTAATTATTGACTCATTTCTCACCTCCCACTGGTGAAGGTTCTAGAGATCAACGACAGACTAAAACAAAGAAGACGTGAAAGATAAAATAAGTACACGATAAGACAAGACTTTGTAAAAATACTGAAGAAAAAATTATTACCCGAGTAACCCTATGCAGAGAAAAGCTAGAAACTATAGTGCTACTTTGAGCATAAAAAAATGACTTTCACTAGGAGGGATAACCAAATAAATGACTTATTGGGATTTTGATTGACTCTTATGCCCGTCCAGTATTTTTTGACATGGGTTCACCCCAAAAGAGAAATGTATGAGTGCAGGGATCAAGGAAGAAAATCCTCTTTTTTCCACTCACGCGATCTTCGTGGGCTCCCATGAACATTAATTAGTTGTCATCAAGAAGTGAAAATATAGAAAGATGGAGTCACTGGCCTATTTTTCTCAAAATAGGCAAAATATGTAGCCATCCCTGAAGAAACAATATCAAAGACAAACTAATTCATACGAAACCAAATAGATCACGGGTCTGAGAACTAAGTTATGGGATGGAAAGGTGTTAGGAGACCTTTTTGCCCTTTCGGTCTCTCATGGTCTATTATAGTATTCTACTTTTCTCAAAAACATAAATTGTGTGTATAATGTGTGTGGAGTTAAATAAATTAGGAAAGAAATCGTCATATTCACATCATAGAGGACGGAGATGAGTCATCCTTAGGAGTATAAATAAAAAGAAGGAAAATAACCTAAAAGGTAGCCGAAATATGAGCAACACATCGGATCATAATCCATCGCAAGTAATTAAATATGTAGGTCTGACTCGACCGCTAAAAATCTAATGATGAGAAAAGGCTACTCTATGTGAAATACACCAGATCATAATCCACTATAAGAAAATGGATATGCATGTCTAACGGGATTGTGAAAATGAAACAGAGTGGAACATAAGAAAATATAATGTAATGTGAGGGACACATTGGATCATGACTCACTATAAGGAAGTAAGTATGCATGTCTGATGGGGTTGCTATGAATATATATATATGACAAGAGGACTCGAATACGTAAATAAAAATGGCATCAAAGTTCACGTAGTTCGATAACACACGAGGGTGGGATTTAATCCATGAACCTAACACTATAATTTCCATTAGCTTGTTGGAAAATGTGTACATGTGTAGAAAGTGCGAAAAAGGGGAGAAAAATTCTAATTTGGGGTTTAAAGATCAAACCCTCTTTTAGTTTTTTTAGATTTATGAAACAATGTTTTTGTGTATATAAGTAATAAGAAATGAATTTAATAGGAGTGTGAAAGTAAATATAATGAAAGAAAAAGATGTGTTGAAAGGAAAAAAGTGAAATAAATGAAACTAATTAAATGAGATGCAAATAGAAGTAGACCTTCTGTAAAAACTTGCTACTGATTTTTAAGGTAAAGTGGGTTGTTGTTTTATAGTGATGGAGTGGTGGTGAGATGGGTGGAAAAGGTGGGTGGAAGTTATGTAAGCAAAGGTGGAGAGAATGTTTGGAAAATGATGTTTTTTTTGGAAAAATGATGCATTGATTTCGAGGCATGAGATCTTCAAATCTCGAAAAAAGGGTCCTTGGGAATGAGGTCACAACCTCCTTAAATAGTAATTTTTTGGATTAGGGGGTTTGCCAATCAGCATAGGCCTAGGCCTGCCTACTGGTATACCATATGTCTTGAGACATAAGTAAAGTACACTTTTACCGATAGGTTGTGGATCAAGGGTGCCTATAAACAGTCTAAAAAGAATGTTTTTGAAAAAATAGGTATAAAATGCAAACCATATGTCTGAATCGTGCATCGATGGGACCATTGGAAAGAATATCCATATCCCTATGAAAGTGCATTAAGATATTCTCTATGACGATATTTGATTAAAGTCAAATGGATGTCATAAGTGCCTGCCCAGTGGGATTTTAGGTAAGGGTTTAGAGTAAAAAGGAAAGTACACGCAAATCGTAAGGACGATTCGTGCACGGTATGGACCATTGGAGTGGGTACTCATATCCTTATGAAAGTGCATTGAGCTAATCCAGGGTTCGAGAGTTTACCAAAGTCAAATGGAGCTCAGAAACTTCTAGTGGCCTCTTTGTAAGGGTTTGGAGTAAAAAGGCAAGTATGCGCAAATCGAAAGGTTGATTCATGCACAGTATAGACCATTGGAAAAGGTATTTAGAGACCTATAAAAATTCACCGAGTTACTCTCCATTACGAGATTTTACCAAAGTCAAAAAGAGCGTAGAAATTCCCCATGCTTGTAAGTTAAGGTTTTAGAGTAGGTCCCGGAGTTCAAGGGTGAAAGGGATAGTTTTATGTACCTAATGAGATGTTTGAAGGGTATCGGGATGTAACACGTCGTATTTTTAAAGTATTTTAAATTACATGTGCGCATAGTTTTTAAAATAGCTAAAAATATATTAGCTTAAATTAATATTAATTGGCGAATAAAAAGGATTAATATTTATATTTATTCATATTTACTTGTGTGATAAGTACATGATAACATATTAAATTATGTTACGTTTTAAGTGAGTAAAAGTGTCAAGTAATCGGTATTTCATTCATAACATGTGGGTGGATTCATCTTAGAAATGAGATGAAAATATTACATTAGAGGACTCGGATGGTAGTTTCGAGCATACCGATGGTCCGAAATGGGTCAAAATAGTTCAGAATAGGTACCCCGGGGTTATAATTGGGTTCTAGGGCCATTTTAAACTAAGTAGGAACCGTAAGAAGGTATGCGAGTCAGGCTTTTTAATTAAGCGGGTAACCCTATTTCGTAATTAGAGAGATTTTATTTATATTCAATTAAGGTGGATAGAGGAATTATTTATCTATCCACCCAAAGATGCTAGAGTTTATGAGAAAGTGATAAAAGAGAAGAGAAGAGAAGAGAAGAGAAGAAAATAGGAAGAAGAAAGGTGTTGGGAAGGAAGGCCACCATCTTCGGGGTGTAGATCATCACCAAGAGAAGGATTTCAAAAGAAGGAACTCGAGTTTTATCTTCTTAAAGTCAAGTATATATTTTCTCTAATAATTATTGCAATTTGTTTTATGCATGTTAAAAATCTATGTAGTATAACATGTAAAAGATGGGATTTTGGGTTGAGAAATCAAGGAAAATCGGGGTTTTATTGTGTATAAATGATACAAGAAGAATCTAATAATGTTTTAAATAAAATCTAATGCGAAATCATAAAGAAAGATGAGTTCCTAAGGATATGAAGAGAAAGAAACCAAATCTGGAAATTTAGGTTCATTAATGATGTAATCGTAGATTAGATTTGATGTTTATATGATTTGACGATGTTTTTCGAGATGGTTTTATGTAGAAAACAATACTATAATGATTGGGTATGATTTAGAGTTCATAGATGGTGCTTTGGTGAAGGTTATGACCTCAAGGTATGAAGGTTAGAGAAGAAATCGCATCAAAAGTTCATTTTGACAGCCCAACAAACCAAACCGGTTGGAATGGGGAGCGAACCATTTCACTAGCCGAACCGATTCGGTCAAGCTAGTAAATCGGTTCGGTATTAATGGCTTTCCACATTTGTCGTGTGTTTTTTTTGGATTGTTTGTGGACTAGGCATAGGATCTTTGGTCTAGAAATTAGTTTAAGTTTTTGAGAATTCAATCTGAGGATTAGGAAGTGTCATAGGCTAACCGGGTATGAATTTCGTGTAAGAAAATACGTAAATAAGAGAGATAATATTCACGGATGGGAATTGATAAATCAAGTTAGGATTTCGAGATGGCTATGCTAGTTCTTGGTTAGAATAACATATTGGCCAGAAGTATATAATCAGAAAGTTAAACTATAAGTAAGGAAATAGTTAGATAAGATGGGGATTTTAGGTTAGACTTTGGAATTTGGTAGGCTAGTGCTACGAGAGATATTACGCAGATTAGCCGACTTTTTATATATACACGTATCGAGTATGACCACTATATATATGTCTATGGGTGATTGACTTTTCATGAACAAACCTACTCTAAATGCTATCCTTAGAGGTTGCACGTAGTTTGCAGTCCACCCTGGCATTGACTAGCAGGCAGTGTTATAAAAGGAGATCCTAGGCTTAAGGCTTGAGGCTTGAGAGAAGCGCCCCGCCTTAATCCTTATTCGTGCCAAAAGGCTTAAAGTGCAATCTTTTTTAAACAAAAATGCTTTAGTGAAATGATATCGTCTTTTAAAGAATTTTTTTAGAAAATCGGACCAATATCTCATTCAAAATAATCAAAAGACAAATGGTATCGCAAACCTCTCTGCTTCTCGTCTAATAAAACGCGCGTTTTTTTCTTTTTTCTTAGTATTGAAAAACTAGTATTTTAGTTTGCGTTTATTCAGACATGTTTTAAGGTATGTACCATTTTAGTATTTTTAATAGCCTTGTTATAGTAAAAAATGTTTAATGTATTAGAAAAGGCCTAAATGCCTTTTTACGCCTAAGGCCCACCTAGACTTCTCAGGCTTAAGGCTTGGCCTCCACGCCTCGATCACGCCCCGCATTTTTTAGAACCTTACCAGCATGTGTTATGTTGTTTTCCTAGGCTATAACAACCACTATCTGTATGAGAGGATATATAGTGATTTTGAGTCCAGTTGGTTGTGATGTGGTATGGTTACGACCCACGAATGTATGTTTATGATCGACTCCATTATGTGTTGAAAGCGGGGAGCTTTTCTAAATCAAAGCTCTGATACCACTTGTTGGTGCGCGAGGCCCCCAATTCTAAAATATTATTTCCTTTTTATGTAAATCGATGCGGAAGCGGTGTGGTGGTTCAACTTTAGCACAACAAATTTTAATTTCTTAAACAAATTAAAATTACACCAAGTGAAGTAAAATTAAACAATTAATATATTCACTTTAACCAAGTTTAATTCAATTCAAGTCCTAGAATTTGCCTAAGTCATATTTTTCCTTTAAACAATGTTAGGCCAAACCAATTTTAGCAAATGACGTGAGTTAAACAACTTTACCCAATATTTAATATAAGTCCTAAATTAAATTGAGTGTGATAATTTAAACCAAATTTTATCTTGATTTATCCTAAGCATGCGTTCTAAATTATTTAAGAAAGATAAAATAAATCAATCACACTACGCCGCGATGTACGAGGAAAAACCCAAGACGGGAAACAACCTCGGACGGCCCTAGCCACAAATTCACTAGATACGGAATTACAAGTACAAGACAAAAGACTTACAACACACGACTCGATCCCTCTCAAGCCCCGGTGCTTCTTCTTGTAGAAACCTCTTCCTAGCGAATAACCTTGGAACACCACCGCGATCTCGGAATCCACCGATAGGACTTTATATGGTCACCGTCACCCGTACATGGAGCCTTTCTCCAAGTGGGTAGAATCGCAACAAAACGTCTTCTTCTTCTTTGATGGATGTAGAAGCAAACCAAAACTTCTCTTTGAAACAGAAGAGATAAACCCGTGCCAAACTCCAAGCAATTGATATGTATATATGTGAACTTGGATAAACAATATGGGTGTAAAACTAGAGTGATAAGTAAATTTCTCTTTGAAAATCTCACTCAAAACTTGATCTTTTTCTCTTTTTAATTTTTGCTCTCAAAACACTCTCTAAGGGTTTGTATAATATGAAAAAGATGGATTATCAAAAGTGATTCCCGCACATATTAAAGTCTGAAAAAGTTGGTTAAAAACTAAGTGGGGAAGTGGGTGAAAAAACTGCCAAAAACTGTTCAGGCCTGGCATCTCGTTCGAACGAGTCTTCTAACGACGCTCCAGTATGGACTCGTTAGAAACTCGTTGGAAATCTCGTTAGAATGAACAATCTCATTCGAACGACATTTCGAACGACGGACCAGTATACCTTAATGGGAACTCGTTGGCAAACTCGTTCGAACGACATATGGTTCGAACGAAAAACTCGTTAGAACGACCTATCGAACGAACTTCCAAAATTATGGAAAATTTGATTTTAGCCTAGAAAACTTTATAAACTTATTTTAAAGTTTTATTTAATTCTTTCTGAAAATTAAAACACAGTTTTTTATAAAACCTAACACCCAATAAACTTGTTCCAAGCTCCTATATATATAATATTGCATTCATACCTTGGGAACATGGAACTATGGTTGATGACGTAGAAACGAGGCACGCAAACCGGCATATTTGATGAAGCTTTATACTCTTTGCCACTACGTCTTCAACAAACACTTCATAGGCTTGAGAATATTACAATTAAATACTATCCTATGAATAAATGTTTTTGTCCGGAATTGAGCCAAAACTATATATGGACTCAAATGGAAATTTGTGTCCTTACATGTGTTTGCGATTTGGGATAGGTGGTGATATTTCGCCCCAACGACCCATGAGTGGTATGCGATGTACTTGGAGCCTAATAGCATACTAGGGCGCATCCGAGAGGTCCAACTCAGGGATGTTATGTATATACATATAAAGAGAGATATGTGTATATGTGTTTAAATGATTGTGTGAACATCAAAGTTTAACTAGTGTATGCGTATGCATTGAGACAAATATAACTAAGAAGCCCTAAGTCATGGCTAATGAATTTACTATGAGTATATGGTATCATATGGGAGGTACGGATGGGATAGATATTTAGCATATCAAAGTATATTAAGGATAGTTAGACTAATCAGGTGGGGTAAAATAACTAGATGAATAAAATATACACGTTAGGTGCGCACTGTAGTTAAGGGGCGAGGATAACCTATGTGAGTGCGACACCAGGTGAACATGGATTTTCTTATTGCTTTATTATTATTGTACTTATATACTTGCAACTGCTTTTCAAATGTTTCGATAACTGACCCGTATTGAAAATATTTTTAAAACCTTTTAGGTGCTCATCCACAACTTCATCGGGGATAGCCATTCCATTACATTCAAACTATATAATAACAGCTGTGAATGCCTACAGAACTATATTAGATGCTTCCATGATTTATATCTAGATAGGACTCCACTTAAGTATTTATCTTTCGGCATGTTTCCCTCAGTTGGACAGTTTTATGACTTAACATTATTTACATTCTCCGTTTAGCATTTGGATAATTGTATTTCAGATACCGAGGATTTATTTGATTTAGTTGTGTATGTTATCAGTGCTTTTTTTAGTTAAATCATAGTGGATGGTTATATATGTATTGTTGAATGGTTTTACTTATGCATGTTAAGAAGATTTTAAAATTGGCACCAGACTTAATAGGTTATTAGTTAATAATTGGTTTTCTAAAGTGATGCTAAGAATGAAATCAGATATGATCCCTGTTTAATTTAATAAAGGTCTGATCAACCAGTATTAGAATAAGCAGGGTGTCACAAATGGTATCAGAGCATTAGGTTCTAGTATCCTTAGGATCCGTGTGACTTCATTACATTTCCAGCCCCACGTTCTTTGGTATAAAGGCTTATGATTAGGATTGTTACATTCTTATTTGTGCATTTATGTTGTTCTGCTATATTGTTATATTGTATTTATGATCTCATACAAATTTGGTTGTGTTTTAGATTCCAAAAAGGAGAGGATGACCAGCTCAGTCCGCTAGGAGGGCCACAAGAAAAGTGTCTTAGTTAAAGCCACAGGTCACTTAGTGGATGGTGATAGATGCCAAGGTTGCCACCATTATTGCACAGGCGGTTAACACCTCAATGACTGACATGGCATAATAATTTCCCTAGGCGCAACCCTAGCATCTAGTGGCACTAATCATTCAGACACACCTAGTGCCATCGGTGTGGGAGAGAGTGAGATAAGCCTTCTAAAAGGGCCATCTACCGGAGTTCCAGGGGAGCATGGATGTGGTCACTGCCAGCCATTGGAAGAAAGACATCCAGTGGAATATATGTGTGGTTGAGTGCAACAACACTCAAAATCACATATTGACTATCTTTAAGATTGTGGAAGCAGTTTTGTAGTGGTAGGATTCAATCACCACTTCCGAGGAGAAAGATACCATGACCATTCAAGAGTTTTGGGTACGGTTTGATCGCATGTTCCTCCCATTATACATTAAGAAGGAGATGAGGAGGAAATTTCTAGATACTCCACAGGAAGGCCGAATAGCTGAGTACAACGAGGAATACACCCACCAGGCCAACTTTAATTTAGACTAGATGAATATTGATAAGAAGAAGGTGATAAAGTTCACAGATAGACTTACATAGAGGATTCGACAACATATGTTAGGTAATCCATCATTGAAGAATTATGATGGTGTTATTAATTTCGCACTCTTACACTGGCAGGATCACCGTTTCCACCTAAAGGGAGTGAAGAGAGTTGGTGAGTCTAGCCAGCAGGGCAAGACCAGAGGTAGAAATAGGGCACCACAATACCATCAAGGTAGGCATCATAAGCGGGTTTCCCAACAGTGGGATTCGGTTAAGAGGTTCAGACCAATGGGGTTTCAACCTAGAGATAGTGTGTTTAGGCAAGGCCATCAGGACCGACATCGTGTTCCTTAGGACCATTAGGACTAAGAAAATAATGTGAGGGGCCTTCAGGGCCGAGGCCACGAGGGCTAGAGACCAGGGTACTCTCGATATGGCCAACAAGGCTAGAGATAAGGGATATTTAAGGTTAGGTGCTTCGTATGTAGGGAGAAGATCCACATGCGGTGAGCTTGACCAATTCGATCTAGAACAGAAGTAAGGTGCATAGTATGGGCCATATGTTCCATTACTACCAACAACACCAGCAATTCTAGCAATTCCACTAAAGAAGGGGCGATTACAGTATGAGCGTGTGTACAATGTCTAGAATGCTCTAGTTCCGCAGATACTGCCAACCATAGAGGGTATATTTTCTATCCATGAACATATGGGTCAGGGTTTATTTGACACGGGGGCATAACATTCGTTTATTATTATTAAATTTGCACGAACGATCAATTCATTAGATCCAACTGATAGTATTATTATGCGTGTTAATTCAACGTTAGGTAACAAGTCCCACATCCATTCTATTTGTAGATGAGTGGGCATAGTTGTAGGAATACTGTGTTTGTCCACCGATTTACTTGTGTTGGATATGATAGGGTACATTATCATTCTCAGTATGGACTAGTTGACAAGTTATAAAGCGATCCTGGGCTATTTTAATAGGACTGTCATGTTTGCCATACCAAGACAAAAGATGTTTTTAGCAAAGATTCCCCTTCCCGAGGGAAGGTTGAGCACACATCTCTATTATATTAAGTAAGAGACCTAGCAGGGAGTTATTATCTCGTTAGATTCGATCCCCGTGGTGAGGGAGTTTATGGATGTTTTCTAAGAGATACTATGGTGAGGGAGTTTATGGATGTTTTCCAGGAGATACTGGGGTTACCATCGAGCCGAGAGATTGAGTTCATTATTGATTTAGCGCCAGGCACTATGTCGATAACATGTGAGCCTTATCGTATGGCTTCAGTGGAGATGCGAGAGTTAAGGGATCAGATTCAGTATCTCTTGGGGTAGGATTTTATTCGCAGGAGTACATTGACATGGGGTGCTCCCGTATTGTTTGTGAAAAAGAGGGATGGGTAACTGAGACTTTGCATTAACTATAGGGAATTAAACAAGGTCACGATCCAGAACAAATACACGTTTCCATGCATCGATGACCTATTCTACCAACTGAGAGGATCATCCCACTTCTCGGAGATTGACTTAAGGTCGGGATGCCATCAATTTCTTATCAAGGAACAAGACGTCCCAAAGACCAGATTCCTGATGATGTACGGGTCGTATGAGTTCAGGGTTATGCTATTTGGGCGAACCAATGCATCAACAGTATTTATGGATCTTATGAATAGGGTATTTAGATATTTCCTAGACAAACTCATCATTATCTTCATAGATGAAATTTTGGTTTATTCTCAGACAAAAGGGTCAGCACACAGAGAACTTGTGTATGGCTCTCCAGACTTTACAGTACTATCAGTTTTATGCCAAGTTTGAGAAATGTAGATTCTGACTACAAGAGGTTCAGTTCTTGGGCCACATTATATCAGACAATGGTATTTTAGTGAATTCGAGTAAGGTAGTAGTGGTTAAGGAGTGGGGATAGCCCACGTTGTATCGACGCTTCCATCATTTCTATCTAGATAAGACTCTAGTTTAGTATGTCTCTTTGGGCATATTGCCCACAGTTGGATAGTTTTATAACTTGACACTATTTACATGTTATGTTTAGCATATGGATTATTGTATTTCAGATATCGAGGATTTATTCGATTTATTTGTTTATGTTATCAATGATCTTTTTGTTCAGTCATAGTGGATGGTTATGTATGTATTATTGAATGGTTTTAATTATGCATGTCAGCAAGATTTTAAAATTGACACCAGACTTAATAGGTTATCAGTTATTTAATTGGTTTTAGATAGTGATGCTAAGAATGAAATCATATATCATCCTCATTTAATTTAATAAAGGTCTGATTAACCGATATAAGAATAGGCGGGGTGTCACATAAGATAGGGTGTATACAGATCCCCTCGGTAGGTGAACCTGGGTTAAGAAAAGGTCATCTAAAGATAGACACTTTTATGGGAAGTTATGAGTGTTAAGAGTAGATGTTAGATTCCGAGGACCTAGGGAGCGTAAGCGACCCATTCAGTGGGTTGAGGCCTATACTGGGTTTTGGATATTTCTAGATCGCATCTCAATTTTGTCAATTTAAATAGTTCAAAATATCTAATAATATTTGTTGCACATTATTCTTGTGTGAGAAATTTAATACATGCCTAAAACACGAAAACTCACATTTAGGTTTTAGACCCGTTGTGTCATTTGGCGACTGTGATTTGATAACTTATGATATCAACTTAAATTTAGAGTTAGTGAAATCAAATTATGCATGCTTGGTAGGGGTTTCACTTAATTATTTGAGAGTAGTACATTTTATGTTTATGACCCAAATTGATGAAATTTCCTATGAGGACCACGTGCATTAGAAGTAGAATTTTTTACACGCCTGTCCTTATTAGATGATATTTGTCACACGAGGACCATATTCATATATGTGAACTAATGTAAGAATATTATAAATGACTCGGGATCCATGATATATATTAACGGATCCCCATAGGATTTGACACACTTGTAAGTTAAGTAAATGTCTCTTTTATGCATGAACTCTTATATGGCCTTACTTGAAGTATTTTTACTATTAGTATATGTTTTACCTCGTAGACGATAGAAGGAGTACGGTAAAATTGTTGGTTGTTGGTTTGGTTATTTGGATAGTGATATTGGATTGGTTGGATTGATAACATATATACACATTTAAACTCTTTCCATACTCCCTCATAATAATCCTTAAATAAATTTGTTTTAATAACTACCCTATCTAAACATAACTGTATCGAGGGGGTTCCTTGTTTGGATTTCACTTCAGTGAGACGTCCCACGCATGGAGTTTAGAGATGGGTAAGAGTGATGAATTTAATCTTTAATGAAATTATATACTTTTTATTTAATGCTTTCTGTTATGAGGAATCACTTGTAGGAGATTTCCCTTTTCACCCTCTGTGAAGAAGTTTAAATTGTGTAATAAATTTTAAATGATATGACCCGGGGTGGGATAATTGGGGTTGAGTAAATTTCTTAGAGTGAATAAAGATGTGCTAAAAGAATTCAAATGTTAAGAGAACACGTGAAATGAAAATAAATGGGTAGACACCGTGGAGGGACACCTTGATACTGTGATATGTAAAATTCCCGTCCATGCGTATACTAGGTGTCGTTAGGGCATGAAACGTGATATTTATGGTTTATTAAGATATGTGAATTCCTGACTATGAGAATATCTGGCATCAGGGTGTGCACGCATGATATTTTTGATTTATTTTGTTATGTGTATTCTCAGCCATGCGAATTCCAGGTGGCGGTAGGGTGTGAAATGTGATTATTTAAATTTAGCGTACCGCATGTTATTGAGATGACCGAGGGAAAGGGGCGCATGTAGATTACGTATTAATTAATTAATTAGTATATTTAATTAATGAAAGTAACTGAGATTAATTCTAATACATTGTGATTATTTGATTTGGTATACCGCATTTTTATGAGATGGCCGAGAGGAAGGGGCGCATGTCGATGACGTACTACTTAAATAATAATGATAATTGATAAATGATATGAAATGAGATAATTCTAATACATTGTGAGACTTAGTTTATGGGTTGAGCCTGTCATTAAATTATTAAATTACGACTTTATCATCTTTTTATATAACTGCTTAGATTTGTGTAGCTAATTTACTTGTTAGGGTTTTAACCCCTCTTTTTATATGGAAACCAGGTGCTAGGACTGGACCTCCCACTTAGCTTTATTGATCCATTCAACATGTGTTATTTATTTCTCTTACTCAGGGTATCGGCTCTAGGGACATTACGGATCTCTATCTTCTCAGTTATCATTTATCTTTTTAGTATAACATATTTTGAGATGACTAGCTTGTATGATGAGACTTAGTTGGATTGTAATATTCAGAGACTCTTTTGGGATTGTATTTATGTATTACCGTTGAGACAATAATTTTTATAGTTTTTGGATCTTTAACATTATGAGTTTTTTTTTAGGATTTTCATATCGTTTCCAAATTACTTGTATATTATTTCATTTGATCTCTTCATGCTGAGAATTGTATTATTATGTTTTATTATCCCTAATGATTTTATGGTTAGACTTAATCAACCTAAGTGTCTAATTACATGAGGTATCACAGTTGATATCAGAGCATGATCATAGGCCTCGAGGGTTATTGGTTCTTGTAGACTTGTGCGTAGCGTTCTTTGATACATGCCCTTCCTTGTACTCTCAAGTATGTATTATTACCGATAAGATGTCTAGCTTAAGTTTTAGATCCGACTTAGGAGGAAATTTTTATTTATTCAGAGCTAGCGAAGTAGGATGATTTTATATCCCCGACACCATATGCACTCGTTATATCGGGTATTCCAAACCGGGTGCTCAAGGGCAATATTACCTCGAGGAGAAATACTTTGCTAGAATAGATCAACTAGGCAGACCAAACATGCTTTGTAGTTACCAGACATGAGATATCTCTCATGGTACCTATGCCGACAACCCTGATCATTATAGGAAGGATAAAGGTTAAGCAAAGGCATGTCAGACCTGGGCCGGTGTTGTGCCAACATAGGAGATAGTAGGGTATTTATTTTGCACCATTTGAGGTAGTATTTTTTATATGTAATGTAGGAGGAAATTGATTTCGGGTTTGCCTCAATGATGAAATTCAAAAGCAATAATATCAAGACATCCAGGACCGAGGCATATCCACTATGGACAGCTTCAGGGGTAATTTCAAGAGGTGTACGATATGTTTATGTTTTTAGCACTTTAAGTGGAGTTTTGTTTGACACTGATGCCACACACTCATTCGTATCACATAATTTTATGGGGTTTATTCATTTTCTTCCTAGACATTATAATGAAACTTTATTGATAGCTACTCTGTTAGATGTATCTACATGTATGTTCGTGATTTATGATGATGTGGAGGTTTATATTGGTAGATTGTGTTTTGAGGCTAATTTGTTAGTTTTAGACACCCACTCTTATGATATGATCTTGTATATATATTGACATGTGAGGTATATGCCCATATATAATGTAGGGGTCGGACTATCCTTTTCACTACCCCGGGTTAGGATAGGTATTTTTTGGCTATGCTTAGTCCAAAGGGTGGTGCAATGACACACTTACATTTTATCAATGAAGAGACACGAGAGGGGATTTCCATTTCACTATGTTCAATTTGAATGTCAAGGTTTTTGTTAATGTAATTGAGGAGGTACATAGGGTTTCCACCAGACGAGAGAGTTATTTTATGATAAATTTGGCTCCTGGTATGACTCCGATTGCCAAGTGGTCGTATCAAAGGGATTCTATGCAAATAAGGGAGTTGAGATAGTAAATCCAGCAATTTCTATAGTAAGGGTTCATTTATCATAGCACGTTGTCATGGATAAACTTTGATTCTTTTTATAAAATAACGAGATGGTTCACTATGGTTGTCTGTTGACTACTGGGAGTTGAAGAAGGTCATAGTGAGGAACAAGTGTCCTTTGCTGAGGACCAATGATCTCTTTGATCAACGTCAGGGTGTTTCATTCTTCTCAAAGATTAATTTTCGTTTGAGGTAACACCAGTTTAGGGTTCATGAGGAGGACTTAGAAATACTACCTTTTTGATTCATTATGGTTCCCACGAGTTCAAGATCATATCGTTTGTATTGACTAATGCTTCCTCCGTGTTCATGGATTTGATGAATGGTGTGTTTCAGACATAGTTGGATTAGTTTATCATTATTTTCACTGATGATATCTTAACTTATTCACAGACATAAGAGGAACATGTTGTTTACGAGTTGAGCTTTTGGCATTGTAGGGGGCTCTAATTGTATGTGAAGTTATAGAAAATATGAGTTTTGTAAATGACCGGTAAATTTGTGGGCTATATACTTTTGTATCCTAGAGTATATGTGGATTCTAAGAAGGTGTCGTTCATTTGGGATTGGGGAAAGCCCATGATGCCTTCAGATGTTCATATCTTCATGGAATTTATCGGGTATTATTGGGGGATTTATTCGAGGTTCTTTTAAGATTGAAAAATGTTGATCGAGTTAACTCAGAAAGGGATTCAGTTTGTGTGGACAGAGAGATGCCAACATGCCTTTGACACCCTCAAGGAGAAGTTGACTTCAACTCTAGCTTTATCCCTACCTAGGGGTGGGGTTGAGTATTTGGTATACACTAATACTTCCTTATAGGGATTCTGTGAAGTGTTGATGTAAGAGAATATTTTTATTGCTTATGGATTATGCAAGGTAAAAAACTATGAGGGTAACTATTCGACTCATAATTTGGAGCTAAAGTCTACAGTGTTTGCACTACATATTTGGAGGGAAAATTATGGGGTAAGAAATTCAAGATCTTTATACTTCCCAAAGGTCATCACTTTTTATTCATACAAATGTATTTGAAGATGCAACAATGAAGGTGGTTAGAATCTATCAAATACTACCAATTTAGGATGCAGTATCATTTGAGAAGACCAATGTGGTGGCTGATGCTTTGAGTTGATGACCTAGTGGAAGCATGTATTCTCTTTAGTTAATCGATGTGGGCTCTATTAAAATTTTAAGAGAGTTGGTCGATACATTTATGGGGAGGCTCACTGTGAATATCTATATTCTTATGCGGGTGGTTCAAGCGCAGTCACATGATGTATTTGGCAAGGAGAAGGTGGTCGAGATTTTGACCACTGGCCTACCCCTTTATACTGTTAGGTCAAATGGGGGATTATTGTATAAGGGGAAGTTATTTGTCTTATCGAATGACGGGTTGCATAGGGCCATCATGAAAGAGGTCCATGGATTAAAGATTTTGATACAAACCGATGGGGGTAAAATGTATTAAGAGATGCGGAGACAATATTGGTGAGTCAGGATGAAGCGGGACATTGCTATGTTTGTGTCCCAAAATAAAACTTGAAGGTGAGTCATCTACGAATGGAAGGAAATCTTTTACCCCTACCCATTCCTGAGTGGAAGTGGGGCATCATGGTTATGGATTTCATCATCAGGTAGCCTTTGATTCCAAGGTAGCACAATTCTATTTGGATTATCGTGAAGCATTCGACAAAAGCGACACATTCTTTCTGTTCGCATGGATTTCATGAGAGAGAAATATACTTATTTATATGTGGTGGAGATGGTTTTCAATTGCATAGGGTGACATTATCAACTGTTTCAGGCATAGATCCGACTATTATATTTCCTTTTTGGGGAAGTTTCTTGGAAATTATAGGGATCAAGATGCACTTAAGTACGCTATGGCACCCTCAACAGGGGGCAGATGGAATGGGGGAATGAGACTTTTCAGGATTTGCTTTGAGCATGCACATTGGACTTTAAGGATAGTTGAGAGATGTACTTATATTGGGTTTAGTTTTCCTACAATAACAATTATCAGAAGTCAATTAGTTTGGCACTATATGAGGCGTTATATGATCGACCAAATAGGTTACCAGTGAGTTGGATAAATTTGGAAGAGTAGCTTATTGGAACCCAAGTTTGTTCAGGAGGCTACGAAGAATATTATAACGATTTGAAAGAGAATCAAAACAGCTCAGAGTAGACCATAGAGCTATGAGGATTTTGATAGGAATAACATGGAGTTTGAAGTGAGCGATAAATTACTTTTCAAAGTGTCACCCATAAAGGGGTAATTCATTTGCTATAACCCAAATCGCATCATACCCTCACTCAAACCGAGGCAAAGCGATAAAAAATCCATAGTTATATGCTCGCACTCCCACTCTACAATTGGAAGTGGTTGTAACAACCCAGCTGGCTTCTTGTGTTTAGCCTTCACTTGCTGACACGTGCAAAACCTTACCAAAAACAAAGCCACATATCGCTTCATCCCTAACCACCAAAAATCTCTGTAAAGGTCCCTATACATCATAGTAGCTATAGGATGTATATTGAATCGAGAATGATGAAACTCTGCCAGAATCTCAGCTTGAAGCTCCTCAATGGCTGGGATAATCAACCTACCCTTATGTCGAACACCACCATCTTGATCAACTATGAGGGTATAAAATTCCTCATCGTGCTGAATGCGGTTTCAAAAAAGCATGATCCTATCATCACATCATTGAGCATATAAGACCTTCTGATGAATGACTGGTCTAACCATCATTCCCTATAAATAGGCCCTATCATTACTTCGCTGACTAAGCAAGTTATAACGCTGAAGTTTGGCAAACATATTTCCACGATAGCCTTTCATCGCTGCTAAGGCATGAACCAACTTCCTTCTAAGGGCATCAGTCACAACATTGGCCTTTCTCGGATGTTACTCCAAAGTAAATTAATAGTCTTCCAGAATCTCGATCCACCTCTGCTGTCGAAGGTTAAGATTCGTTGAGTGAAGATGTATCAAAGACTTTTATGATTTGTGAACACCTCAAATCGATCGCCATATAATTAATGCCGCCAACTCTTTAGAGAAAAAACCATGGAGGATAACTCAAGATCTTTATCGGGGTAGTTCCTCTCATGCATCTTAAGTTGTTGAGACGCATAAGCGACCACCTAACCCACCTGCATAAGAACTGCACCCACACTAGATTTGGAGGCATCACAGTACACTGTATGCCCTTTTCCACACTCAGGAAGGACAAGAATATGTATTATGGTAAAGCCTAAACTTCAAATCCTGAAAGGCAGCTTCACACTCATCTGGCCACACAAAATGAACATTTATCTGCGTCAACCGAGTAAGGGGCGATGCAACTTGAGAGAAATCTTGAACGAATCTCCTGTAGTATCCAGCCAAGCCAAGAAAATTCTAAATCTCAGTGACTGTCTTTGGTCTTTCCCATCCGATGATGAATTTAACCTTGGACTAATCAACGGAAATGCCCACATCGGACACTACGTGGCCAAGAAATTTGACCTCATCCACCTAGAATTTATATTTGCTAAACTTTCTATACAACTGGTTCTCCCTGAGTACTTGAAGTGTAGTACGCAAATGCTCCTCATGATCAACATTAGAAGTCGAATACACCGAAATATCATCAATGAAGATGACCATAAATCAGACTAAGTATGGTCGACAAATATGATTCATGAGGTCCATGAATGAAACAGGGGCATTAATCAAGATGAAAGGCATGACCAAAAACTCGTGATGTCTATACCTCGTCTGAAAAATTTTCTTAGGGATATCTTCCTCCCTAACTCGTAATTGGTGATACCCAGATCGGAGATCAATCTTAGATAACTTGCTCGCTCCCCATAACTGATCAAATAAATTGTCTATCATAGGCATAGGATATTTATTTTCACCGTCACCCTGTTCAGTTGTCGATAATCAATGCAGAGTCTGAGTGTGTTGTCCTTCTTCTTTGCAAAAAGGATTGGTTCTCCCCAAGGGGACACACTAGCGCGCATAAAACCCTTGCTAGTGAGATCATCCAATTGGTGCTTTAATTCTCATAACTCCTCCGGGGCCATCCGATAAGGAGGAATGGAAATAAATGAAACACGCTTTTGAATATTAATAGCAAAGTCAATCTCTCGACTCGGGGGTAATCCTGTAAGATCCTCAGGAAATACATCTGGAAAATCGTACATAATAGGAGAATATGAAATCACACGTACAGGATCTTCTTGTACCATAATGCTTCTTAACAATCCAAAGAATTGTTTATGATCTCGGGTTGAAGAGAATTTTCAAGGATAATATATGATATGCTCACTGCCAAAGCGATAACAAGACCCATATGGAAGAGATATTAACACATTGTGCAAATGGCACTCGATAGAGGCGTTGAAAAGGGATTGCCAATCCGTATCAAGTATAACTTCAAAGTCATCCATATCCATTAATATAAGATTGTACTCAAGAATATAGTCTCAACTATGATTACACAATTTCGACAGACTTTGCTAAGGACAACACCGCCACCTATGGTATATCCCACAAATATGGGTGGGCTAAACTCAACTACCTCTAATCCCAAATAGAAAGATAAGGAACTAGATATAAATGAATGAGATGCTCCTTTGGTACAATTGAAAGTTGAAGTGTTCAATCACCGAAAACCCTTCAGCAAAGAATCTGCAGTAGTACTTTCTACAGTCCCGCTATGATTGCCCCTCTCTCGCTGAGAGAGAGTGTCAGCTAACTGACGCACGACCCTTTCCATGAGTTAAAGATCGTTGTTCCCAGAAGCGTCATTGTTACTCCTAGGTGCCATCCTATAAGAACATGCAATTTAATATACTAGTTTATTCGAGGAAACGTAAATAAGGAAGTTGTGTTATCATTCTGTCGCACACGTGGATCATAATGCTTTGATACCAAGTTGTAACGCCCCGACCCAAATTTAGATGGAATAACCCAAATCCGAATTGAGGTGTTAAGGGGGAGGGGGAAAAGGTTTACTTTATTATTTAAAAAACATTCATTTTATTGATTTAATGACATAATATTCATTTGTCAAATTTCAAGTTAAGAAGAATAAACATTTAACATGCATAATAAAATCAACTTATGAATTTGTTCATGAAAAACCATTTAATACCACATTTTATCTATCAAAATGAAGTTCCTGCTTAAGACAACAGAATAGTCCCAATTCCATAATATAGTTCCAACATATTAATTAAAGTGCTACAAATATAAATCTTAAACTATTATGGAATGGCCAACATAGCATCTAACGTCGAGTCGCACCCTCAGCATCCTTACCGAGATCCTTTTTAGTGTCACCAACTGAATTACCCGGGGTGGGAAAAGTAAGGGTTGAGCGAATGCCCAGTAGGGTGGAAAATACTAAGCAATAATTTGATAAACAAAATACTATACATATACAATGTCTTTTGGTATTTTGTAAAGAAATTTCCATTTCACTAAATATTAATACAACTACATGCAATGAACTCGGGTTATGTGCCCAACTCACACTTAAGCATTTTCATGTCTCGTGCCAGAGACTTAACGTATTAATTTAACTATGTTGTCATGATAATATTAATAAGTTCCATTTATTCAAATTCATTCATCCATTGATTTTCTCAATCTTTAATGAATATTACTTTTACTACTTTGGGATTTTCCAACATCCACGATTTGACGGCCTTTCACCGTTGGTATCGAGCATACATATGCTACACTAGCCAGGTTGTTTGGAGTCCTTCACCTTTAGGGACGTCATGCCCTCCTTAATTATTCTTTCCGGCAACATCCGTATATCATTATCTTTTCATATATTCACATTCATCCAAATATTCACATTCTTACAATTATTCTCATTATTCCATGTACTCGCATTAATCTTTCAGTGTTACTTCTTTACTTCATTATTTACCTGACTTTTAAAATAACTGAGGAGGCCAACTAACCATACTTTGAACACTTATATCCAATCATCATTTACTTTATTTATTCATTAATGCATCGAGACATTTTTAGTACCTTAAAAATGGTTTTACTAACATTTTAAAGTAAAGAAACATTATCTTCCACTAGTTTTTCACATAATTATCAAAACTGCCATTTTTACACTAAAGTGCATCATTTAAATGGGTTTTCAAGAGGAAAAAATATCTTTAGTACCTTTATCTTTTTCTATAATATTTGAACCATTCTAATATTTATTAAGTCATTAAATCACCATTTTAATATAGACTTTATTATACAAAGTTCAAATGGGTTTTTAACATCATTCTTACACTAATTTTTCATCGTTTTAACGGATTTTCAAGTGGGAATCATGACATTATATTCACTAATTGTTTTTTTGCATTATTTTACTCATTTAATAATAAACTTAACCATTAAAATTACCATTTTAATGTAGAGTTAAAATATAAGGTTTTAAGTGTAACAACCCTCGCTTTTGAGAACTTATTTTATATTAATTTACTGTATGAAGTAATTATATAAAATTTTGAGAAGTGGAGTAAATATTAATTAAATGAGTTAAAAGTTAATATTTACTAGATTGTTGCATATTTACTGTATGTGTAAGTAAATATCACCATGTTGTGTTTTATAGTGTCATATGCTTTAAAGTGACATTTATGGTTTAAATGAAATCGGAACCTGAAATGAGTTATAAAATTTCCAAACGATAATTTGGAGGGCATAGTTAGTTCCGAAATGTGCGAGATAGTCGAAATAAGTGTCATATTGTATTTTTATGTTTTGGGCACTTTTGCCTGGTTATAGCTTAAATCTGTAGTTGCGAATCATTTTAATGTGATATTAACCATTTAATTTGGGATATTAGACTAAAGGCACGATTTAGTCTTGCAATCCATTTATTTCTCTTAATTGTATTTACTAAACCTAGAGAGAAAGAGAGAAGAACAGAGTATGGAGGAACAGAAGAAAATAGAGGGATTGAAACTAGGATTGTTGCTACTACAAGAAAATCTGAGATTTGAAGCTCAAGGCAAGTTTTCTACTTGCTAATATGTGATTTAAGATGAATAATTTGTATGGATAGTTGTGGATTGATTGTGGTTTAACAATTTTAGGGCTTAAATGGATTTATAGGTTTTTAAATCCCTAGAAGTTGATTTTTATGTTTATTGGTGTAAAATGATTGTAATTAGATGTATTTGTAAGGACATTTTTATCATGTCTGAAATGTTTCATTTGTATATGTCGTAAGCCGCTACATTTGGCACGTCTCTACACGATCTCACACGACGGCCTCAATCCGAATTTTGGGAATCAAGCATTCATTATCTCCATCATGTGTCCCTCATCTGCCACAACGACTTCACGTTCCATGATTTTAGGCTCGTAATGCAAGTGGTACACAAGAGAAGTCAAAACAGTGAAATAAGTCTTGATAGGGAAGTTCAAGGGCAATTTTGTAATTTTACAGACATCGGTCAACTGGAAAGTTGAAGAGCTTGCCGCAACAAATATACTGGAAACGGCACCTCAATCCGAGCTATAGTGAACAAGTTATGGCCCGTTGAAAATTGAGATAATTCCAAGAAAAACCTTGGAAATTGATGAGTGCATTATTTTGTATTATTTACACTCAAATCTAAGTGTTGTTATTCCCATTTTATCATAAATAAAGAGCTTTTATAGATATTTTTATTATTTTAGAGAAAAATACAAATTTAAGAATAAATGGGGTTAATAATGCTATTTTGGGAACTTCAAGCTCACATCTTATATTCATTGCTAATCTCTTGTTCAAGTTGTTTTTTTTAGTATTGACAGGTTTAAAAAGAAAGCGGTGAAGTCCGGACGCAAATTGAGCATGAAAATGTCACTTACGCACCTTCAGGGGAAAATTTGTAAATTCAAATGGCTGATTTCGGACTCGGACCAACCATGTAAATTGAAGGCCTTGAATCAAGGGACGTCTGGGCTCAAACGACGTATCAATCGGAGTTGAAATGAAGAAGTTATGGCCGTGCAAAGTTTGAATTCAAAAGAAAGTCAAAGTCAAAGCCCCGGGTCAACGCCCAAAGTCAATCCCGAGACCTGGACACTACTGAAATATTGTTGGCACCGAAATGAGGGTCACGTCGGTTCAAACGGAAAGTCAATCGGACTCCGAATGAAGAAGTTATGGTGATTTGGGCTATTGTGCAAATTATGAGATTTGGGTTGTAATATGTGTTAAATATAATTGGGTGTGTATTTATATTAGAAAGAGCTGTTAGGTGAGCTGGTTAGGAGATGGAGAGACCTGCGTGAGGTCAGGGGTTCGACCCCTGCCTCTCCCCTATATTTTTTGGCGAAAATCCACTTGCCACTTGCCCACTAACCCACTTGCCCACTAACCCATTACCCCACCTTCTAAACCCATTATCCCACCAACCCATGTTTTGATCCATCCGAAAATGCCTTTCCCCCATACCTGTTTAACCCCCACTTTATCCTATTTTGTTGGTTTCTTTTGTTAGTATAAATTATGGACAATGTAGAGACTTTAAAAATACTTTTTTTACTTTTGGAAGGAAAAAAAAAAAGACACACTTTGAGAGATAAAAAAAATTGTGTAGAGAGTATTTTGAAGGCACACTTTGGAGGAGCATATTGTGTATTGTAATTCAAGTATTGGACCCGAAATTTTGTAAGTTGACATTTATTAATGAAAATTATTTTTTCAGCTTGCAATATTTGTGTGTCAATTATGTCGTGTGAGTAGTTTAATTACTAGGACTTAGGTGATGTTTGTTATGACTAATTAAACCACGCATGTTAATTTAATTTCGTACATATTCCGACGTGTTCTAATTTGAAATAAAAAATTCGGTATTTGCTTAAAATTACACGAGTGTGTATTTTTAAACCTCAACGAATTAATTATAAATTCATGCTTTAAAAAATTTAAAGTTGTCATTTTTTATGGGTTATGCTTGCACTTAGATGTTTTGATACCTCATGCTTAAATACACGTTAAAAATTTTAAACATGATATTTTCGAGGGAATAGGGATTTATGGTGTCTAATTTAAGAGACGTTAAAATATTTTGAGCGAATGTATTGTTATATTCTCCGAAATGTACGCGACGAGAGTCGGTATATTTTGTGTTATAAATTCGGAAGTACGAAATTAAATTGATGTGTTAATTTAATTAAAACTGACAAACGGAACCGACGTCCTAGATTCTTCCACATTTAATATTATCTCTTGTACTTGTTCGTTTATTCCGTCTTTATTTTTATTGTTACATAATTTGTGTCACGCATTTATTTATTTATTTATTTTGTTCCATCACTCAATCACATTGACACACTCATATGTCTAGTTGGACAATCGATATTTTATAAAAGTTGACGAAATCTCTGTGGGTTCGACCCGTACTTACATCCGCTATATTTCAATAGCTCGTGCACTTGCGGTAGTTTTATAACAAATAAAACTTGACAACAGAAATTTTTCTAAGTGTTTATCCCCCTTCTAGCGAGTTTCCCCGAACCCAGCCCGAACCGATTCGGGGGGGCGAACCGGTTCGAGGTCCCTGTACGCTGCATTTTTGAGTTAATTTTCTAACTCAATTCCAACCCTTTTTCTTTAGGCTTAGGACTTAGTAACCTTCTTTTATGAAGTAAACTTAGAGTCATAGAGGAGTTAGTTCACTACCCTAAATTATAAATGGAATAAACGGGGCTTATTCCGAGGGTGTACAAATTGAGGTTAAGGCATTTCTTTCCTTTAGTTAATTATTAGGAGTCTAGGAGTTGTAAGCTCATACTTGGAGACTTTAGGGACTCAATTAAGGTATATAAAACCTTGTGACTTGTAGAAATATTGTGATCTCTTGGGGAATAATTCGGGGGTTAGTATACGATGAATACTAATGAGAAAATTCAATGATTATGGTTTCGGATAAAATGAAACATACTCATGAAAAATGGAAATGAAAATGATACTTATATGATAAATGCTAATTTACTTAAACACACCTCTCTAAATGCCATCATAAGGTAAGTTCTCACATGAGGTGAAGCCCTCTAGCTAATGAATGCAGGGTGGATATAGTCCTAGGCCATATGAGCATTTATGGTATGTTTTCTGCGATGGTAAGGTAATTCTGGGTGTGGTTATGACTCTCCCGCAGGCATATGGATGCTTCCCGACGTCTTACGTTATAGGTGCCCAGATTGTCTTGGTTGATAGGCCCTGGAAGATGATGGTCATTTAGGGGCGCGCACAGTGGGGAAACCCGGATGAGGGTTCTTAGAATCGTTATATGTATATGAATGTAACTATTCTTATTCAAGTGCGACTTGAATGTTGATAAATTCCACAAAGAGCATAATGAAATTCCACAAAGAGCATATAATTGTGATTATGTTTCCTGATAAGGAACAGAACGATGAAATGGAACAGTGCAAAAAAATGATGGAGGATTTTAATTAATGTTAATTATTCATGTTCTCCTATATAACTGAATTTAAACTTATGATCATTTAATTCCCTTAATTCATGCTTTAACTGAGTTGGTAGATTCTCATCTTTGTCTATCATGATTTACAGTTCATAACTGTCATACTATTTACTCATCTGGTGATCACATAAAATCGGTCCCTGACCCGTTCATATTTCTTGTTGTGCATGAATCTTGTATCCGCTCAGGTGCTCCACCGCAAGGACTCCCATACTGACCTTCCCATTCCGGTGAATTTTGTGGAGCCGTGATACTTTGCGGATATTACGGGATATTTTGTCTAGACGCTTTATTTTTTGTACTCTAGTTATGATCGGGTCATTTATTCGGGCATGTGGCCCAAGCTTTTGTATTTGCTTATTGAAATTTATTATGTAACGTTAACTAAATTGTTGTAATACGTTGTATGTACCTGTTGACCAATAGCATATTCGGTCCTCTTATTGTATACTTGATGTGGATGTAAAATAGGTTCTTTTGGATTTCCACTTTCTTTTCAAATTGGGTGTTTAAAATGCTTTCTTTAAATTATAAAACAAAATTTTTGGCAACCCGTTTTCTGAATTATTGGGTGGTTATCCCGTATACTTATTATATTATTGCGATGCTGAGAATGATTCCATCCATGATTCCTGTTATATTGGAGTATCGGGCTAGCCACCCCTTATTTTGGTGAGCGGTTTGTCACATTAAGTGGGTTTTCTAACACCATTTAAAGCCATTATCTTTACTTTTTAACAAAATCAAAGGAGGGGTTGAAATTATCATTCTTTCAAAACATGATGAAATATATCTATTTCATTTCAAAACATATCATTTATCATGTCTAAAAATTATTCAAGTATATTCACATGTGAAAAACGTACTACTTAAGTTGTTTAATGCAAGATTAAACCGTCTAAATGGCTCCGATCAGTTTTTTGAAGAAACTCTTTCATCAAAACAAACAGTTAACAAAAAATGTATATACAAAGTTTATGAACGAGTTATTTAAGGTATAGGTGTCCCAGTTTTGAAAAGAAAAACTAAATAATTTCTAAATCAGCACACAAGTAGAAGCTGATGAGAGGAAGATGAAACATGGAAGAACACAAGATTTTAACGTGGTAAAACCTCACCAAATTGGAGAAACATCCACGGAGGTCTATACACCTCAAAAGAAAAATCCACTAAAAAGAATATAGGTTACAATCTATATAACAAACTGTAGAGGGGCTCGAAGGTAATCTTAAGATTAGGGACAAATCCTTAATCAGCAACAGTGTTTGAGATTAAGCAACCGAGGCAGCTCAAGCATGACAGCTCAAGCGTGGCAATTCAGCGAGGCAGCTTGGCGTGGCAGCTCATATTTTAGCTTGTTGTATTAGTCATATTATATTTTCATTATTGATGACTGTAAGCTATAATGGTTGTAATGACGTAACGATAATAATGAATGAGTTTGTATGAGGTCAAACGGTACTTACGATATACCAGGCTTAGCAGGGCCTGGGAGAGCTTTCATGCTCTATCGAATGACCTCACCGAGGGAACCTTAGAGGGACTTAGTTTGGAGGATTGAGATGTAAGGCACCGTTGGGGCTTGTCCTGACCATCTTAGATACACCTGGTAAAACACCGAAGGACCCTGACCGTGGAACCTCAGGCGGGGCAGCTTGGAGTTCCATCGGGCGTTGAGTTATGAACCAAATAACCCTCTACTTAATATCACATCTACTGTAGGTGATGTCACTAGCCAGCTAAACAATGTCAGACCTGCACTTGAGTAAACCACCGTGGTATTTGGGGCTGTCAGGCAGTTGGTGAGCCACCTCTGCGACAACAGTCCCCCTGACACATAGTGGTTAGGCAAAAGGCATGTCTTGGCATTTAATGTTTATGACGTGAAGGCAACTAGTGCACCAGGCATTTAATGTTGTGGCATAAAGTATGAGGGATGTCTTTCATAGTCTTTAATGACTCAGTTGCCTAGGGGATGGTGTGGGGGCTATTTAAGGACCCCAACCACCCCTGAGGGAAGGATGATCTTTTTTTAGAACTCAGGAGTTATTACTGGAGATACACATCAGAGGGAGAGATATTATTGCAAATTAGGGTTTTTATCCACTCACCATTGTTATTTATTACGAAGCTTTTAATATCTGACAGAGATTCTTGAAGGTGTATGGTGTGTTTTTACCTGCCTACCAAGGTGTATCTAGGGTGCTCACTTCTCTCTCCCTCCACCTAAGTTACTTCTAAAGTTCATTACTATCTCTTGAGTTATACACGAGAGATTTGTGAGTTTAAACTGAGTTCATCTTCATTGGGTTTGTGTTTATATGATTCTATCATCAATCCAAGGTCTTGGACTAATCAACTTGTCATCACCATGCCTAAAAAGGGGTTACGCCTCCATTTATAATCTAAAGTACCCTCCTACACAAACTAAACACACAATCAGACCTATTCTAGTTCAAGAATTTCTACCAATTCCATTAGGTAATTTTGGTTTGTCTGAAGGCTCTGATGTTCAAGTTATTCTCCCAGCTTTGTTCCTCTTCTCCTTTTTAGCTTTCAGTCGGCTCTAAAGTCAAGAATATCTCTACCAACACTTCTTTAGTCTTGTAGTATGATAAGTGTAAGTGGTGATCTTCCTAAACACATGCACGCAACCCTCAGACACTTATACAGACATAATGATTAACAAATTACAAAATTTCGTTCTAAATGCAGAAAAGATTTCTGATCTCAGTTTGTGTGAAAATCTCAGACTACTGATCTTTATTTATATCCACAGATCAAGAGGGAATCTTGCTATTAAAAGGATCCAAGATCCTAAACATTTTCTTTATTTGAAAATTATGAAATACACGAAAGTGTAAATCCCTAATCAAGATCTTAACTAGATATAAGTCTGGTTTTTCTCATAAACTGTAAAACATAAATGGATTTGTTGGTGCTGGTTCTGAAAATAACATATAAGAGTAAAAACATCCAACAAATGAAGATTTCTTGAAAAACGAAATCAAACTAATTAATTTTTACCTGATATACAGTTTAGATCTCAGTTTTCTATGAAAGAAAATGAAATCACAACTTTGTGACTAGGATAGACATGAGATTAAAGACGAGAGTGGACGGATCTTCACACAAACAAACTCACTTCTCAAACTCACAAGGGTTTTCTAAAGAACAAATGTACGAGTTTGGTTTAGGGTTTCAAATTATCTCTCTTTCTTTTCTCTCTCTCTCTCTCTCTCCTCTATTTTTTACTCTCAAATCTCAAATGAGCCAAAAACTGAAAATGTTCCCCACTTGTTCTCTATTTATAATACTCATAGAAGGATCTAGAAGGGTTGAACGAAATAACCAGTTGAGATTGCTTTGATTAAACTTAATGAAAATCTTATGGCTAAGGATTGATCGCATTTAAACGTTCTCTGATTGGTTCTCTCAGGTGTTACAAGGATTGTAACAAAGACATGCACGACATCAATAACTAATGATCCAAGGGACAATATTAAATATTAAGGTTGTGAGAGGTAACAAACACAAATCCAATCATTCACTGGCCAACACGTGTAAGGCAAGGATCAGCCTTTAAACGCTTGTTTTGAAGTTTCAAAAAAATCTCATTTTCTACCATAGAAGTCTCTGCCACTTTCGGATTCTACCCATCCATAGTGTTTAGGATCAATTTGGTATTATAAATAAGCCCACAACATTTTAAAACCAATTTTTAATCGATTAAAAATGTTTTATTAATTCCTAAAAATTATTTAGAAAATCCCAAAAATTATAACAAATCATTTCAATAAGAATTAATACTCACACACATAAATTGATATGAATGCAACATATAAAGTAATCCTAGGTGCAGTGTTGGAAGTATACCTTTGAAACTATTGGAGGAATTGATGTTTAGTGTCTGAGGCTCTTTAGCAAACTAGGATATGAGTCAAATTTTGTCACTATTTCCAAACTAGATAAGAGCCTATATAATATAGACTGAAGTGAGCCAAAGATATAGGGTGCTTCAATCTCCCCCTTTGGAAATATGAGATAAAATCTACTTTGAGTCATCAAGGACTCTTAGGGATACCAAAAAAAATAAGAAAATCCTATTCCTACACAAAATTCTATCTACCCCATATCCTAGAAAAGAAAATTACATTACTCAACTAAATACAAACCAATACCCTAACAAAAATTCTGATAACGAGGTACTGATTTCCTGAAATTGAGAAAACTAAGATCAAGTATTTTACTTGAAGTAATCCAAATAATGTCCAAGTCGACTCAAAGTTTCTCCCCCATTTTGTCTCAAATGGACAAAGGGTAGGAACAAATATACATGAAAAAATAAAATATAAAGAAGATAAATATTCATCAACGCATAAACTTCAATCGAGTGACATCAAGGATCTCCTACATAAAACAGATACAGGAGGTGTCTTTTGTCATTTTGGAAACATTCGTGCCCTATATCCTCAAAAATCTATTATGAGCGTGAATATGACCGGATGATATTTTATGAGACGAAAAACATTTATTCAAGAAATATCATGCCAACATATTTCTACAAAGACTCAAATCTGATATTATCTAAAGGCTTAGTGAACAAATCAGCTAATTGAAGGTTTGTGGGAAAATACATAATTTCCAATTCCTTGGATTCTACTAATTCACGAATAAAGTGATAACGGATCTGAATGTGTTTGGTGCGAGAGTGTTGCACATGATTTTTGTAAATGTTAATTGCATTTTGATTATCACAATAAATGTGCAACTTATCTTCAATTATGCCATAGTATTTTAACATCTGTTTTATCCAAAGTAATTGCGAACAACAACTTCCAGCTGCAATGTACTCAGATTCAATAGTGGATAACGATGTACAATTATGTTTTTTACTAGACTACTAAATTATTTCCTATATAAGAATAGGCTCCTGATGTGCTCTTACTATCATCAGAACACCCTACCCAATCAGCATCGGTGTAACCAATTACAGTGGTGGATGTGTCATTGGTGTACCAAAGTCCTAAATTGAGATTTTCTTTAACATATTTAATAATTCTCTTAACACATGATAAATGTCTCTCTTTAGGTGCATTCTGATATCTAGCGCAGATACGCACAGCTAACATAATGTCAGGGTGTGAAGTAGTGAGATATATGACACGACTCAGAATGTGTCTCTAAAGTGTGTACTCTCTAGGCTCAAGTGCAAGTCTGTCATTCAAGTAATAATCCGATAAGTCGGGTATCGATCCTCAGGGAAAAAGGACAACGGAGTTGTGACGACGGGATAAGACGGAGGAATCCTAACGATGACTCTAAAAAGAAAGGAAAAGATTTGATTTTGGTTTTGGGGATTGATTAAACTAAATGCAATTATGAAATTATAATGAGATATGCAACTAACTAAATTATCTGAATGAGGAATGAAGAATTAAATTGAAATTGCTAAACTTAAATGATGAGAAAATAGGATGGGAATACAATCCCCCAACCCTAGTGTAGTGTAGTGACAACGTCAATCATAAATTTATCCGATTAATTCAAACCCGGAATTTAGTACTCCCAAGCATTATGTATATGAGGTTCAAGCCCGCGTCATACCTAATCTGAGGATGAGTAAATCGGTATCGCGGTAATTACATTCAAATTGTGCTCTAAATCATCACGAGAACCCAAGGGCAAACGAGATATAAAGATCCACAATTATTATGAAATTACACGATACGATCAAAATTAATCATTAAATTCATAGGATTAACGTTATACACATGCACTAACACATCAGGTTGGGTTCATGCATCCCAACCTTTAAAACCTAGCCGGGCATGTTAAATGGACTAACGCATGAAAGAATAACGTTGCATGTGTATGAATTCATGATAAAACTAGATTTAAACATGTAAATATATATGATGAATGCAGTAATAATTTGAATCAACTACGGAAAATACGCATACAAGAACAATAACAAGAATCTTGAATTAAAACGTGAAAAGCAAACCCGAAACAGTGAAATCTTGAAGCAATATAATCTCTTGATGTTCCTAGATGTTTCTCCTTCTTCTTCTCTATCAAAAACTGAGTAAAACTACTCCTAATGGATGCTCCTAAGTTGTGACCTCCGTTCCCTACAATATTGGAGAGTTTAAAACCTAATAGGAGACTTGGGAACCAATCAGCATAAAAGACAAAATTCGCGCATCACGTACCCCGAACCGGTTCGGGTGCCCTGCGAACCGGTTCACCCCCCCGAACCGGTTCAGGTTGGGGTTCGCGAATGTGTGCTGGCCTGGAGTTCAACACTTAGAATTTTTCTGACTTTTCTCTTCTTTTCTTGGATTTTTCTTCAAATTCAACTGAACATAACTTTTCAACCGTAGCTCGGATTTTGGTGCCATTTCTTCCAGTGTTCTCGTTGTTCCGAGCTCTTCAACTTTCCAGTTGACTTATCCTTCCGTATCTGGATGCAAAATTACCAATTTTCCCTTGAACTTGCCTTCTTAGCTTTTCTAGCATTGTCTTGCTTCCTCCTTTGCACTGCTTGCATAATTAACCTGTAAAACCAATAGGAGAAACACAAAACACGAAATACTCGCCACGAAGGGTAGTAGCATAAAGGTGAATCAAATCCATATATGTTACATCACTCGGGCTCACAAAAGTACCGAAATTAGGGAGATAAATATACAATATTTATGCCGAATCAAACCCCCCTAACTTAGAACTTTGCGCGTCCTGAGCAATGTAAAAGAATGAGAATATGAGTTAAGGATCCATCAAAGACTTTATTGGGATAGAGTACCTCTTTCGCGGGCAAGCGATTGCATTTAGCGCATGCAACAAGCCTTTAAACCTCTAGGTTACCCTAGTAGGACGAGTTGTGTCTCGTGAGGGTTTGCAGTGAATATACCCACAAAATTCGACTCAAAGAAAATTCAAAATACGCAAAAATTGAGCCATTCAAACTTTTGCAGAAAATAGTCATCATTAAGTCATATTTACGAGTCTCAAATCGTAGTGTGTGTGTGCGAAGCCGGAAATATAACCGCCAATTTCCACCGATTGATCATTACGTTTCTTATCCGAAATTTTTTTTTGATTTCAATTTCTCACGGAATACTCTCTCAAACGAACCTCTCGGATTATGGCTATTCTCTCGGCATGCGTGATATAAAGAGTAAACGTGATTGAAGCAAATTCAAGCATGCAATTAGAATGACGGAAATTTTATGGCGAAAGGATCTCTTCAACGGATTACGATTTTAAAAACGGGAACATTGCCTCTATTTCGCGCATTTAACCCCTTATGTTATCCTTTGGTGTCTTAACTCTCCACGCGGTAATCAATTTTCGCAATTTGGACTCGGTTAGGACTTTGTCGGGTTGAAGGTTGCATTGGGTAAAATGAAGGAGGTATGGAAGGTTGGAATTGGAAAAGTCATTCGTGATGTCCATTTGTGCATTTTCCGGGCTATTGCTCATTTTCTTTTCTTTTTCTATATTTTTTTTTGAGCATACTATTTTGTTTCTTGCCCCTTTATATGCACTTTTCGGACTTAAAATCTGAATTTATCAATTTTCACAATTCCGGCTATTTTGGATTTTTCGGGTTGTCAAACGAGAGGAAAAATTCATTCGGCTCAATTTGGGTTGCAAAAGGGGTGATTTTTCGCATCTTTTTCTGGCCAATATTTTTGGGATGACAAACGAGGGCCTACTTCATTGTCCAAAATGCCAATTGCGTTACCATATGCGTTTCGAGGTGAAGTTAAATTTAGAGACTAATTTGGCACGTTTTTCAAGGCAATATTGCACACATTTTTCAAAACCGATCAAAATGAAAGAATTGAGATCCTTGACAACTTATTAAGCGCTAAAAAGAACCTTGAGTTAACAATTAACTCGGATTGATTTAAAATCTCGCAAAACGTGATAGGCTCGAATCTCACCGGGTTTGTTAATCTCCACATTTATTCGTTAAGTCGTCAATTTTCGCTCAATTTCCATCTTTGGTCAATTTCGGCTTTGTGTATGTTGGATGTTTACCGTTTGAGACTCCAATTTGACTTTTAATGATATTTTTGAAAAATTTGAATTCCAATTTTTATTTATTTTGAACAAAAATATTTTTGGATTTTTCAAAATTTTATGGTTTTTTTGGAAATTTTGGGCATTTTTGAAAATTTGTGAAGTTTTAGAAATACGCACTTGTGACCCCCCCTAACTTAGACTTTTGCATTGTCCTCAAGCAAAAAGGACGAAAATCTAACTCAAAGCGAATAATAAGTGCGGAAAAATAAAACAAACAAATATGAAAAATGCAACAAGACACTATATGACACTCAGGCATGACTCAAAAATACAACAACAATCACCCCATACGCGTCGGGGGTGCGACGACCTCTCATCTCTCCACAAACTCACCCGACCCCACTTACGGGGGTTGATGCTCTCCTTGTCACTCCCGTCCTAGGATTATATTCCAATAATCGGAACAAGTTGGGACCTCGCCCATAGATAAAGGATAGACCGGGAGACTCATCGTGATTAACTGGAAAGAGATCCTCGTGATGTTGGCTCAAAGTGTGATCTGCGCGCACTGACTCGGAGGGAACACCTAGGTTTCGTTCAATTTTTAAGATGCATGGGTTGGGCTCTAAGTTAGATGAACCACAACTTTTCTCCTCACCTGCCTTCGGGGCCTCTTGTGTTGTGGGTGGATTGTCACAATGAAGGAATTCATCAATTTTCGCTTTCAATTCACTTTCGTCTAAGTGACTACATGAATCCAATAGGGATTGGCCTTCAATAATAATACTTTCATCCACCTGCCCGAATTCGCTTTCAAAATCTTCCATGCTCATGTCTCCTAGCTCTCTCTTTCGAGTAGTGCCTACGTCCTCTCTTACTTGCTCGATCTCCAACTCCACCAGTTTTCTCTCTTCTAACCCCTCTCTCTCTCTCTTTCAATTGTGGTCACTACACACCTCTCCCCCACTTTTCTCTCATTGTCACAACTACTACTATTACTTGATGAAATAGGGCACACCCCTAACGGATCTCTCTTGTGGGACCCCTCATTCTCATGGCTCGACACTAAGCAGGACCCTAGGGCATCCCCACAATCATTTTCCTCAAAGTACTCCCCTACGATCTCGTCTACGAAGCTCACCGCGTGAAGGTCGTCTTCTTCCCCCGTATGTTGGGAGACATGGAAGATGTTTGTCTCTAATGTCATGTTCCTAAAGGTGAGTTACATTCGCCCATTCCGAGTGTTGATGATTGCGTTAGCCGTAGCTAAGAAATGGCGTCCAAGGATGATGGGAACATGGTTGCTCGAGTTAAAGGAGGGCTCCGTGTCCCAAATGACAAAGTATACCGGGAAGTAGAAAGTGTCAATTTGGACGATCACGTCCTCGACTATGCCTCTTGGGATCTTCACGGTTCGATCCGCTAATTGGAGAGTGACCTTTGTGGGCTTGAGGTCGCCCAAGTCAAGTTGCCTATAGATGGAATAAGGGAGGATATTGACACTTGCTCCCAAATCAAGTAAGGCTTTTTCGATTATGTTTTCTCCAATGATGCAAGAAATGGTGGGTTCACCGGGATCTTTGAATTTAGGTGGGAGATCATTGAGTAGAATGGAGCTCACATTCTGTGCTAGAAAGACATTCTTTTTTACCTTCATCTTTCTTTTTACCGTCAACAAATCTTTGATAACTTTGCCATAAGCTGGAATTTGCTTGATGGCATCAAGAAAGGGTAAATTCAGCTTTACTTGCTTAAGTACTTCTAGCACTTCATCACGTGGATTCCCTTTTTGAGCGGGAATTAGCCTTTGAGGAAACGGTGCCGCGGAGGGTGGTTTCACTACTACCTCGGCCTCACTAGCGTCTTCTTTGTCGCTCTCATTTAAGGAGACATCTTTGGCCGCTTTCGTGCCGGGCGAAATCTCCTTGTCTTTAAGTACATCTCGTGGGGGAGGTGACAAGTCAACTACCCTCCCACTACGTAGAGTGGTAATTGTGCTACATTGCTCAGGATGATCATGAGGTGTCGAGCTAACACTAGTTTGACCTTGGGGAGGTCGTTTCCCTTGGGCAGGAAATTTACCTTTCTCTTAAACACTCAACGAGGTTTGTATTTTTGACAGATTCGCATTTATGTCGTCGATCTGACGATCATATTTGGCATTGGTTGCGGTCTGGCTTGCGATGAATTGGTTCATGGTATCCTCGAGAGTTCTCCGTTGTGGCGGGATATAATTTCCGTGAGGTAGTGGTGCTTGCACATGTCCTTGCATGTGTGGAGCTTGTTGAAATTATTGTGGTGAAGGAGGGGCAACGTGCGAAGGAGGGTTCATTGCGGCATGTTGTTGCCCGTAGCTAAAACCGGGGTGGTTTTTCCACGAAGGGTTGTATGAATTCCCGTGCGGGGCATCGAAATTACCCTTAAACCCTCCTATGCCACTAACTTGCTCCTGCAACATTACTTTATATGCGGGTATCGTCGGACATTCCTCAGTTGAATGTCCTGCCTCACAAATCGCACACACCTTCACGATAGGATTTTGGATAGATCCAACTACCTCACATAAGTCTCGCAATCCTTTCTCAATGGTGTCCAACTGACTGTCCGTCATAGAATTCTTATCTACGTGGAATAGACCGGACGTCGACGGAGCGGTGGTAGATTATCGATTTCGATTTTGAGCGTTTGGATCAGAGGTATCCCAGGATTGGGTAGTCTCGGCCACATACCTCATGTGAAGATCAGCATCATGGGCATCTAAATCGATAAATGGACCACTTCCCATGGTTTCAACAAGCTGTTTAGAATTAAGATTCAATCGATTATAGATAAAGGAGATGATTTGCGATGGATCAAATCCATGATGGGGGCATGAAGCCACTAACTCGTTGAAACGTTCATAACATCGATGGAATGGCTCATTTTCTTGTTGCCTGAAAGCTTGGATTTGAGCCTTTATAGAGATGGTTAGATATGTTGGGAAGAATTTCTTGAGAAATTTTGACTGGAGCTCATTCCAGGATGGAATCGAGCTTGGAGGTAAAGACCATAACCAGGATTTAGCTTTATCTTTGAGCGAGAAAGGGAAGAGTTTGAGGTGGATTACCTCTTGTGTGCAGGTTTGATCATTGAGAGTATCACACACGTCCTCAAATTCCCTAATATGAAGGTATGGCTTTTCAGAATCCATGCCGTGGTAATGTGGTAGCATCTGGATCATCCCATTTTTGAAACGGAACTGCCCGGCATTATATGGGAGTATAATGCATCCCGGAGTGACAGTGCGCTCGGGATATAAGAATTCTCTCAACGGGCGGTACGTCGGCTCTTCCTCACCGGTAGATGCATTACTATGCTACGACATCTCTCTCTCACTTGACGACTCGGCTCTCTCACTGGGTGTGCTCGAAGTGTGTCCTACGAAGGAGAAGGGAGTGTTGCTAGAGATTGAGTGTGACAGTGTGGGAGGTGGGATCCAGAACTGTGGGGCGTTTGGAGTGTGGGGACTGTCTAGGTTATAATCCACTATAGGATTTTCGTGAATATTGGTTGGAGTATTATGGGGTGTGGGAGTGGTTTCAGAATTTTGCATTAAAGCTTAGGAGAGAGGATAATTGTGAATCTTTTTGTGCTTTTTATTTTTATTTATTTATTTTTTTTTATTTTTGGTCAAAGCTTTGGATTAACTCGATCTAATCCTAAGTCTACGTAATTCCCCGGCAACGGCACCAAAAACTTGACACGACTCAGAATGTGTCTCTAAAGTGTGTACTCTCTAGGCTCAAGTGCAAGCCTGTCGTTCAAGTAATAATCCGACAAGTCGGGTATCGATCCTCAGGGAAAAAGGACAACGGAGTTGTGACGACGGGATAAGACAGAGGAATCCTAACGATGACTCTAAAAAGAAAGGAAAAGATTTGATTTTAGTTTTTGGGATTGATTAAACTAAATGCAATTATGAAATTATAATGAGATATGCAACTAACTAAATTATCTGAATGAGGAATGAAGAATTAAATTGAAATTGCTAAACTTAAATGATGAGAAAATAGGATGGGAATACAATCCCCCAACCCTAGTGTAGTGTAGTGACAACGTCAATCATAAATTTATCTGATTAATTCAAACCCGGAATTTAGTACTCCCAAGCATTATGTATACGAGGTTCAAGCCCGCGTCATACCTAATCTGAGGATGAGTAAATCGGTATCGCGGTAATTACATTCAAATTGTGCTCTAAATCATCAAGAGTACCCAAGGGCAAACGAGATATAAAGATCCACAATTATTATGAAATTACACGATACGATCAAAATTAATCATTAAATTCATAGGATTAACGTTATACACATGCACTAACACATCAGGTTGGGTTCATGCATCCCAACCTTTAAAACCTAGCCGGACATGTTAAATGGACTAACGCATGAAAGAATAACGTTGCATGTGTATGAATTCATGATAAAACTAGATTTAAACATGTAAATATATATGATGAATGCAGTAATAATTTGAATCAACTACGGAAAATACGCATGCAAGAACAATAACAAGAATCTTGAATTAAAACGTGAAAAGCAAACCCGAAACAGTGAAATCTTGAAGCAATATAATCTCTTGATGTTCCTAGATGTTTCTCCTTCTTCTTCTCTATCAAAAACTGAGTAAAACTACTCCTAATGGCTGCTCCTAAGTTGTGACCTCCGTTCCCTACAATATTGGAGAGTTTAAAACCTAATAGGAGACTTGGGAACCAATCAGCATAAAAGACAAAATTCGCGCATCAGGTACCCCGAACCGGTTCGGGTGCCCTACGAACCGGTTCGCCCCCCCGAACCGGTTCAGGTTGGGGTTCGCGAATGTGTGCTGGCCTAGATTTCAACACTTTGAATTTTTCTGACTTTTCTCTTCTTTTCTTAGATTTTTCTTCAACTTCAACTGAGCATAACTTTTCAACCGTAGCTCGGATTTGGGTGCCCTATCTTCCAGTGTTCTTGTTGTTCCGAGATTTCCAACTTTCCAGTTGACTTCTCCTTCCGGATCTGGCTGAAAAATTACCAATTTGCCCTTGAACTTGCCTTCTTAGCTTTTCTAGCATTGTCTTGCTTCCTCCTTTGCACTGCTTGCATAATTAACCTGTAAAACCAATAGGAGAAACACAAAACACGAAATACTCGCCACGAAGGTTAGTAGCATAAAGGTGAATCAAATCCATATATGTTACATCACTCGGGCTCACAAAAGTACCGAAATTAGGGAGATAAATATACAATATTTATGCCCAATCAATATAGTAAGATTCCTATTATACTACGGTAAAAAGTGGGATCAATAGTTTTTCCATGTTCATCCTTAGACAATTTTACTGAGGTACTCATAGGTGTCCTAGCATCTTTTTCTCTAGGCCAAACTTTTTAACAATTTCTAAGGCATATTTGGATTGCGAGATAAATAGTCCATCTGAATTTTATTTAACCTTAAGACCTAGAAAGAATTGGCACTCCCCTATAAGAAACATTTGAAATTATCCATGGTTAACTTTGGAGAAATTTTCAACTTTGGTTAAGGATGTGGATCCAAAAATGATATCGTCTACATAAACTTGATCAATTACAACAGTTTTGTCAAAATGTTTGACAAATAAAGTTGGATCATTACCACCTCTCCCGAATTCGTTGTTTAATAAAAATGTAGATAATCGATCATACCAAAGTACGGGGTGCTTGTTTTAGACCATATAAGGCCTTTTTCAACGAAAAATGTGATTCGGATGGTGAGGGTCAATAAAACCTTTTGGTCGTTCTACATAGACTTCCTCAGTTAGAATACCATTAAGGAATGCTGATTTCACATCCATTTGATAAAGAGTAAGTGAACAAATTCGAGGTGGGTTGCTGGTGCAAAAGTTTCCTCAAAATTATTCCTTCAATCTGAGAGTAACCTTGGGCAACTAATCTAGCCTTATTTCTAATGACCATCCCAGTATCATCTGTTTTATTTTTAAAAACCCAATGTGTGCCAATAACCTTTTTATTTTCTGGACAGGGTACAAGATACCTTACGCCATGAGAAACAAATTGAAGAAGTTCCTCCTGCATAGCATTTATCCATAAGGAGTCACTTAAGGCTTCATTTACATTATTTGGTTCGACAACAGACACAAAGCATGCATAATGGGCAAAATTATGTAACTGGTATCTTGTATGAACATGCTCAGTAAGATTACCAACCACGCTGTCTAAGGGGTGATCTTTAGAAACCCAGTTAGGTACTTCGGGCATCTTACTTGGTAAATGATCATCTATCTCTATAGAGTCACAACTAAAAATATTTTCAGACTCTTCCACAATAGTTGGTCATGTGGGTTTACTCTCAGCATTAGTGTCACTAATAATCACATTAATGGATTCCATGAGGGTTTTGGTTTGAAGGTTATAGATGCGATAGGCTCTACTATTTGGAGAGTAACCTGAGAAGATGGATTTAAGACCTCTAGTTTCAAATTCGGACAAATGTTCTCTGTCCTTACACACATAGCAAGCACTGCCAAATGTTGTAAAATATTTTAGGTTGGGTTTCTTGTTGTACCATAATTCGTAGGGTGTCTATTTGGTATCTTTTCTAAGATAGACACGGTTTATGATGTGGCAGGAAATCCTAATAGCTTCTACCCAAAAATACTTAGGAAAGCTTTTGGCATGAATCATAACTCGTGCCATTTCTTGAATAGTCATGTTCTTTCTTTCAGCTATACCATTTTGCTGAGGGGTTTTATGAGCGCAAAATTCATTTTGATAACCATTATAGGTACAATAATCGATTACTCCTAAGTCTTTAAACTCTCCCCCACGATCACTACAGATACAATTTACTTGACTATCTTTTTCGTTCTCAATAAGTAGAAGAATTTTTAAAAAATCTTGAAAGGTGTCTGACTTTTGTTTAAGAAAAGCTATCTAAGTAAAGCGGGTAAAATCATCGACCATCACTAAGATGTAGATATTTCCACATAGACTAACTATTCTAGCAGGACCCATTAGGTCCATATGGATAAATTCTAGAGGTTTAGTAGTCAAAATGTCTTTGACTTTCCTATGGGCAGTCTTAACCATTTTTCCTTCTTGGTAAGGTCCACAAACAATGTTTGATATAGACTTTATCTTAGGAAGACCTCTAACTATTTCTTGAGAACACAATTTACCAAAGGCTATCAAAATTTATGTGACCCAACCTATTATGCCAAATCTCATTGCCATCCATTCAGGCAATGTTACAACCCTTGTTATTTGTATTAACTATATAACAGTTATATGGGGTACGAAGGCTTGTAATAATGTATTCACCATTTTCATTTAAAATTTTGTAATTATTATTTGAAAATGTGACAGTTTGGTTGGGGTCATAAAATTGTGATATACTTATTAAATTGGCTTAAGACCTTTTACTAGAAGAACGTGATCTAAGATAGGTAACCCTTGTTCATGGAGAGTCCCTTTACCAATGATCTGGGTTGATACCCCATCTCCAAACAAAACTTTACCTCTAGGGAAGTTAGTTTTATTTAGAAGTTTGGTTTCATCCCCGGTCATGTGTTTGGAACATCCTGAATCTAAGTATGATCCAGTTGCTGTGTGCTCAGCTTTTAAAGCACTGAAGACAATATTACATTTCATCTGGGATCTTAATTCATCCTTCATAACCCAATTTGCTCTAGTTTTTAAAAAAATTCACTGATTAGCTCGAATAAGGAAAAATTTGTGAGCATTATCCTTTTCTTTAAAATATTTGTGCGCAAATTTATTTTTCTCAAATTTTTGAGCATCTGGTTTAAGCATGAATCTAGGATTTCCTCTTGTTGGTGATCTTTTAGTATTAAATCTTTTATTCCTATTACAATAGTTAGAGTTATTATCTGGTTACCTAGGAAGAATATAGTTACTTCTGCCTTTCCAAGAATAGTTGAAATTATGATAGACAGGTGAACTAAAAACAGGTTTGTATAAACGTTTAGAAAAACATCCATAAAGAGAATGTCCAAAGACATCGCAGTATGAGCAATAACTATGGATCGTATGAGGCTTATCCTTAGGAAAGTTATTAGACAAAGGTTTGTCTAAAAATTAAAATCTAGCCTTATTCCTAGAAGGTACAAGTTGAAAATGCAAATCACCTTTCCTAATAGGAATGTAGATGTATTTATCCTTATGTTCAACATTATGCTTAGAGGTACTGGCGTCACCAATGTCTATCTTTTGTTGTTTCAAATCAAAGTTATTTTTAAAGGAATGAATATCTAAACAGGTTTCAATAGGTTTATTTACCACCGGACACAAACTTGATAGTTTCAAGATTTTTCGTTTGTTTGTTAGTACTGGGGCAAAATCCTATTCCAGTTCTGTCATCAGAATTAGTTTTATTTTCAGCAACAAAGTCTTCAAAACAGTTTGAGTTATTTTCAAATTTTGTAATTTTTTTTAAGACTGTTGATGTCTTTTCTATAGTTTGTTCCAATTCTAATAACGCCCCTTTATATTTCTGTTCCAAAATTTCATTTGAGTTAGACAGTTCCTTGATTTTTTGAGCAAAAACCTTAGTCTCATTCTCATGATCTACACATTGAGAGGTGTACTCTTCAGCATTATGTTTGATCATTTGGCTTAGAGCTTCTATTTTCTGGGTAAGGTCCTTGACTACCTGTTCAAGTTTAGTACTCTTCTTAAGGGTTTTCACGTATAGTATGTGAATATCTAGGAGGTCCTCATTGTCGGAGTCACTAAGTGTACAGTGTGCAGTGTCCCCTAACGATTCATTTTAGGAGTCACACACGCATTTTTATCATCAATAGAATATTCCCTTCGACTCACACACACAACGTGCGAAATATTATCAGGATTCTCATGTAATGAAGCAGACAAACCAGTAGGAACATCATCATTCAGCATAGCATGGTTAGAAATACTACTGCCAGGTTCAGTACTAGTCATAGTCTCATCAGTATAAATGATTTTAGCAAAGAATGACATATAGGGGTCAAAATAATTAGATGACTCAGGCTCATCAGTATCTAATTCACTTGAGTCATCCCAGGTCTTGCACAAATTAGCCCTATTATTTTTGTTTTTATTCAAATTGACTCTACAGTCATTTGCCATATGTCTTAATTTCCCACATCTAAAACATTCAACATTTTTGAGGTCTTTTCCAGGCTTGTTTTTGTTATCAGTCTAGTGTTTGTCCTGTCTTTTCTCATGAGGCCTATTATTAGAGTGCTTTGGATAATTAGGTTTGCCTTGTCTACTTGCAATTTTATTTCAAAATTTCACAATTTTCTTGAAATGTTTAGACATTAAGGCAATGTGATTATCCAAATTGTCTAAGTTACAGTCCTCATCAAAGTCTAAGTTAATTTCAAGCAAATTCAACTCAGGTTTGGTCAACTTAGAGGTAAAAGATAAGATTAGAAGTGGACTATTTCGATTGGGTTTGAGTTAATTCTTTTTCAAACTCTAATTCCATTTCCACTGTCCTTAGCTTGCTATTGAGGAGTTCAGGTGTTAAATTTGGATCGTCCATCTCCTCAATGGCATAGTGCTTATTGTCAAATTTTTGTGGAAGTGACCTTAGAATATTAGAAATAATTTCCTTCCTATCATAAATTATACCATTAGCATGCATCTTAGTAACTATGTCTGTCAACCTAATGTAAAAGTCATCAAATGACTCAGTCCTAGTCAACACTAAAGTGTTGTACTACTAGATTAACATTTGTAATTTAGCAGCATTAACATGTGTGTCTCCTTCATGTACAGTCACTACAGTGTCCCATGCTTCTATAGAGGTAGTGAAGAAAGATATCCTCTTAAATTAGTGTTCATTTATGGACATGAAATTTGCATTTTTGCCATTATTATTGTTAAGGGAGGTTTGTTTTCTCTTCTTTGGTGAATTCACTTAGCAGTTTCCTAATCCTCACAGTACATCTTTGTGCGGCTGGTTTAGTAGGAAAAGTTTAACCATTTTCAATAGCATCTCAGACATCATCTCCCAATGTACCTTGGATGAAAGAAACCATCCTCACTTCCCAGTAAGGGAAGTTTGTTCCATCAAAGAGTGGGGGTATTGATAGGTTACCTAATCTCTCAAATTTCTTGTCCATTGTTTGTTTAGAAAAATAATTTCAGAAACTCAGGATCTAAAAAGAATTTGTAAAACCTTGCTCTGATACCAATTGAAAAACATACCACTTAATTTGTTTAATACAAGATTAAACAGTCTAAATGGCTCCGATAAGTTTTTTCAAGAAACTCTTTAATCAAAAGAATTAGTTAACACAATATGAGTATAAAATATTTATGAACGAGTTATTTAAGGTATAGGTGTCCTAGTTTTGAAAAACAAAACCAAATAATTTCTAAATCAGCACGCGCGTAAAAGGTGATGAGAGGAAGATGAAACATGCAAGAACACAAGATTTTAACGTGGTAAAATCTCACCCAATTGGGGAAACATCCACGGAGGTCTCTACACCTCAAAAGAAAAATCCACTAAAAAATAATATAGGTTACAATCTATATAACAAACTAGACACACAACCAGACCTATTCTAAGTTAGGAATTTTTACCAATTCCAGTAGGTAATTCTGGCTTCTTTGAAGGCTCTGATACCAATTGAAAAACCTACCACTTAAGTTGTTTAATCTTGTATTTAACAACTTAAGTGGTACGTTTTTCAACATGAAATAAGGATTTCTACCTAAGAAATCCATGTATATGCATCCTACACATTCATATTCAAGTAGTATATGATTATAACATTTTTTAATCTAACAACTTTCATGTTCTAATAATTAATTTATACAAGCATGATATTATGAAATTTAAGCAACAAAGCTAGTTCATTTTAACACATAAAAAACATAGGTTTGCATAATAGAAAATACAAGAACTAACAATTTTTGATAAGAAATCATCTTTCATCAACATGGATGTTTTAAGCTTTTAAAAACATGAATTTAGGAAGAGGAAAACCCTACATGATTTTGAATAGGAGATAACATTGGAGAAGAAAACTTTAAGTGCTCCTAGATTGCTCCTAAACTCCACACCTATGCTCCAAAAATCAAGCTTTTAAGCCACACCAAGTTGCCCCACCCCTTGTGTGATGTTTTAATGGAGTTTTGAGCTTCTTTAATCGAGTTTGAGGATTGATAATATGGGTATAAGGGTGAGAAACGGATTTTAGAAGTATTCTTGCACTCGAGGATATAAGAGAGAGGAAGATGATGGATGATTTTACGTTTATTCGATTTAGTAGGTTCATGAATCCCCAACCCTTATTTATATCACTTTTTAAGCTTCATTTTTCAAGTTTTTGACTCATTTAACTATCCTAAGCTTGAAATTTTAGTGAAACACGTTTTACCTAAGTTTGAAAAATAAAAAACCCAACCACCCATTGAATGAGCCAACCACACAACTAAATTAATTTTTTACTATAATTTAGACATAAAATCTGCCTAAAATCGGGTCTAAATGATTATTTTTTTAAGACGTCAAAGAAGGAAAAGTTGTTCACTATTAAATTTTACATTTTGATGGAAGTTTTCAGATTGTTTTGAGCATTTTCATTTTTTTGACGAAAATGAATTTTTATTTATTTATTTTATTTATCTTTTTATTTATTTTATTAATTTTTTTTTTATCCCATGGTAATTTTATATGTATTTTTATGATTTTAAATATATGCTCAAATTATTTTGTTGACTTATCAATTGTCTTAAACAATTCGTATAGAGTTATATTTTCGCAGTGTCGCATAGCGTCGAAAAGTGTTGTATTCTACTACTCATGTCCGTGCATCGTTCGTTTTTTGTCCGAATTGCATGAAACATTACCAAAGTACTTAAATAAATAATATTAGCATAAATAAATTCCCATACGAGACATGCAACGTATAATTTTCGTAAATGGCACGTTGACATATAAGTAAGTCGAAATACAAGTACGTAATAAAAAGTGCGGGTATTACAGTGGGTTTCAACGAAAATATTAATGTGTATTGGATAACATTTAAAGGATGATTAAGGTAAAGAAGTGGTATTCGGTTAAATCAAGTGTGGTATTTTCAAGTATTGAAACGTGTGTGTTATATAAAGCGAGAAATGCTAAAATGAGGAGAATGAAGTCTTTTATAAGATTAATATAAATTAATCTGGATAAATAAGGTTTTTAGAAGAAAAAATATTTCACGCGTTAGAGTCTTCATAAGTATATATACACATGAAATCCATTTTTTTACTTCATAATTTCTCATTTTTAATTGATAAGAATTTATCACACTACCCGAATTCTAGATTAGCAATTGAAAGAAAATTTCTAATTTCATAACAGAATGATAATTTCAATATGAGATTCTATTATAAAGGATTTTGTACTTTAAAATTTTCCATTAACTCAAGAACATATATTTTCCACAAATCAATTTTAATATACCAAAATTGAACTTAATTATCAAGTGTAGAATTTCATAAATTGAATGCACTATTTAATTCTTAAAATCACCATTTATGGATGTGAACAAATAAACTCTAATTATCTCTATCCAAATTTTATAATTTATAAAATTATTTAGGTAAAAATATTATTCAACTCATGAGAGGAAAGAGTGAAATTATCTTGCCTTAATTGAAGAAAAATAATCCTCAAAGTGTTGAAATGGTGTAGAGAAAACCCTTTTTGAATTGGTTGAATTGTGTCTCCAATTTTCCTTCTAAAAGCCCTTAAAATTTGTCCAAGTGTTGTCCCGAAAATTCTTCCACAAAAATATAATTTTTGGCTAGAATGAAAGAGTATATTTGTAGGGCTGGGAATGTATAATTTTTGTGGAATTTGATTGACGTTTAAGGGTCAACTTGTGTATAAGAAATTGGAGAAACCATGCCGCCTCATTTTTTTTTTATAAAAATGATCCCCTTTTAATTTTAAATTTTCTTATATTTATATTTTATTTATTTAATTATAACTTACTTTCTTTCTATTTATTTCTTTAATAACCCTAACCCTAAATCTTTCTCAAAGCAACTATTTTATTATAAAAGTACCCTATATCTTAAACCATAATTACTTTTCTACTAAACCTTCTATTTACTTTTTATAATTATAATTAAGGCCCATACTTTTATTTATTTATTATAAAATCAAAACACTTTATTAATTTACCAAATCACTTTTGTAATTCATAATAAATTCATGAAATGAATTCTATAACAATAATAACTCCCATAATTATATTTCAATTTCCATTACCAGAATAAAACTGTATCTTTGACTTAAATAATTATTTCAAATTCTTCAAAAATCCTAATTAATTAATTAATTATTTAATCAATTTAAAATACTTTAAAATTACGAGGTATTACAAGTGGAAACATTTTCCCTTGAGCCACACGCTAAGCACATATTAATGGTCTCATGATCAAAAGTCCCTAACTTCTGACCGAAGTTGACCTCATGCATGGGACGTCTCACAAAGGAAATCAAAATAAGGAATCATATCGATACACTTTAGTCTATTCAAATCGTTTGTCCAGAACAATGGAATGAAATCCCCTAAGCGATCAAAATTATAGAAAATACAATTTCTAAATGGTAAGACTCTAAAGTAAGCAAAGAATGAAATGTGTGGACATCCCGAGATTTCCTCTCTCCCTTCTTTTCCTGTGGGGAGAAATAAAGAGGGTGAGAAAAAGGCCTCGCGACCGCTTTCTATACGAGCACTTCGGTCGTCTTCAGTGTGGGGTGAATGTAAAGAGATGGAGTCGCCAGCCTATTTTGTAAGAAATAGGCAAGAACATGTCGTCATCTCAATAGAGGGGCATTAAAGACAAATTTATTCTCACGAAACTAATAGTTTGAAGGTTTGGAGGCTAAGATACAGAATGGTAAGCTGTTAGGCGCCCATCCCGCCCTTTCGGTCTTTCATGGGCTTATGTTAGTGTTTTTCTTTATTTCTCCATGAAGTGTGTGCGGGTGTATATATAAATGGAGGTCAAAATCGACCCACTCATGTCATCGAAAAAATGGAGTGAGCTCTTCCATAGGAATGTTCCCAAAAGAATATTTAAAAAATACAATGTATGTGTTTATCGAGATATTGTAAATCAAAACTTACACGGTTATAATGAAATAAATTTTTGACACACGAATACCCTCAGGTGTCAGTCAGTGTCGTCAGCAATGGAACAACTACAGCTACTCCACAAGAACACGCAGTTCAATTTTCAGCAAAGATCCACACGCAGCGAACCTCAATGACCGGAGTCTTCAAAAATGAATCCACACGTAACGAATCCACGTGGGCATACAGTCCAAATATCGATGTAGGTTATCCTCCCTACAAGAGTAAACTTCAACAAGAATGTATCTTGGGTTTGAAAATAATTCACTAAAGATTGGGATGTTTTGTGAAGTGAAAATAAAAGGTTTAAAGCCCTAAAAGTTAGAAGACAAAGTATTCTGACAAAGTAATTTCGTAGCAGTTCGAAATCGCAGGTATTCTTATGAAAAACGGAGTTGTAGACTCCTATTTATAAAAACCTTAAGGCGATGGGTCGCTCAAACAAGATAACATGTCATTTGAACGAGATCCACTGTCTTTCGAACGATAGGTGGAACTTCGCGTGACATCCCATTTCGCTTGAACGACATTGGCTATCATTCGAGCGACCTATGAAACGTAATTTCAGGCCATGATTGTAGATAATTTCGATACAACGCGTGGCCGCCAGTTTCGTATTTTTTTGATTTTTTTGAATTAGTTATGATTTTTCTACGGAAAGGTGTCCGAGAACAAAATCTTTAGATTGTATGAATTCAAAAAAAAATAACAAAAAAATTTAAACATTCCAAACTGTTTTAAATGAACCGTAAATGGACTTAAATACGTTCTCACCAAAATTCATCTTGAAGAGGTTTGAATGTTGAAGAAGCTTGATATTTGGATCTGTCTCGATGCTTGAATTAACTTGAATAATTCTGCGACGGTTGTAGCGGTATACGACATACTCAATTATGAATGGACAATGTAAAATAATGTCCTTACAAACGAGTACCCTGCGATATACGTCTCATCATCACGTCAGTAAAGCGGTACAATGCGGGGAACCATTCAATATACGTCAAAGGTACTTGGATAATGGAAGGTGAGAGTCATATTACTTAGGCTAGCTGTGACTTACCGGACCATCACCCATCACGAAGTGACCCCTAAGTTATGAGACAAAATTTGGTCAATAGCCATGCTCTTTGGTGATGTAGTGTGCAAAATGCATGATTCTTGATTAAACATTATGGAGAGAGTATCTTATTTAGTGTGATGGGAACTATACTAATAGGGAAGAATGTACAAGTATAAAAAGTAATTCTACAGGGAGCATGAAGATTACTCTAAGCATGGATATGTGAGAGTGTGTGATGTGTGAATATCTACAACTGAGTGTGTGGTAGTGAACCTAAGCATAGATCAACTATAAGTGGCATGTGACAAGTGTGAGTGAGCATGGATATATACAAGTGTGAATAGTGGTGGTAGGCGTTAGTGACACCTAAGCATAGATATTCCAAGTGCAACATGTGGATATAAGTGATCCTTTGTGTAAGTAGTGTGAAGTGTACATGAGAAGTATCTAAAAGTGTGTGAGTGAGTAGTGATATAAGCATGATGTATATATGTGCAAGAAATAATAGAGGAGAAAAAAGGGAACACAGAGGTAGGCATATATGCAAACAAGCAAAAAATAATAACACCCATGGAAACAAAGTCCAGCCCTCTTATGAAAATAGTCCCCAATGGAGTCTCCACCATGTCCATCCCAGCATTTCATCTCTCCCTTCTTTTCCTGTGGGGGAAAAAAAGAGGGGGAGAAAAAGGTCTCACGCCCGCTTTCTCTAAGAGCGCTTCAGCCTGTCGATGTGGGGGTGAATGTAAAGAGATGGAGTCCCCAACATATTTTACATAAAAAAGAAAAAGAGCATGTCGCCGTCTCGAGTGAGAGGCATCAAAGACGAACTAATGCTTACGAAACCAATAGTTCAAAGGTTTGGGGGCTAAGTTACGGAATGGGAGGGTGTTAGGCACCCATCCCGCCCTTTCGGTCTCTCATGGGCTTTTGTTACTGTTTTCCTTTATTTCTCTATGAAGTATGTGTGCGTGTATACATAAATGGAGATCGAAATTGCCCCAACTCACGTCATGGAAAAGATGGGATGACATCATCCATAGGTATGTTCCCAAAATAATATTTAGAAAATACGATGTATACGTTTATCGAGACATTGACCGTTATGATGAAACGATAATATATGTTGGATAAAATCACAATAAGGAGAACAAATATAATATGTATTAAAATAATGTGTAAATGAAAAGGTGACAAATGTAAAAATGGGAAAATTCAAGAATTGAGAAATTGAGAAATTGGAAAATTGGAGAAGTTGGACTCGAGTCACGGGTTTTAGCTCGAGATACCTACATAGCCTATAAAGGCATCAAAGTCCACGTAGTTCGTATGTGGCATAGGTGTGGATTTTATCCCATAGATTTGAATGGGAATTTATTAGATGTGTATGTGTAGAAAATGTATTTTAGTTTAGAGAAATTGTGATGGTTAATCCCGTTGGAATTTATAGGTGTAACCCTTTTTTTATATAGAAAATAAAGTATGTACAATATAACTAATAAAAAGGTGAGATATTAATTTGTATGAACTTAAGTAAAAGCTAGATTAAGAATTTATGTAACTAATGCAAAAATAGAGAAATTAAAGACAAAGAAGGATTTTGGACCTTCTTTGGAGAATTGAGGCTTGATCTTGATCCTTGATGACATCCCTTGAGTGTTGAGATGAATGTTGGGTGAGAGAGAATGATATTTTGCTAAATTGGGTATGAAAAGGATGTGAATGAAAGATTGAAAGGAATTTTGCATAAGGAAACTTTGCTGATTGTAAGAGAATGTTGCTGAGATCACTGATATTGATGGATCTGAGGTGTGATTTGGGAGTGAGCTAATTACCTCTATATATAGGCTAAGGGGGTGCCGATCGCATATCCCTAGCCCTGTAATCGACTTGTAACTCTAGGCACACTGCCGATAGGCAGGGAAATGGACCGGTCAATCGACAGCCTCGTTCAGATCTTTTTGAAAAAAGGTCATAGAACACAATCCGTAAATTCAAATTGTGCATGGGCATACCATTATAAAGTTAATTCATAAACCTTTAAGATTCCGCTGAGAGTTGACTTTGGGTCAAACGGGGCTCGGAAGCGCCCATCGGTCTGTTGTACTGGAGATCTTCGGACGGTAATGGATCGTTCGCCAAAATCGTAATTCATAATCACTCACGGGGTGGACTGTTGGAAAGGTTAAGCGAGTAACTTTGACATTCCAAATAGCTTCGCTCAGTTTGTAAAGTTGACTTCGGTCAACCGAGGCCCAAAAGCTCCCGGTGACCTTTTAGAGAAAAATAGGTTGTTTGTCCGTATCATAAGCCTGATTCGCATACGGGGCAGACCATTAGAAAGGTAATTCAGTGCCATTAGATGATTCCATCATTACCATTCGAGCTAGAGAGCTAAACTTGGTCAAATAGAGTCCGGGAGCTCCCGGTGGCCTCTGGATCAATTTTTAGGGGAAAACGAACCGTTTGTTCGAATCTTTATGCTAATTTGTGCAAGGGGAAAACCGTTGGAAAGGCGATTCAGAGCCCTTCGAAGATTCAAATATCTTTTTGCTCTGATGATAGAGTTTAAGGGAGTCAAATGGTCCCGGGAGCGCCTGATGGACTCTAGATTGGTACTCAGAGTATGAGCTAAGGTTTGTAGTGAAATGGGGGGGGGGGGGTGCTAGGGACCTAAGGAGAGACTTAAGGGGTCCTAAAATGTGGTATCTACACAGTGCAAAAAATATATAGACGCACTAAAGAGTCTTGGACACTAGAACCTAGACTACTCTAATACCAACCGGGATACCCAATAAAATTTATAAATAGATTGATCATATCTAATAAAAAAATCACGAAAATCAAAATATGTTGTTCTTGGATGTTCATTCTAATGTTAAAAATAATCAACGATAGTAAACATGAGCATTAACTAATAATAAAAAGGGATAGTATGTGTAATTTAGTTGAATAGGATTTGTACTTGTTTATTTGGCCCAGTTAAGTAGGGTATCCTTCTTGTTTACTTATTTTATGCACAATCATACTATAGTGGTGCATGTGCTCATGAGTGATGTAATAGAACGTATTTGATGGGGGCGCTACGATGTTGATTGCACGTCATATTTCTCCTGTATTGATGTTATGAGATTATGGGGTTGGGACACCTTATAACTATACATAGTATGGTTAAGTGATCTCTAAAGTCAATAGGGCTCTTTACTACTTTTATTTATGGGTTCGATCATATCCTATTTACTCATACGTGTTGTGGATCATACTTATGAACAAGTAAAATGTAGATATTGTATTTTTGCTAGTTTATGTGACTCTGCATTGCGGTACTTAAGTTGGTCATACCGGTTTATATCTTATACTAGAGATGTATATGATTTATAAGATGTATACCTATAAACTTATGACTCAGGATTTGTGTAACAAAAATACTAGCGTCGTATATACTACATTAGTGGCATGATATTTCTCTACACTTATAGACTTAAGACACATGATTAGTATCGTACCTAGACACTGTTAGCAATACTTTCATTACTTAGCGATATGCCCTTAGGACAAGAGATTTCCATAAAATAAATTATTATTAATATAAGAGGTTAAATTAAGTATGAGAAAGTAAAGAATACGGAATGATGAGATGAACTTTATGCACATGGGTCACATATGAGTTTAGGAGTAGAACCACATGTCAATTTTTAATTTGTTTAGCTTCGAGAACTTAATTTACTTATAATTTATTTTAAATGGGAGTAAGATGTATTATTATTATTATAGCCCAACTCTAATGAAATTTTTATTATTAGTAAACTTGTTATTTACTTTGTTGTTGAATCAACTTTTATCGCTGCTGTCGTAGACTTGGGTTGATTCGTTGGAGGAGTATCTTTAATGAAATTATATTCATCATTCCTAGGATGTACAAGTCGAGCAGTGTAGCTCCTATATTTCCTCATATATTTTAGGGCACTTTACAAAACTAGATATTCCAAAACTAGGTATAGTCTCCCACTTAGCATCCACAAGAGTCCTCTTAAAATAATAACTACTCTAATCAATGGGTCGTAAAGAATTTTACTAAACGATTGACCTTCATAACCACTAAGCTTATTACACACTCATGATATACTCTAATACTCAGTCATATACTAAAGGAAGGTCCTTAAATATATAGTATTTATATTTACTCACATAATTCTTAAAGTATGTCAATTTTCTAACTCAAATGTCTCTTATTAGGCAAGAACTAACCCCAAGGATCTTCCCAAAACCATCGTATAGATCCTATCTAATTTTTTAACACATCCATACCCTCGCCATGTGCATGAGGCCATTTTGTAGTAGTGTGCATGACCCTAAACATATCTCATTTGAACGACTTGGAGTGCCAAGTCGTTCGAATGAGAAACCTAATCTCGTTCTGACCAAATTAAAAGTCATTCGAACGAAATACCCAATCCTATCTAAATAACAACCTGATCTCATACTAACAAATTTAATGCAAAGTTCATCTTCTGCAAGTGCCAGAAATGACCATTATCAGCACAAAACCTAACTCCAAAGCCTCTAATAGATCCAAAACACAATCTCCTTCATATATAATATCTATAACAATGATACTTACCTAATTTTACACGTTCTAGGTGATTAAATCAAGGTTTAAACATCAAAATCAGTTTAGGGGTTTAAGAACCCTAAGTTTATCAATCTAACCAATTATACACAAGTTTGATTCAATTTTAAATGTCTTTTATTTGATACATTGACATGATTCAAGATATAGGAATTTAAATTTGATTCGAATATTAATTTCCTAGATTACTCTTCAAATCATTCAAGTTATTTAACTAGATAATTCTGGTTTAATTTATCAATGAAACTACTTTCAAACGTTTATTACAATCATAATATACTCATATTAGTTAAGAATCCAATGGACACCACTACTACTATAACACAATTCGAACTAAAATTTTAAATTATGAGAATTTGCATAAGGATTGATTGAGGAATATATCCCCAAATCCACCAATTCTTCTTCTTCCTTGTATGCCTCTCCATTCCTTATCTTCAAGGGTTTCTCTCAAGCCTCAAATGTCTTTTAAGTTTAGTCTTTTAATCTTATAAACATACTTCCCACGAAATTGGCCTTGGCCCCTAAAATAAGCCTCAACAGAATGAGTTCAAATAACAATACAAATGACCAAAAGATCTACCCAATCCATATACTAACCCACTAGACTAAAAACCCACTATTTCAAGTCAGAAACACACTTTCTATGCGTCCCAAACGTCAACATAAAATATGACAAATTATAACAAATTAATTAATTTATTAAATTAAGTTATATGTCGGTATGAATACAATTAATTAAGATCTAATTACTAATTAATTCAATGTAACTCGGCATGGTGGGAACTGATACCGAGGGCATAACCCAAAAAGAAAACACATGACACTTAGCCCCGGAATATTCCATAGTCACCCATAATACCATGTCACTTCCAATTATTTAATTAATGTATTGTTGAGTATTAATTCCAATTTCAAACATAAATTATATAACACATATAGATTATAATTAGTGACATCACATGTCACAACAAGCACACATAATGAGTTTCTATAATTAAATATTGAACAAAAAATACGGACTATTACAAATGTTATGTTTTGAGTGTATATATTGGAGGATGATTTTGTTTTTCGTATCGTCGGACTGGTTACCACAGCGAGGACTGAGCGCCAGATACAATTACGATTTATGAATGACTATATTTTGGGGTGTATGTGGTGGATGTTAAACTTATTTTATGATGGTGACTTATTTTAATTGTTATTCTTGTACACGCATGAGGTGGGACTAGTTACCTCGATGGGGACTAGGGCTAGACACGTGCATGATCCTGAATAGTAATATCATAATTTAATGATGGAAATTATAACTTTTAATTAATAAACAATGAGGTATGATTTATACAACGTGAGTATCGAGGACTATAAATCATTGATTTATTATTTATTTACATATATGTTTTTATGTTACGTAGCTCTGTTAACTTGTGGTGCCCAGGCCAACAATATTGAACCCCCTTTCAGGTGCTCGTGACAATCCTATCTACCATTCTTATTTCTACGGTACTAAGTTATATTCCAGTCTCACCACTAGTACAGGGGTGCATGTCTCAATCCTTGGTATCAATCTATTTACATTTTTGTTATGAGATATGTGAGGATTGTTATTTCAGCTTTTGGCATGTACTCTACCCCCAGTTGAAATGACATTATTATGGTGGCCTATATCTGTGAAGGTGTAATACCCCGTATTTTATGCATTAAATTAATTATGAAATTGTCTTAATTTCCCACGTGACATGAGATGTCACTATTTAAATGTTTACACGTGTTTTAAATGTTTATATGAGTTATATAAATTTTGTTTCAAATCGGACTTATTACATTCTAAAACATTAATTAAATAATTTAGCGTTACTGTGCATTATGGGTAACTATGGAATGGTCAGGGAATTCATATCGAGGGTTTCCTTATTTGGATTATCCCTTCAATATCAGGTTCCATCGATCGTGAAGTAGTTTCCAATAATGTCATGTTGCACTAAATTTCGTTTAGATGTTTTTGGGTTCATTTAGATGAGGAACATGTATGGACTAAACCTAATTTAATAGATTAAGGGTTTTAGAGTGTCATTAATTAGGGTTCCCATATTTCACACTTTACAATTGGAGAGAATTCCTAAGGCTAAAGAGAAGGAATTTTAAGAGGAGAAGAGGAGTTTATGGGTTTTTGGTATAATTTATGAACAATTTTGATTGAGGCGAGTTTATTTAGAGTTTGATTCTAATTTATTTTGTGTTATGATATTCATCTTCATTGAAATCTAATTTTAGTCTAATTTATAGGTTCAATTATTTTAATTATTAATTAACTTAATTAAGAGAAAAATAATGTTAATGACATAATCTGAAATTGGGGTGATTTCTTCATTAATTCGAGTTGGAAACAAATATAATGATTAGAAACTGATCATACACTATTAATCCATAAAATTCCATTGTTAATTGGACAAATCGATGTAAAATTTAATCAAATTGATTAAATTACATATAATTATGGTTCTACATTTAAATATGAAATTAACCCTTTAATCATGTTATGAGAGTGCGCTATTGTTCAATGGTCCAAACTTATTTAATTAAATATCAACTTAAACCATATTTTAATTCTTATTAAACCCTATTTCATGAAACTATGTGTTTGAAAGCAGTAAATCAAGAAGCATGCAACCAAACAAATAAGAAAGATGAATTTAAGGAAAAATCCCCCAAGGGGAAAATCCTTTTCTTATTTCACTATTATCTGCAAATCGCAACTTACATGTACATAGAGAAATACAGACAACATTTTCTAGATGAAATTCCCACAAGTGACCTTTCGTCCTTCTTCAGTAATGATTCCCATGAGAACCACAAGATCAGTAGTGGAGACGCCTTCTTCACAAGAGAAACTCTAGTATGAAAATATGTGTGTGAGGGTTTCAAAGTGATTCACAAATTATTAAATGGGGGGTTGTGTGAATCAAAAGGTGTTTTTGGCCTTTTAAAAGAAGACTTTTTGTGCAGCAACTCTGTAAAAATCGTAGATAGAGCAGTCTTGTAAAATACCTGCAGGAAATAGGTTTTAATATGCAAACACGAAAATTGAGGTGGCATTAAGTCGTTCGAACGAGTTCGAAGAGTCATTCGAATGAGATAAAGATATTGTTAGAAGATTCTTCGAACGACCCATCTAATGACATGAGAAAACTTAAGCAGTATGACCTCGTTTGAAGTACGTTTGACGGGGACCATCTAACGACTGCTAGGGAAAAATAATTTTTAATTAATATACAACCTCGTTTTGTAAAAGAAAACAAAGTAAAAATTCTCCCAGAAATATTTATGAAAAACTAAGAACTCCAAACAAAGAATATACCATAAAGAACGTGGAGTTGTGGAGAACGGTTGAAGATGTTCGAGTAACATATTGAAGATGAGTGGTGCACATTTGATAATGCACGTTGCCAAAGATTCAGATTGATGACATCGTGGATGATCATGGAGACGTGACCAATGTAGCGGGATATGCCATATCTAAAGTAATTTAGAATGCTACAGACTAGTCCTAGATTCTAGGGGCTATGTCTGAAATAATTCCCTTACAAATCTCCCTCTATGGCTATGCTGGTACATACATAAAAACATTCGAATTACGGAACCCCCCAAAAAATCCTAAGACATACAATATTCTAATACCCTCCCAAAAGTCACAAATGGAATGATATCAAAATACATAATTCTTGAAAATCTTCAAATCTCTAAATTCCTCTGTCTTCATCGAATGTGTCATGAATATGATCTTCAAATGAACCAACACAAATGAGACAAGAAACAAGTACACGTGATGAGCAAAAGTTTGAAATAAAATGATAAAATAAAATGATAAACATAACATGATAAGCATAATCAAAATACCACTCCACCATAATTCGTTCTCTCCCTTTTTATGATGTCCAAAATAGACAAGGAAAATAAACATAAGCAATAAATACGGAGTGTGTCTCAAAATAGTAAACAACTATTTTTGAATTTTCCAAAATTTTTCTCAAGAAAAAACAAAGGTAATACACATCATGAACTAACACTAAGATAACCAAGTTGTGAAAGCATAAATAAATGGGTGTGAACAAATTCGATACTAAAATCAACTCAAACAATCATAATATATGTGCACAACGAATTTTTGATACTCCTAACGAATGAACTCAAAATCATCCTTAGGTGTAAAAATGGTGAATTCATATGATATTGACTCAATCTAATTAATAAAACAAAGTATAAAATGATTTTCACACCAATAATGCTGAAAACTATGTAATTCTTTTACAAGACTTTTTCACGACGTGAAAACCCATTAATCTTCAACTCAACTCCCTCAAAACTCACATATAGAATATTTCTCCCAACTCTTTTATTTTGAAGAAATCAATTCTCATATGTAGCGAAGCATCAATGTTCTTTGAATTTTGGCCTGGCACTTTATATTTATTTTTTTGGTGCCTTTAATCTTTTAGGATCTTTTCTTTTTGAAAATGGTGGCTATTCATGCAAAGATATTTTTACATTCGCAGCCTGGGCCATTGCTTTGCAATGACACATTTACCATAGATATAAATTTCATTTTTTCCAATCCGGGTAATGGTTCTTACAAGCACTACTTTCATTATCTCGTTATATAACCTTTTGTTCGTTTTAAAGGCAAGATTGAGATGAAAACACCTAGACCGACATGTTTAAGACAAGAGTAATGCTCAAATAAATCCGTGCATGTGTGCATTAAAGGAGACAATGAGTCAAACATGTAAAAAGTAATCGTTAATCACATCTCGATGACTCCAATACATTTAGAAGCATAAGGATGAAATGATATTATGTCTCAAAATACTATAAAAAAGTCGCGTGGATAATGGAATGATATTGTAACTTGGCAATCCTAAATGTCCATCCATATAAGGTGTAAGCAAACTACAAAAATCTTTTTGTGTTTTTCAAAAAAAAATTATTAAAAAATCTTTTTGACTTTTTCAATTTTCTCAAAAATCAAAAATATGTTTTGAATTTTTCTCTTTTCTTAAAAACCAAAAATCTTTTTGTATTTTTTCAATTTTTCTTAAAGATCGAAAATCTTTTTGGATTTTTCTAAAATATGAAAAAGGAAAAAAATATAATACAAGAATAATACAAATAGTACAATATATCAAAAGGAATCAAGAATTTGAATGTGAAAAAAATCCCATACTAGGTAAAGTAACCAACCGTCGGTCAACTATGCAGATACCGAAAGAAATTCTAAGACTCGAATCTAAAGGTTTTGTGAAGATATCGACTAACTGGCAATCGATGGTCACAAAGCTCAAGGAAACGACCTTGTCCTTTACTAGGTCTCGGATAAAATTCTCGTGTATCCTAATATGTTTCATGCACGAATGCTGGACTGGATTTTGGGATATATGAATCTCACTCCTCTTTTAATAGGAAATAGTCATGGTGACCTATGAAATTCCGTAATCCTCCAACATTTGCTTCATCCAAAAGAATTGCATCCAATAACTCCCGGCAGCAATTTACTCATCCGCTGCAGTGGATAAAGAGATGGAGTTCTTCTTCTGTCTCATTCAAGAGACAAGAGCTCTCCCAAAATAAAAACACCCAACCGAAGTGCTCCTACATCCACATCCCCAGCTCAATAGGCATCCGAATAGGCGAATAAATGGTCATTAGTATCACAGGAATACCAAATGCCATATGAGAGAGTCCCACTCACGAATAAACGGTTGTCAGGGATGCCTAATATCGCACACAGACTCCAACACTAAAGGCTATGTTGGGACGTCTGACAATCAAGTAGAGAAGACTACCTATCATACTCCAATAGAAGGTTTTCTCTACGTCCATGTCTGAAGTGTCCTTGCTAAGATTTGTCGAGGTACTCATAGGGGTGCGTGAGTGCTTAGTGGAGTCTAACTCAAACTTCTTTACAAGGTCTCTTGCATACTTGGATTGGGAGATGAATATCTCATCCTCTAGATGATGAACCTGGAGACCAAGGAAGAACGTAAGCTCACCAACCATGATCATGTCGAACTCACTCTTTATATACTCCTTAAAGTTGTGAGCATAGTGGGAGCACGTGGATCCAAATACTATGTCATCCACATAGACTTGGGCAACCAAAATAACACCTTTCTCTCTCCTAAAATTAACGTCTTATCTACTCCCCCTCTCTTAAAGCCACGAGTTATGAGATAGGAAGTAAGACTCTTGTACCAAGCATGGGGTGCTTAATTCAAACCATACAAGGCTTTACACAGATAATAGACGTATCCATGGTGCTTAGGGTATTCAAACCCTTGCATTTTTTCCATGTAAATCTCCTCCTATAGAATGCCATTTAGAAATGAACTCTTGATGTCCATCGGATATAACTTGAAGCGCAGATGACATGCAATGGTGAGTAGTAAGTGGACGGAATCAAGCCTCTTAACATGAGTGAATGTCTCCTAAATATCTTCACCCTCAATTTGTGCGTAGCCTTGAGTGACCAACCTAGACTTATTATGGATAATGGTACCATTCTCATCCATCTTATTCTTAAATATCCACTTAGTACTAATAACATTTTTCTCACTAGGTTGGGGGATAAGTTCCCAGACATCATTTTTTTCTAAACTGAAGAAACTAATCCCGCATAATGGATATCTAGTGTTCATATTTGAGTGCTTTTTTAATGTTATCGGGCTCGACTTTGGACGTGTAGCATAGAAATCTTATAACGTTCTCAAGCTGAGCGCGAGTCTTGACACCTAAAGTAGCATCTCCTAAAATAACGGAAGGGTCATGACTCTTGCAAACCCAAGCAGGTGTGTCCCCTAAATTAGGAGTAGGGTCCACCCTATGTGTGTGAGGAATAATGGGATCATCACAAAGGGGTGGATCATCCTCACACAAATGATTATGATCAACAAACGTTGGTGGCTCGTCATCTTTAACAATGACGTTTGTTGATTCTATAACCTTAGAGATATTCAGGTTGAAAACCTTGTAAGCTCTGCTCATCGATGAATATCCAAATAGAATCCCCTCATCACTCAAGGAGTCGAACTTTCCTAATTGATCTCTATCCCTCAGGATATAACATTTACTCCCAAAGACACGAAAATATGCAAGTTTGGATTTCTTTGCTATCCATAACTCATATGGAGTCTGAAGTGTGTGGGGACAAAGATATACCCTATTCACCATGTGGCTTGCGGTAGACACCGCCTCTACCTAAAACCATCTAGGCACTCTACGACCGAACAACATGAATCTAGCCATCTCTTGAATCTTCCAATTATTCCTCTCAATAATCCTATTTTACTGAGGAGTTTTCACGGTCGAAATTTCATGTTTAATTCAAAGGCTATCACAATAACTATCCACTTTTGCTTCTTCAAATTCAGTGTCGTTATCACTATGAATCTATTGATGGTGACACCGTGTTGATTTTGCAGGACACAACACTTGGTCATAAGAAACTCTACAGCATCAGATTTTTCTCTCAATAAACCAACTATCAAATATCGAGAGAAATCATCTACCATCATGAGGATATACCTCTTACCACCTAAACTCGTAGTGCGAGTAGAACCCATAACATCCATGCATATTAACTCAAGCACAAGTGAAGTGGTAATGGAATTCAACTTTCGATGGGGACTACGGACTTGTTTTCCCTATTGATAAAGGACCATAAATTATGGAAATTGGCTTTCCAAGCGACGAAAAGCCACATACTAGGTCTTTCTTCGCTAAACGCATCAACTCTCTAAAATTAACATGACCTAGACGTTGATGCCACAGATCCGTAGAATAGATCATGGCGTTGTTACACACAAATGAGGACTTGGGCACATTCCCATAACAATTATCTTCTATCCTCAACCCTTGCAGTAATAGTTTATCGACTTGATACAAAATGTTACACTCATTTTGGTCAAACTTTACAGCAAAGTCTGTGTCGCACAGCTGGCTAATGCTAACAAGGTTTGCGTTCAAACCTATGATATACAAAACATTATTTATCTTAAGAAATCCGAGTATCTCTACTGTACCTCATCCTAGAATGCTAGATTTACTCCCATCTCCAAAGGTGTTTTTACCGTCCTTGTGATCCTCAAGGTTGGTAAAAATACAACTGGGAGGTATTAAGAGTCTTAAGAGCAACATGAACAACAAGTGATTTCTCTTCACGCTTAGGCACCCAAGTAGTGGTGACCTTTTGTTTACCCGTGTCATTGTTGGTTTTAGTCAAGATGTTGGAAGAATCCACTAATGATAAAGACAGCCATTGGAACTCTTCCATCAGACTATGAGAAGTGGCGATTAGACATTTAACCTACTCTACGAGGCTAGAAAAATTGCTAAAGTGGTGCGGCGAAGTCTACGTACGTCAAGTCCGACCCAAATGTAGAAAAACTCCTTAAAGTGTCCCTTTCTCTTGTAATAAGTGCAAAAATAAACAGTCTTAGGCCAACCTTGGTTTACTTTTCTTGGCCAAACTTTTTTTGGGGGTTTTGGTTGATGGACATAAGTATTTAGAGTGAATGGGAACCGATTCTGGTGCGACATGTGACGTGGAAGCATCGTTGAAACCTATCACTTGCCTCTCAACAAACCCTAAAGTGGGGTCGAGGAACATCTTTCCCATCTTCTTATATATTTCCTCAATCTTTACGTTGACCTCTCAGGCTTTCTCGAGATCTTTCCTGAGTTAGGATACAAGGGCTTCAAGTTTATTTCGAGTCTCCACGGATGGAAGGAGATCACTCGTAAGACTAGTCACTTATTTGGTCAAGTCCACTCTCTCTTTCTCAAAAACTCCCTCTCTCTCTTTCTCTCTCTCCCCCCCCCCCCCTTCAAATACTCTATCCCTTTCTCGAAAATCTCTCTCTCTCTCTAAGATTCTCTAACGAAGGACTCTCTCTTTCTCATCTCTCATAACTCCTTATCTAGCTTAATGATCCTAGTTGTTAACCCTTTATTTTGTTTTTCATTTAAAGGACTCAGTATATAACTCAACGTATGCATGCTGAAGGTCACTCTCGCTCTCACTTGTTGCATCCTCACCCTCACTCACGTAGTTCTCACTGTCAAGGTGTCCCTATGAAAGTAGCTTCCTCATCATCATGAGGTGTAGTAGATGTAATCAGATGACTAGCCATGAATGCGGTGAAGTTACACTCTTCGGTGATTCTTCTCCTCAATCAACCGAATCTACCTCGCTATCATAACCAAGGGTGGAATTTAAGGTAACTTTGCCTTGCCTTTACGCTTTAACCTAGTTGGGCACTTATACGCTTTGTGACCTCTCCCATCACACTTGTAACACTTATCTTCCTCTCTCTTTGGGGCATATTTTTTTTTATCTTTTTCAAATTTCTTCCTAATTTTATTTTTCTCAAAACTCGTTTTATCTTTAGACGTGCCATTATTTTTAAGTTTGAAAAATTTCTTAAAATTTTTAGCAAAAAGGGCTAAATCATATAGTCAAAATCATACTCAAAATCAAAAGACACCTCCTCTCTCTTTCTAGACTGGGCCTTAAGTGCAATCCCTTTCTCTTTTGGTTTTACAGTTTTAGGAAACATGTCGATTTCGTAAGTTTTAAGGTCTCCTACGAGTTCTTTTAAAGTAAGGTAATCTAACATTCCTAAATAATTAAGCACAGTGCCTTTCGAGATAAAACGGGAAGGAAGTGATCTTAAAATCTTTTTGACTACTTTAGTTTCAGGAATTCTTTCACCAAGATTAAAACTCGAATTAACAATATTCAACAGGCGAGCATAAAATTCATCAAAGATCTTGGATTCAATAATGGTTATAGTATCAAACTATGTTGTCAAATTTAGCAATTTATATGCCTTAACATCATTTGTGCCCACATGTGTAAGTTGAGGAATATCACATGCCTCTTTTGACGTGGTGCACGTCATAATACTCTGAAACTCGCCGGGTGTGACGACTTCGGAAACAGTGCTAAGGCCTCTTGAATTAAATTTACTCCTTATAAATTCTTCTTCAATCCATAGAGTCCCGGGTTTAGGTTTAATTTCATTACCCTCTACCATAGTGGGGGGTGTCTACCCTCTTTCACAAGTAATCCAAACTCTTTCATCAATAGATTTTAATGTGGATCTCATTCTCGCTTTCGAATAGAAATTATTAGATCCGTCAAAAGTTGGCATTATATTATATAAGTCATCCATTTGAACTTAGGGTTTTTGAAATCAATTTTTGAGAAAATTGATGTTAAGAAATTTTTTGCAAAAAATCAATTACACGGTAAGGTTGTGTAAATATTTATGATTCCAATTTGAGAGTGCACTAGGGTTCAATGGTCTAAACGTTTTAAATAAACATCAACCTAACCCATATTTTAATTATTGTTCAACCCTAGTTCATACAACTATGTGTTTAAAAGCAGTAAATCAAGAAGCATGCAACCAAACAAACAAGAAAGACAAATTTCAGGAAAAATCCCCTAAGGGGCAAAACCTTTTCTTATTTAACTATCGTATGCAAATTGCAACTTGCATGTACATAGATAAATACATATAGAATTTTCTAGACAAAATTTCCACGGGCGACCCTTCGTCCTTTTTCAGCCATGGTTCCCACGAGAACCATAAGATCAGTAGTGGAGACACCTTCTCCACAAGAGAAACTCTAGTATGGAAATATGTCCACGTGAGAGTTTCAAAGTGATTCACAAAATATTAAATGGGAAGTTGTGTGAATCAAAAGGTGTTTTTGGATTTTTAAAAGAAGACTTTTTATGTAGCAGGTTTTCAAAAATCGTAGATTGATAAGTCTTATAAAATACCTATAGGAAGCATGTTTTATAGGTAAACACAAAAATCGAGGCGACATTAAGTCGTTCGAATGAGTTCGAAGTGTCATTCGAACGAGATAGATATCTTGTTAAAGATGTTTCGAATAACCCATCTAACGACATGAGAAAACAAAAGAAGTATGCCCTCGTTTGAAGTACGTTTGACGGGGACCATGAAACGACCCTTGTAACGACATAGGCATATCGTTCTAACGACTTCTGGCAAAAAATATTTTTTAATTAAAATCCAGCCTCATTTTATAAAATAAAGAAAAGTAAAATAAAATAAAATACTCCAAGAAATATTTATGAAAAATTAAGAACCCCAAACAAAGAATATACCATAAAGAATGTGGACTTATGGAGAACGATTGAAGATGTTAGAGTAGCACGTTGAAGATGAGTGTCTCACATTTGATGATGCATGTTGCCAAAGATTTGGATTGATGACGTCGTGGATGATCGTGAATACGTGACAATGTAGCGGGATATACCATAGCTTAAGTAATCTAAAATGCTACGGACAAGTCCTAGATTCCAGGGGCTATGTGAGAAATAATTCCCTTACATGTTACAAGGGGTGGCAAATTGTCACAAGACCCGATAACATTACACGACCCACGTGACTTTTTATCGGGTTTGGGTAAAGCCTTAAAAAGACAGGTGCTTAATGGGTGGACCCGCTAAACACCACAACTTAAGGAATCAGGTTTGGGTATATCCATTTAATGTAAATACAGGACATGACTCGTTAATACATGAATTGAACACGATCCAAACACAACAAGATAAGACACGGCATGATACACATGAAAGGCTTAACGGGTCGGGTTTGGGTAAAGATGATTCTAACACGAACCCGATTGGACCCGACACAAAACTGACACAACACGACCCATTACCACCCCTAAATATAGGTTTGGATTGATGTTATTACAAATATATATGAAGGATGTTGGATTTTGACTCTGGTTTGAGGATCTTTGGGGGTACTTTAATGGAGGTTTAGGGGTTCAAATACATTAACAATGAAGAAGATGATTTCTGGGACAATCAACCGATCAACCCCTTACAGTTCATCGATCGACCCCTCTTGGTTGGATTGAGATTGGGTTGAATATGGTTTTGGTCGGTTTTGGGGACTTAACGATATTTTAGGATGACTTTAAATTTCCTTATTCATGTAGAACTATATGAATATTATTATCTAGAGCTTAGGAATTTGATATTGAAGTTAAATGTATAACTTTATGGGACTTAGTAATGTAAGTAATTTTGGTTAAGACTTAGTGACCTTTATGTATATTAGGGTTTGGTATTCTCCTATTTTATATGCAAAATACGGGGTATTGAGTCCTCGTGGTATATGTACTATAGGGATATCCTTATGGGGCACTTACGACATCGATTGCGTTGGTACCCTGGTGATAAATACATGATTTTCTTTGGTGATTTTACCCCAAACACTACATGCGGATGTACCCATGATGATAAAATGAGGGGATCCTTTCATACAAATTGGGTATGAGACCATATGATTGCCTGAAGGCATAAATATTGTACCTTGTTGATGTTTTGGGGTTGTAGTGGCGGGACAACCTATAATTCTACCTATTACGCATGATAGATCCCCGAAGGCATTGGTGTAGGGCTTCGTTAGGTCCAGACTCGAGTGAATCCCATTTATTCATGTAGGTGACTGGGACCGTACTTATATTGATAGTAGACTTTGTGATTGTTTTACTTATACGTCTATACACTCGAGATATTTATTTTAGCTTTATTATGGAACCATTAGTTATATTCAATCGAGATGAATGTTATTTAGTCACAGGTTCACTAGGTTTTGGGTTTAAACGAATGTGATGTTTAGGGTTTTTTGGGGTGGGATAAATTTTAAAAAACTAAAATATGAGAGAAAGATTCGTTGCTAGATTGTATCCCAAATCCAGTCATAATCTTATTCTACGTAAAATTGTCGTTAACATTGTTGTGGACTTTACTTTTTAATACCTAGGCCACTGTTGCAAACTCAACCCTGATCTCTCGATTACATTTTCATATATTGCTACCTATATATGATATAGGTGTCGGGACTATGTGCCCACTATTTATCACTTTTTATATTCAATTGATTCAGATTTATATAGTATTTATATTTTGGTGATTTGGATTATTGAGACACTGATGGTTTTGTTGGTGTTAGACTTAATTGATGTCAGTATTGGTATTAGGTGTAATTGGGCTTCCATTTGCTTATGTTACGTTATTTACATCATGAATTATTCTTATTATTGGTCATCATTAAAATGGTACTTAATTGTATAGACTCTGATATTATTTATTTTAGACTTGATCAACCTATTATTATATTTTATGGGTTGCCATAGTTGGTATTAGATCATTCAAGGTTCTAGTGTCTTAGGGTCTTGAGTGCGTTCATCTCCTTTTCATGCTGCGTTCTTTGATACTATAAATCCTTTGTATTTAGACTATTATACACTATTTTCTCATACATTTACTAATACACTTTTTTTTACTATCTTTCAGATGCCTAACACCCGTAGAAACTGCGAGTCATGAGTCGGGGGTAACTGCACCACAATTATAATAGCATCCCCCCACCACAACAGGGGTAGGAACCATCTATAGCACCAACAGACTTGTAAGATATCATTACATAAATAATGGGTACGACTATAGCAGCCATCTAGCAGTAACCGCCACTTATGGCTGCACTTATACCTGCTGCCTATACTACTTCTTCCTGGGAGCGTTCTAGGAGTTATTTTGGAAAGGTGAACCCACTAGAGTTCTCAGTATCCATTGATCCTATTGTAGTTCTATAGTGGAGGTGCGATATTGGTAAGCACTTACGACTGATGGAGTACAACTATGTACAACGACAAATTCTTAGTTAGGATGCTTTATATTTGTAGGATTATATTATCACTGTAGAGGGAAGGTCATGACTAACCATAGCACAGTTCTGGAGAAATTTCGAGGGAAAGTACTTCCCTTTATCACAACATAAGTTATTGATAGCCCAATTTGATAGGGTGAAGAAGGATGACTGTACTGTTGTCAAATAAGAGTGAGAGTTCACTCTCCTTTTGCACTTTGCATCAAAGATTGGGAGTTTCGAGGAGTTAAATATGGAACATTTTATTCGAGGCTTGACATTCGAGATCAAACAAGTAGTGATTGGAAACCAGACATTCATTACGTACACACAGGTAGTGGATGTTGCACTACTCCATTATGATGACCATCGGGAGATATAGCCAAAGAAAGAGAAAGGGGGAGATGGCTGGCTGGCCTTGGGTCGAAGACTACAAAGGTTGGAGAGTCGTTCCAAGGATAGGGAGGCCTCAGTAAGAATTAGAGAGGACCAACATAAGAGGAGTATCCCACTAAGAGATTTTGATAGGATGATCATCTCCGGTAGGGTGATCATGGACAGGGCCACCATGACCAGGGCAAGAAGGGAGAGAGAGTTCAGGGCAACCAAAACCTTATTTCATATAGGGCAAGAGAGTTCAGGGCCAGAGACCTCATAGGACAGACCCTAGATCCAGGGTCAGGGAAAACATGGAATTCTTTTGTACTTCCCTATCAAGGGGGCATATCTCATGTGTGTTGATATGGGTCACTAGTTCCGGAGATTCCCTAAAGTGACTCATGGATAGGTACATCATCAGGGGCATCAATAGGCTCTTCCAGCCCCACCTCAGTTTCTGGCATTGCCACCCGCACCGTAACATCCAACATTGCCTCCGAGGGGTCACACATAGGGACTTCCATAGCTGTATTACGAACATGTGTTCAATGTTTACTAGTAGGACCTACCAGCACAATCCCAAGTGATTGAGTGTATGTTCTATTGTGACACCCCGCCTAGTTAAATACCGGATGATTAGTCCTTTATTAATTAAATCCACAATATCCAGTTGGTGCAGATAATGGATCACTGTCAAAAAATCATCAATTTTATTTAATTAAAACTAACAACTTAATATTTAAAAAGGTTGATGTCAAAATTTTATCTTGTTATTAACCATCATCAAGTAAGGAAATAATTAACTAATACCATACATCACAATAGGATAATGAAAGAACTAACTGAATTTAAATAAAGAACTGGAGGAAACAATTCGAGTAAAAATCCCATATAATAATCCAATAACATGAAATCAAAGTCTAAGGATAGAATAAAACAACTCCAAATCTCTAAGTGTAAAATATGAGGGACGACATGTCCAGCTGAAGTAAATAACTGATATGTGAGGAGAAATAGACTCAGAAGCGTCTACTAGCAATGTCCTGTAGCTTCCACGGCAGCTACAGCTTGGAAAATGAATGGAATCTCCTAAGCCTAGTGTCCCTGTGGCTGAGCACCTAAAATGAAGGAATAAGAAAAGAGATTTCGCAGAAAAATGGGTAAGAGCCCGAGTAGAAAACAGTTTAAATATAGCAAGTGCTTAAATTGGTTTATTAACACAAATATTATTCATGTTAACTTAGCGTACTCACTTGAGATACTCACCTCTCATCTAATGTGCACGTCTAATGAGCCTAACTACCCATACTAGTCATGATACTCTTCCTAACTATGCGTAGTAAAACCACTATGTCGGATACAATATCTAAATAACCCGAAGACAATATATTTATATCATGTAGGAATAGGCTTAAAGATTCTTTAATTCATTCTCATAACACTTTTAATTCTCAACTGGTGACCCAATAAGTATATACTTTACTAAAGTGGCCGATATGAAACACAAAATAGGAACTCAGTATACATATATAAAAATATCACTATGTATTCATGCAAATATATATATCAATAATCCACCCATGGATAAGAAACCCCTAGAGTTAGGCATACTCGACTATCTAGTCCCATTGCAATGCTCACTCGTGAAGGACAACAGGTTTAATCTCTCAGGGACCAACAAAACATATACACGTGTTGGAGGCGAACATAGTTCCAAGACGATGGGATAAGCACATACCTATGCAACCATACGACCGTCATCGCTATCGTTCTGATAGATAGGCCGTACCTGGGTTCCATGCTCTAGTGGTACAACTCAAAATCCCCCGAAGGCACACAAGATATGGTCGTCCACAACGCGTTAACCTCCATTCGATAGCCAGTAGCTAGGTATGCCATACACATAATATTCTAAGTAATAAGCATGAACACAACATATATAACTTTATAGGCATTCACGCAACTCAATTCCCATAGTACGTAAGTAATATTATTATTTCTACTCTCCACGATATCTATTTATATACAACCTCTCTAGGACTCACATTCTCTCCTAGGTTTCCATAAAAGTTCAATACCTCAAGAATAATTACACCCTTAATTCCCTAAAACTTTGGAATTTAAGTCACCCATTACTCACGTAGGTTAATACACTCGCTTGAATAAACTTAGGATGGTTTTTAACTAAATCGGACCCAAAAATCAAGTTTTGGAATCTCGTTCGAAGTTACAGGACTCTCGTTTGAATCAGTTTGTTCGAACGAAGTTTCCACTTCGAACAAACTTTATCACCTCGTTAGAAGGGTCATTGTATTTCTCGTTAGAAGGATCGTTTGAACGACCTGGGCAGGTCTTCAAACGAAAAATCCGAACAAGCCCAGTTCTTCCCAAATTCGATTTTTTTTTTCAATTTTCAATCATCAATACCAGTCCAAAACTTATCCCAAATCTAATTTAATGTTTCTAAACTATTTCTAATCACCGTAGAACCTCATTAATGCAAATTAGAGCACAAATCCGTACATGTATTCAAAAGGAATTGATCACTTTCTTAAATCTCTAAAATTCTCATAAAAAGAACCCAACGGATTTTTATTATTCTAAATCCTCAACTTAACTCGGTTTTGAACATAAAACCTTTATATTTATCAAAATACAAAAAGGAAATTCCTTTACATGCATACCCATCTCCAATTTCTAAAATTCTCCACAAATTAGTCTAATTAAACCAAGTTTTCTTTGCAATAAGTTTATATCATCTAATCTAAATCAACGGGAACAATATAATGCTAAAAGAGGAGAAAAATAAACACTTGCCTTGGAATGGACTCATGATTCTTGGGTTAAATTTGGTATGTGGTTGATCCTCTCGTCGCGATCTACACCTTGGTGTAATTCTTGGTGGGAAATCTTGAGTTCTTGGCATAGTTCTCCTATGGGGTCTTCTTCCTCCTTGGTTCTCTCTCTCTCTCCCCCCTCTCTCTCTCACGCATAGGTTGAAACTGACAGTAACCTCTAAACCATGTAGATTTTTATTTTAATCCTAATTTTTGTCAATTTAATTCCCCAAAAATCCTAAAAGACCAAAATACCCCTCCGGAGCGTCATTTTGGGCTAAAATGCCCCGGACTCCAAATAAAACACTCGAGTAGTGTTTTCAAACTATTTTGACCCTTTCAGACACACTGGCGTACTCAAAATTGCCATCCGAGTTATATAAAAATAATTTACCCTTTTAACCCCCAAATAGATAATAGTGCGCGACTCATACGCTCGTCTCAAATGATTACATCTTAACTGTCGTGTATCTCGTCCCCGACAATATTATTATTTTTGAAATGATATTACGTTACTCACTACGTAATGTTCAACATAGTTATTACTCATCATGATTTCAACATAATTATTTTCGATAGCTACTAACTCTTGTCACACTAGTAATTATTACCATTAAATCAGATTAAATATAAATTAAAATTTTCTCCCTTAATTTAATTAATTAAAATTTCCAAAATTTCATAATAAAATAAATATGCGTAAAAATATGGGGTATTACATACTTCCCCCCTAATAACAGAATTTCGTCTCGAAATTCAGAAATGAAAATATACCTGGCAAGAATAACTCTGGATAACGTTCGCGCATGACATCGTCGCTCTCCCAAGTAGATTCCTCAACATTATGGTGTCGCCACTGAACACAGACTAGTGGTACTATCTTCAACCTAAACTTCCTCTCGCTACGGTCTAGAATAGCAACTGGCCCCTCCTCGTAGGAGCTATCAGGGTGTAACTCGATCTCCTTTAACGCAATGTGAGTGTGGTCCAAATCATCTTGAAGATATTTCCTTAGCGAAGAGATATGGAACACGCCATGGACCCTATGAAAGTGCTTTGGTAACCCAAGTCTATAAGAAATTAGCCCAATCCTCTCGATAATGGGGACTGGCCTTACATAACTATGCGCCAACTTTCCCTTCTTCCCAAAACGCATAACTCCCTTCATAGGAGACACTCGAAGTAACACCTGGTCTCCAATGTTGAACTCCAAGAAGTACTGCTTGGCGTCGGCGTAGCTCTTTTATCAATCCTGAGCAACCCGAATATGGTTCTGTATCAACTCAATCCTCACCAAAGTATCCTGAATCACCTTCGAACCTAGTAATTTGTTGTCCCCCACCTCCAAGCAATATGATGGGGAACGACAAGGTCTACCGTATAGTGCCTCAAAGGGATCCATACTGATAATAAACTGGTAGGAGTTGTTATAGGCAAACTCCACCAGGGGAAGGTACTGCTCCCAGCCTCTGCCAAAATCAATGATGCACATACGTAACATGTCCTCTAACATATGATTTGTTCGCTCGGTCTGTCCGTCTATCTGCAGGTGATAGGTTGTACTTAATTGCAACTCCAAACCCTTCGCCTCAGGGAAACTCTCCCAAAATCGAGACACAAACACCTTATCTCTGTCAGACACTATATTGAGAGGCACCCCTTGAAGTCTCACTATCTCTGCTTTAAATATTTGGGCGTACTATCCCGTGTTGTAATCTGTCCAGACTGGTAGAAAGTGGGCTACCTTGATCAATCGATCCACTATCACCCATATCGAATTCTGACCCCACTGCGATGTAGGTAATCCCGTGATGAAGTCCATAGAAATTCTCTCCTATTTCCGCAAAGGGACCTCTAATGGATGTAGAAGTCCCTCCGATCTATGATGGTCCACCTTTAATAGATGACAAGTGGAACATTTCGAGACGTACTCGGTAATATCCTTCTTCATCGCGCTCTACCAGTACTGTCGTTGCATATCCTGGTACATCTTATCCCTACCGCGATGTACCGCAAATCATGAATCGTGCGACTCTGTCATCACCTCGTGTCGTAATTCTTCTCCCTCAGGAATAACCAACCTTCCATTGAAACATAGACTATTAACCCATGGTATAGGACTCAATCCCATCTTCTAGAAGTTGCACTATCCGACTCTGGAAGAACGGATCAGCTACCTAAGGCTGTACTACTCTCTTAATAATCTGGGGCGTAACTATCATCACAGACATGAACGATTAACCCACCGCATCCTGGTGTCCTAACTCCTTCCACTTCTCTTTACACACCTCTACCAGCTCACCTACTGGCATACGGCTCAATGCGTCTACTACCATGTTAGCTTTCCTCAGGTGGTATTGGATATAAAATTGATAATCCTTCATAAACTCAAGCCATCGACGCTGACACATATTTAACTCCTTTTACGTGAAGAGGTACTATAGTGACTTATGGTCTGTTAGCAAGAGAAATTTATCCCTCGGGAGTTAATGTCTCCAAATCCAAAGTGCGAACACGACCACTGCTAACTCCAAGTCGTGGGTGGGGTAATTCCTTTCATGAGGCTTAAGCTTACGGTAGGCATAAGCTATAGCCTGATTCTCCTGCTGAAGTACACCCCCAAGTCCTAATAAGGATGCATCAGTGTAGACTAGATACTCCACTCTCGGCCGGGGAAATTCTAACACTTGTGTTGAGGTTAACCTGTCTTTCAACTCATCAAAGTCCAACTGATAGGCATCAATCCAAATAAACGGCACCCATTTGCAAGTCAAATGTGTCAACGGACCCGCTATCTTTAAAAACCTCGAATGAACCTACTGTAGTATCCGGTTAGACCCAAGAAACTGTGTATCCCGGTCGGTGTCGTGGGTTGTCCCCACTCCCTCACCACTGACACTTTTCCTGGATCCACGGATATCCCTCTATCAGAGAGATATATCCTAAAAATTGGACCTCCTTCAGCCAAAAACCACATTTCTCATATTTTGCATACAAATCATGCTGGTGCAGAGTCTGTAAAACCTACCTCAAGTTCTCAGCATGCTCCTCCTCGATTTTCCAGTAAACCAAAATGTCATATATGAAGACGATGATAAGCTGGTCCAGTAACTCTTTGAACACCCTATTCATCAAGTCCATAAACACGGTTGGGGTGTTGGTTAGCCCGAAAGGCATAACCCTGAACTCATAGGAACCATATCTTATCAGGAAAGCCGTCTTCGACACATCCTTCTCTCTGATACGCAACTAATGGTATCCCTATCTCAAGTCAATCTTCGAGAAGAAGGCATCTCCTCTCAACTGCTCGAATAAGTCATCAATTCGAGGCAACGGATATTTGTTCCGTATCGTGACTTTATTCAACTCTTAGTAATTGACACATAACCTCAACGATCCTTCCCTCTTCTTAATGAACAGTATAGGAGCATCCCACGGTGACGTACTCCTACGGATAAACCCCTGCCCCAATAACTGCCCAATCTTGTCATGTAATTCCTTCATCTCTGTTGGAGCCATACGGTAACGTGCGCGGGCTATCGACTGAGTGCCCGGTGCTAAATCAATGACGAAGTCTATCTCTCTACTCGGTTGTAACCTCAAAATTTCTTGAAACACAAATGCAAACTCTCGAACAATAGGAATCGAGTCAAGTGGTACTACCACCTCCTTAGAGGTCTCCTCCTCTATATAGTATAAATGAGTGGACGATCCTCTCTCAGAGCGAGGCATTGCCACCAGGAACATCTCCTGATCGGGTATGGAAAAAACTATACTCCTAGTAAAACAATTAATCATGGTCCTATACCATACAAGACAATCCATACCTATAATCGCGTCATACTCGAACATATCCAATACGAGCATGTCAGTGGGTAAGATAAACCTCCCAATCTCTATACCCACTCCCCGACAAATAAAAGAAATCACGCAACCTCTACTCAATGATGAATCTACACAAGTAACCATACTCTCTACTGTATCTAATAATCCCGTAGTACCTACAAACCCCGTGGCAATAAAATAATGTGTGGCCCCCATGTTAACTAAAATGTGCCCCAAAGTCCCCTAGATAGAAAACATACCCTCAATCGTGGGTGGGTCCTGCGGGGCTGCGGCCTGGTGAAGATTGTAGACTCATCCATACTGAAGCTACCCCTGCTAAACTAGGACGGATGGAATGGGTGGCAGTGATGGCATCTGTGGGGGTACTAGGAGAGCTGCGATAAATGGCGGTCTCTACGGATCCTGACAAGCACCCTACTGCTGCTTCTTCTAGCCTCTGGAGTATTAAATAGTTTGATTTCATTGTCTTTAAAATTTACTCGGTTCACGCCGAGCAGATGCATTTGTAACATTTGGGTTTTGGCAGCAGATTGACACGTGTTAAAGGACTTGGATCGGCACTTGATGTAACCATCATGCACATATGGGATAGATCACGCTTATGTTCTTTATACCTACTGCACCGATCTCTTTTTCAAAACATGACATCACATGTCGTGATTAAATAAACGTGCCACCAAAAGAAATGTATATAAGGCGTGGAGCCCCTAATCGTTAAACTCCCATAGAATTTGAAATTCTTTGAGTGTTTTAGAGAGAGGGATCATCCAATTTACAAAACTTCTTCATCTCCATCCGGTCTCCTCCACCTTCGATTGAGTTCCTGCTCTCTCTCATTTGTCTTCAACCCTCTTAAGGATTTTCATGTACGTAACCTCTTGAGCTCTAAGATTTTAGGGTTTTTTTCCATCTTTTATGAGTTCTTCTAAGTTTTCTCTATCCATTCCTCTTTTATTGTTGAATCGAACATTATTTGGTGTTGATTTTAGAAGATTAACCATTTAGATGGCCATTGAGTGGGTTAGCCTAGGATCACACCATTTTAAGGGCTTTTATGAGTTTGGTCTATGTAGAAAGTTGTGTTTTTAGCATTCCTATAACCCTAAACTTTATGATACCGTAATTTTATTATGTACTGATGGGTTACAAACTCCACAAGCATAGGTGGTTAGAATATTTTATTGAGCTAGAGGCTTCTTGTCTAGGTATCTGCCTAGAAGACCAGCATGGGCACCCAAATTACACCCCTAGGGAAACTTCTTCTAGTGGTTCTGCCCCATTATTGACTGCAGTAACATTCAAGGGTCCTAAATTTGAGGGACCAAAGGTAACAAACTTAGTAGAGCAACATGCGGGTGTTGAGAATTTGGCAAATACCATATCAATGTCTGTCGTAGATTTAGAATTTTCTCCTGAAAGAGACATATCTGATAGAGCAGTGCCTGTGAGACCTATTCCTTCCTCTTCCCTTGTTGAGGAACCGATTGGTGGGGAGGCAGTTTATAAGGAGAGTGCCTCAAGGGACTTTTCAAATTCTTATTACACTTCAACTATTGACACTAGGTGGTATGAATGTGATATCTTAAAGGATGAACTGGACGACCCGAAGGAGAGGTACCATATTCTCATTAGAATCTCCACTATATTTTCCATTAGTAAGGAGAGAGTTTATTACACCTCTTACTCAGATGATATTTTCCTTACCTTATGGACACTTTAAGTCTGACTTATTAGGTCCATTTTGAATGGGTACGGTGTGACCCTTACCCAGCTCCCTCCCAATGCCTATAGGACCATCTTGGGTGCTATGATTACCTGGAAGTACCAGACTAGGTTCAACCTTACTAGGGACATATTCAGATATGTTCATGGCCTCAAAGATAATGATAATGCCCCCGATTACTACTACTTTTATCCCAAGAGTTCACACTTGAGAATTGTCAAGGTCATATAGACCAATAACCATATCTGGAAGGGCCAATTTGTATTTTTGAATGGTGACTGGGGGTTCAAGAGCCATGGTAAAGATATGTCATGTAAGGTTCAACGTGAATGGAATGGGTTGAAGAGAATACGTAAACTTTTTTATTCTTTCTTACATTTTGATCTTTCATTAAGTTATACTATTCTGATATTTTTGCTAACTGTTTCAGTGAAGAAGGCCCCAAAGCTTTTAGCTGCATTGTAAGACCTGATTGAGGCTATCTTGTGTGCCCAAGCCTCCCAAATTTGAGGATTTATTTTTTATTTCCAAATTCATAAGTCTTGAATACCATAACCCTTCATATGGACTTCCCCTAGTAGAGGTAATAGTCCCCTAAAAAAGGAGTGTTATTTGAGACGAATCTAGAGACTGAAGCTGCATACGGTGTTGAGGTTGAAGCTATGATAGGTGATAATTTTTACAATATCTCCTCATCCTTACTCTATTTTTATTAGTTGGCTAATTTCTCATTCATTTATGAAGTTCCTTTTCCTTCTTCTTCAGAACAACCTTCTGAGTTTTCGTTCGGAATGGCTCCCAAATAGGTTGATCGAACTCAAATAGATGAGGCTCACCGTAGAAAGTTAGGGGTTGAGCAAAAAAAAAGGTTGATGCTGAGGCCAGAGCCAAAAAATAAGGTTAATGTCCGAAAAAGATTTGATGCCGAGGAGATAAAGTAGATAAAAGTTTCTACTCGATGGACTACTAAGGCTGAGGATGCTACAAAGTACAAGGAGAAAGAGAATGCCCCCATGTCCTCTGCTCCTATTGTGGGGGACAAAAGGTCTCTTAGAAGTCTAAGGCCTTAGAGTGACCCCAATGTTCCCAGGGTTAGTGGCGATATGGAAACGATTCAGATAGAAGGGCGACCAACTCGTCGGTTGTTCCATGCTCAGGGGTTAGCTCCACGCTATGGGGAAGTGAAAGACTTAAAATTTGACCCCAATTATGTGGTGACATCTGAAGATCTGTGGAATGACCTAGATTCAATCTATCAGCATATGAATAATGCTATTGATCTTTATGGCTATCATGGATATAATAAAGATTTTGAATTTCTAAGGGCTTGTGATCCGGATGCTTTCTGGAGGTTGGCCTAGCATTGTTTTGTACTAGTGAGTTTATCGAACTTATTTTTGTCCAGATTTTATCACTTTTTCTAACTTCCTATTTTTTGACAGAACTTTATGGCCACCACTATTTTGAGAGATAAGGCTATCACCAATCATGTGGCATACAAGGAGTAAAGAAATGCTATAGAGATACTGATGAAGGAGAACATCTTATAGGAGAAAGAATATGATTTGAAGAAAATACGCACTAAGCTAGAGTAGAAAGATGAGGGGAAGTCGTCACTAAGACGGTGTCTCTTAGCCAGGTCGAGGAGGAGGTCTACAAGTCAAAGGACCAGACTAACACGAATGCTTTTAAGTTCAAGAGCTTGAAGTAGGCCTTGAATAAGGCTAATAATGACCTGACAATATCCAACCAAGCTTTGGACATGGCCAATCAGAAGCTTATATAGTCCGAAGAGGCTTTGGCAAAGGCTGAGGAGGCATTAGTGGAGAATTACAAGTCCTCGGTTGACTATAACGTGGATAAATTGTCCTTCTTCCTTGAAGGCTATAAAGAATTGAAGAAAAAGGTTATGAATCATTACCCTAATATAGGTGAAGAAATAAAGAAGTGGGAGGGTGATGATACAAAGGCCATAAACTTTGATGCTGAACAGTTGGAGGCGAAGGAGTCCTATCGATGAAACTTTTCTTCTTCCTACTAAGGATACTGTCATTATTAATGTTCCTACTACTGCTCTAGCTCAGGATGTTACTACTGCTGATGATATCCCTCTAGCTTGATCCTCTTAGTGAATCTCTCCGATGTTTTCTATGTTGAATATTTTTTAAATTGATTTGTAATGAAAAAAATTGATATTTGTAATGAACATTTTTTGCTCAGCTAAATTCCTAAACATCTGTTTGTGATCAGTGCTTTCTGAAAAATATTTTTGACAAGTGCATGTAATCAGATCTCTTTGACTTAGTTAGTTTTCGTATTATGAACTTGTCATAGAACTTTACCTATTGACCATCTTAACTTATTAACTATTTTGTTACTTGAGATGGACCTGCTAGTAGTTTAGTCTTACGATCATATGGTCGGCTTATGGCAGTCTGATCTACCTTAATAGCTACCAATTTTGGAGGAACTTATGTTGACCTAACTTAGGATATATTTATGATTATGCCCTCTATAAATCTTGTTGTTCTGACCATGTGTTAGTATGGGTTACCAGAGTCTAAAAAATTTACTAGAATCTATCCTTGCAATAGTCCATCAGACTGCAGTGGATTTCCCAAACTCGGTTGAGACTTATTGATAGTGATATGTCCAAAGATGAGGTCATACATAGCGTGTGGTTTTGACTATGAATCTTGATATGATCGGCTCTGAGGTGTCTTTGGCCTAGAATTATTTCACATCTCTCATATCGACGAAATGATCAATATATAATGTATAAAAGCTTATAATAACAATATATAGGACATAAAATTATGATTCTCATTGATTACCGAGTTTAATTTTGAAAAGGGAATGAAAGCACATTACATATTTGACATCTCCTATCTATCAGTTGTGTTTGTTACTACAGGTAGTATTTCCTTAAATATTTAGAATTCCACGTGTTCTTAAACTGCTCGCCTTTTAGGATCTTAATTCTATAAGTTCTTGGTCGTACGAAAGTGGATACTCTATAAAAGCCATGCCAATTGGGTTCCAGTTTGTTCCCCTTTCGAAAGACCTTCTTGAGTACATAATCTCCTTCATTTAAAGTGCTTGATTTTACCTTTTTATTGTAAAATCGAGTAGTCCTTTTTTGGTAGGTAGCCACCCATAACGCTGCATTCTTCCTTACTTCTTCCACTAGATCCAGGTCGAGCCTTCTCATTAGGTCGCTCGTTGGTGTGTTAAAATTGAGTACTCTATGTAAGGGTAGGACAATCTCAGTGGGCACTATTGCTTCAGTGCCAAATGCCAACATGAATGGATTCTTACCCGTTGCCATTCTTGGTGTTGTTCTATATGTCCAAAGCATGCTCTATAGCTCGTCGATCCAATTTCCCTTGGCATCATCTAGTCTTTTCTTCATTATGTACAGTAGAGTTTTATTTGTCACCCCTATTTGTCAGTTAAACTGTGGATGACTAGGTGCTGAGTGTAGTTTCTAGATCTCGGAGTGAATGTAATAATTGTCAAACTCTTTATTGTCAAACTAGGTTCTATGATCCATAATAAAAGCATATGGAATTATATAGTAAATGATGTTGTTGTAAATAAAGTGGAAGACCTTTTTATATGACATCTCAACCAAAGGCTCAGCCTTCACTTATTTGGTGAAGATATCCATTGCTACGACCAGATACTTGAACTTAACCTTTATTTTTAGTAGAGGGACAAACACATCAATCCCCAACATGGCGAAGGGCCAAGGGTATTTGATCGACGTCAGTGCATCTCCTGGACTCTTTTGGATCACATTGAACCTCTTTCCATAGTTTACATAATATTTTTTCACAGTGGGGCCGTAGTACCCTTGAGTAGCCACTCGTTTCACTAGTGATATGCCTGTCGAGTGGGCTCCACACGATCTCTTATGAACTTTATTTACCAAGTCATTTAATTTTGTAAGTTCGACACATGTGAGTAGCGACATGATGATTCCTCTTCTGAACAAAATTTTTCTTTCCAACGCATAAATTTGTACCTTATATTAGAATCTTTTTGGATTCGCTTAAGCTATGTTGACCTCTATATATGCTTGGATGGGACTCATCTAGGATGGTCCTATGTCTAACTCCACCACCAATACACATTCCTCATATATATTGTGGTGCATCAAGACTTATACTGACAGTGTTTGCGTAGCTCCGTTTTGGTGTCTAATTCTTGGCGAGTGAGTGCGTCTGCTTGTGTGTTTTTTATTCTTAGTATTCTGACCATTTGAACTGTTAATCCCTGACAACAACACTTTCATCTTTTCCAAGTATGTCATCCTATATTCTTCTCTTGCCTTATAAACTCCAAGGAATTTATTACTATAAGCTGAGAATCGTTGTGTGCTGATAGATACTCAATGACTAGTGACGATCCTAATCACAGTCCAACAATGAGGGATTCATACTCTTCCTCGCTATTGGAGGCCTCAAAGTGGAACATGAGGGGATACTCCACATCGCATTCGTCAAACATTATCATTATCAAATTTGCCCCGCTACCGTTAGCACATGATGAGCCATTTACGAATAGTTGCCAAACCGGGGGTTCTTTTTTAAAACCTACTTCCATTAAATGTCCATTTTGAATATTTTTTTCATTTACTCCTGGTCATGGGCCTTTTCTTCCTATTGAGCCGATGACTTCGATATTTCGGTTTTATAATCGACTGTGTTTTTCTTTGAGTTCTCCTTTGTAGAAGTCTGCTTGTAGTTGGATGGAGTAGTGAGTTCTCTTTTGAAGAAGTCAGATCGATTGGATGGAACACTGAGCTATCTTTTGGAGATGTTTTCTCAACTATTTTTGTTGTTGAGCTCTCTTTTGTACAAGTCTGCTCGATAGTCTTTTGTTCATAAGTAAACTCTGCACCAAACTTGGCCAATGCTCGACCCTTAATAGTTGTTCTGGGTCATGTTGAACGGTGTACTCTCCTAGTTGTACTATCTAAGCCACCGATCTACCTTATTTCTTAGGTTTATGAACCGCTTGTCATAGAGGCAGGTCTCTTTACACAATAATATTATGTGTTTGGAGTACGACTTTATTCTTTAAGAGTCTTTAATCAGGGCTAAGGCTAACTTCTCCAGGATATGGTACCAAATTTTTACTCCACGATACATCCTAGTGTAGTAGATAGGACTTTTCACCCTAGGCTCTTGTTAGACTAGTGCTGGGCTGACAATCGATTCCGATACCTCTAAGTACAAATAGAGTTTTTCACCCAGGATTGGAATGGTGCATATCTTAGGTATTTCTTCAGCTCCAGAAAGGTTGTTTCACATTCTCTGTTCCAATCAAAAGATTTTTTTAGCACCTTAAATAATGGAAAACATCTATCAGTGGCTCTAGATACAAACCTATTTAGTGTTTCCTCACGTTCTGCCAATCTCTGAATGTCCTTTTTTTCTTGCAGGAGGCTGCGTGTTGATCAACGCTTGGATCTTATCAAGTTTAGCCTCTATACCCCCTCTAGTTAACTCTGAAACCTAGGAACTTTCCCTCCTTGACCCAAAAAACACATTTCACGGGGTTGAGCTTCATTTAGTGCCTTCTAGTTGATCAAAGGTTCGCTCAGGGTCACTGATATGGTTGCCAGACTCTTAATCTTCATGATCATATCATCGATATAAATTTCCATGGCTTTATCGATCTGATCTTCGAAGACCTTATTCATCAGCCTTCGATATGTTGCTCTAGTGTTTTTGAGCCCAAAAGGCATAACGTTGTAACAGTAGATACCTCAGTTAGTGATGAACGAGGTTTTATCCCGATTTTTTGGCTTCATTTTTATTTCATTTTACCCAAAATAGGCATCCATAAAACTAAGTAGACTATGCTCTATTGTAGCATCGACCAACTAGTAAATCCTAGGCAGGAGATAGTGATCTTTTAAACAATACTTGTAGAGGTCAGTGAAATCTATGTGCATACGCCAGTTGTCGTTCTTCTTTCTTACCACGACCACATTTGAGAGCCATTCAGGGTATTTGACGTCTTTAATAAAATATGTCTTCTATAATTTATCAACCTCATTTTGTATTGCAATTTTCTTCTCTTGACCAAACACTTGGCCTTTCTACTTTCAAGTTAAGCCCCTTTTACTATGCTAAGCTCGTGACAAAGGAACTCTGGATCTATACCTAGAATGTCTTCCTGGCTCCAGGTGAACGCTTTCTTTATCCTTCTCAAGAAGTCGGTTAATTATTTCTTAAGAGTTGGAGTCAGTGACGAGCCGATCTGGGTTATCCATTCTAGGTGTTCGTTGTCCAGCCTCAATGGCTCTATCTCCTCAACTACTTGTCCTTTGATTAATTTATCTTTATCTCAAGTATCCAGCATCTCAATCTGATAAGTAATGGCCAGTTTTTTCTATTCTTTCTGATTGTAGAACTCGCGGGCTTCTACTTGATTTCCTTTCACCATAACAACCCCATAATTGGTAGGGAACTGTAGGCATTGTGAACGATAGTTGGAATAACTTCGACCATTTTCGATCCGGCCTTCCAAATATAATGTTTTAGGATGAATGGACATTCTCATCCAAAATGAAAAAGAAAATCCTTTCCATTTGATAGGTTGGCCAATCGCCGACCACAACCTCCATCTTAATAGTTCCTAATGGGAACACCCTTTTCCCCAAAAACTTGATGAAAGGCATGTGATATGCCTCTAAATATCTCTCCTCTTGACTTAGATTCTTTAAACATCTGTAGAACAGAACATCGGCCTGGATGTTATTATCGACTAGAATCCTTGCTACCCGAATCTCATGTACCATCATGGTGATGACTAGGGGGTCATCGTGTGGGCAGAATACACTTGATAAGTCATCTTTAGAAAAAAAAACTATAATATGATATTTGTTTACCTTTCTGGGTAGAGTAACCATGACATCAACCAAGTTGATATATCTACTATATGCATAGGCCTTTGCCTTATTAATGTAGGGTTTTATCTCTGTCAGCTCATCCTCGCCTCCAGCATCTCCTCCTACTATGAAATTGCACACAAAGGAGGTCATCTTGACCTCATGTACGGGCTCCTTAGGGTTTTTAGGCAGTCCTGGATCATCTTCTGAATCATCATCCCGACCCCGTTTCTTCTCGTCCACCTTTCTATAAGGGGGCTTTGATCGATATATTCTTAGTTTTTTCTCTTTGTTCCTATCGGGTCAACCACCTTTGTCAACAAACTTCATCAATTTGCCTCGTGTGATGAGAATCTCAATCTCGTTCTTTAAAGCCAAGTACTTATCCATGTTGTGACCATAATCTTTATGAAACTCATAGTACTTGGTTTTGTCCCTCCTTTTAGGGGGAGCCTTTAACTTTTTAAGAAATTACAGGTCATTATTTCCCCAAATATCTTTAAGGATGTGGTGCACCCTTATAGTCAACAGAGTATATTCATCAAACTTCCTCAGCCTATTGACCTTTTTATTTTCCTTGGACTCTTATTTCTTTTCCAAGATCTTATTATTATTGGCCTTAGAATGGCTCAACTCCTTAGTCGTTATATCTTCTTCGGCATTCATAATCTTACCATATTTGGCTAACAGTTTAGACATTGTACTCAGTGTATCCTTAGCCAATGCCTAATAGAACTTTCTCGGTAATAGGACACTCATTGCTGTGATTGCTGTCTTTTCTTCGCAATCAACGAATTCCAGTTTTTTTACCTTTTCTAACAAACATTTAACAAATGAGCCACCCTTTTTCCTAGCTTCATACTGAAACAAAAATTGATGACGAAGAGGTAGACCAACTGTTAGAAGTTTGAGATATGGTCCATTGGTAAACTGTTGTACTAAATTTGGGAGGATCCAATAATCGTACTAGATAATGGTTGGCAACGCATCTCATCTAGGATAAAATAAATATACGATGCACCTTGGTGCTGCTCCAAGATCTTATTATTATTGGCCTTAGAATGGCTCAACTCCTTAGTTATTATAACTTCTTCGGTATTCATAATCTTACCATATTTAGCTAACAGTTCAGACATTATACTCAGTGTATCCTTAGCCAATGCCTAATAGAACTTTCCAGGTAATAGGACACTCATTGCTGTGATTGCTGTCTTTTCTTCACAATCAACGAATTCCAGTTTTTTGACCTTTTCTAACAAACATTTAACAAATGAGCCACCCTTTTGCCTCGCTTCATACCGGAATAGAAATTGATGACAAAAAGGTAGATCAACTGTTAGAAGTTTGGGATATGGTCCATTGGTAAAGTATTGTACTAAATTTAGGAGGATCCAATAATAGTACTAGATAATGAATGGCAACGCATCTCATCTAGGATAAAATAAATATCCGATGCACCTTGGTGCTGCTCCACATACTACTTGGGGTCAAATTTTTAGTCATATTTGGGGATAATGACAAGCGGTTTGAACTTTGCGGGCATTAGACATCCCACAATCGATGATGTGAATGGGGACCCTTGTACAAAACCCCTCTGCAAAGGGTTTTTGATCTTCATGATTCACCCAAAGGATCCTTTAGGAGTTGGATAAACCCTTTCCATGGATATTCTTCTTTATCGACCTTAGCCGACACAATCTTTCCTTCCCATCCTCAGCTTTTGGCCGAGATCTATTCTTGAGAAGTCTGCATGGCTTTGGTAGACATTCGCACACTCAGTCTAGGCCTATTTGAGAATTCAACCTTTCCAATTTCTACTCTTCTTAGTTGATTTGTCCATGATCCCTAAGCTCCCTGTATTGGTGGGATCTTTCAACTCTTGGGCCTCATCGATGAAATGGTGATCCTCTACTATGCCTCTCAAAAATGCTTGGGTCCTTAAGGGAGTAAGTCTTTTCATCATCATATCCACTTATTCTGATGGTTGATGTTACTCCTGGGTAATAAGATTTTTTGTCATATTTCAATCCAGAATACCTGGACTTGTTAGATTCCCCTATCGAACCCAAATCCAATCATCTGGGGTTTTCCACAGCCTTCTCGTGGTACATTTGTCTCCTATCCCGGTATGGGAATTGAGGTATCTTTTGTCTTTAATAAGATTTTTCAACCTCTATTGGGGTAACTGAGTTATCTTTAGGTCTTCTTTATCCTATAAGGATGCTCTGCGTCAATCACTGAATGCTCTCTTGCGTAGTCTCTTGGCCTCTTACCAGGTGCTATAATATTCCATGCATGTCGCCCATACCCACATGTGTAGAAGGCGAAGCTTCATTAACATCTCTACTACTTTCTGGATTTTTGCCCATTTTCATAGAATTCCCAGAAAATAGAGTATTATGACCTAGAAAATAGAGCAATAGCAAGAGTTATAGAAAAAGTGGATCTAGACTGGAAATAACTAAGTTTGATGATGGACTAAAGGAATAAAAGAGGATTCACGTGGAAATTTGTAATCGAACCGCTTAAAACTCAATGAAATAGAGATGAATTGGGTTGCGATTCACCATTTTCTCAAAACTAGGTATCCTATAGTTTAAGAGAAAAATAATGATGACAGGCTTGCCCAGCTTCCCTTAGACGACGCCAATTTGTTATTGTATAAAACTGGTGTATGGATTAGGGCCTTAGCTTCGTACTTTAATCTTAAACTATAACAGATAAAGAGATATACATCAAAGTTATACTAATCTAGAGTAAGTATTTAGAGAAAAAGATGGCACAAAAAGAGGGAAACCGAGTTTACATTGTTCAGCCCAAAATAATACCTACGTCCATAAGTGTATTTATGATTGTACTAGTTTCAATTGGCAAAACTCATAGGAAAGTATCAATATATCCACAATGAGGGAGTGTGTGATATTTTATATTCTGACAAAGTGAGGGAGAGAGAGTATAATGGGATAGGTGTCGTGCCCTTATCAGTTAGACAAGTGCACCTTTTATAGAATATATGGGAGGATATTCAGGAGGTTATTACCCGTACATGGAGGTGGGTATTTAATTATTCCACACATGTGCACATGATGCAAGTGTCTGCTGACGTCATCTTATCCTCTGGCACATACTTACTTTAATGGTGTTAAGTAACGATATTCAAATAGGCAAGGTAGAAAAACCTAAAACCTGAGTTGACCTCCTTGTATATAGCCAAGAAGATGCTGGGTTATGCTGACCCCATTCTCTACCCCTAATGGGGACACTTGTCACCTCTTGATAGGCCCATGATGTGTTCCATATTTAGGGTGTAACACCACACTTATGATGTTATATTGTGGATGGATTGGTTGTGGATCTATGGGGCTTATGTGTAGGTAGAGATATTTTACTTTCTATACCAGATCAGAAGATGTATTTGGCCACTATGCCAAGGTCGGAGGGTGGGTCTACTACCCATCTGTACTTTATTGATGAGGAGGCATTGGATGAGACTATAGTGTCCTTAGATATAATCACAATAGTTTAGGATTTCTCAGATGTATTTGATGAGATTCTAGGTTTACCACCTAGCAGGGAGGTTGATTTTGAGATAGATTTAGCATCGAGCATGAAGTCGATAGTTAGATCACCATATCATATGGATCCTACGGAGAGAAAGAGTTTATAGATAAGATTAAGAAACTATCAAAGCAAGGTTTCATTCACCATAACACTTCAGTTTAGGGCTCACCAGTGTCGTTTGAGAAGAATAAGGATGGATCATTGAGATTGGGTATCTATTATCGCAAACTGAATAAGGTAAAGTTGAATAACAAATACCCACTACCGAGGATTGATGATATTTTTTATTAGTTAGATGGATTTTCATTCTTCTTAATATATTTATAATTCGATTACCATCAATTGAGGGTACGAGAGGAGGATGTCACCAAGATAAATTTCTTGACTCCTTATGGGTCTTACGTGTTTCGAGTAATGCCGTTTGAGTTAACGAATGCCCCAATAATATTCATGGACTTGGTAAATAGGGTGTTTTTACCGAATTTGGACAAGTTCATCATAGTCTTTATTTATTATCTACTCATAGACTGAAGAAGAGCACGACATCCACTTACGGATGCATTGTAGACACCTAGGGATCATAAACTTTATGTGAAGTTCTCCAAGTGCAAGTTTTAGAAGAGGGAGATGAAGTTTTTGGGACATGTTATGTCTGAGAATTGACTATTTATGGATATCATTACAGTGTCAACCATCTTGGATTGGAGATAACCCATTACACCTATAAAGGTATGTAGCTTTTTAGGCTTGGTCAGTTATTATAGGAGATTCATTTATGGTTTCTGGAAGATAATTGGTTCGATGATTGAATTGAAACATTGTATGGTCTAATAAATAGACTCGATCAACCTAATTATTAAAATATATAGGGTGTCACAGTGGGTATCTATTTACCTCGAAAGATCTGAATATGATGTAGTGTATATGGTTTGAGTTTATAAAGCATTATAATTTCATGATCCAGTACCACATAGGGAAGGTTAATATGGTGGAAGATACATTGAGCTGACAACCCAGTGGTACCCTATCATCCCTTCAGTTAGCCAAGTGGGGTTTGTTGGAAATGATTGGTTATTTGACTAGGGACTTTATGGGGATGATCATAGTGACTCTAGATATTATTATAAGGATGATCAGAGGACAGTCACAACGCACAGTGTTAAAGGATAAGGTGATGGATATTCTCACTACCGGTGTACATTTATTTTCAGTGAGATCTGATGAAGGGTTATTTTATAAGGGCATATTGTCGGTACCCTCAAATGAGGAGCTAAGATGGGTCGTTGCAAGAGAAACACATGGTTCACATCTTTTGGTACATCCGGGTGGGCATAAAATGTACCAAGACATGAAGAGACAGTATTGATGGTCTCATTTGAAGAGAGATGTAGCAGAAGTTGTATCTAAGTGAACCACTTATCACATGGTGAAGGTGGGCAATCAAAACACTTTCGTATTGCTTAAACCTAAACCCATTCTCGAGTGGAGTGGGATAGCATCTAAATTGATTTCATCAAGGGGATACCTTTGACGCCTCTCCAATATGATTCTATTTGGTGATAGTCGAATGCCTTACGAATGTGAAACACATTTTGGTCATTTGTACTGATTATTCGAGTGAGTAACTTGCATGTTTGTATATTTTTTATATTTTTCGATTGCATGGGTTTCCATTATCTATCATTTTAAATCAGGGACCTACTTTTGTGGCACATTTTTGGGAGTGTAATGATACGCAAATATTGCATATTTTATCCTCCGAACTGACGCATTTTATCCCCCTCGGGTATCTTATTCCCTATATTTATGGTCGTTAACCAGACAACCTCGAATTTCAACATTAACATGTTTTGTAGGGGTTAATTGAGATTTTATAGGTATTTGAATACTAAGTGTGAAGTTCAAACGCATTCCACTTGATTTTCGTACACGACCGCACGTTCAAGGGCATTTTAGTCTTTTCACAGCTTGGGCACTGGCCCAACATCTCACGGAAGTTGTAGCCATCCTCGCAAGCTTTGCGTGTCCGCGAATGGTGCACGATTCCGATTCAGAACGAATAAGTTACGAGGATTTTAACGGAAGAGAAAGGCAAACATGCCAAAACAGCAATGCAGGGGGCTCATACCTTCTTGATCGATCGATCGATCAAAGGGATCGATGGATCGATCCTTCAATTTTTGCAATTCGTTGGGAGATAGTGGGCTTCAATTTTCACCATCGATCGATCGACGGTTTGGGTCGATCGATCGATCCCCTATTTTTAGGAGATATTTTTCTTTTCTTTTCTTTCTTCTTTTCTTTTCTAATTCAATTCCTTTTACTATATAAAGGAATTTCGGTGTTAAAAACAAATATAATTCGTTTTAGGTAGAATAGGTTAGGGTTTTGGAGGTTTGAGAGATCATTTCTTCATTTCTTCTTGGATTGACACCCAATTGGGCTAGTAATTTGTGCTACCATCTTCCATCTCCATTAATATAGTGTGTATTTCCTTTATTCTTGATTTCTAAATTAATTTACATTCTTTTATTTCCTTCCTTTCTAGTGTAGATTTACCGCATTTATTTGCCGCGTTTATTTACCGCGTTTTTATCATGCTTTCTAGCTAATTTAAGTTAGGTTGTGTTTGAATGGAACTCACTCGAGTTGACGCGTTGCTTTGCTTTGGTGATGGTGTTTACGAGTCTATTTCGGGTGCATTTTCCTAGTTATTGCACGTAGGAGATTTGATAAGGCATATCATGTATGTCCCGTGCTTACGACCTTGCGTGCATAATTTCTGAGGTATTTATTGATGCCAAAATCTTATTAGGCTTTTATACGGATTTAGGGGCGTGACAACCCTTGATTCAATTGAATGTCGAAACGAGACACATTCGTAATAACTCGTCGACCCATGTATCCATTTTATATAAATTAACTCGGGTGAGGGATATTCGACGCAACCTATAGTTTTTACCACTTTGTTAATCTAGTTTCAATACACTCGCCTAGATTAATATTTCCCTTTTATGCATCTTTTCCTTTTTAGTTTGTAATTCACCTTTTACACTTTTATTGAGGAATATTAAATCATATAAATTCTAGCAACTCGTCCCAGTGGATATTTTCGATACCCGACTTACCGCTATACTTGTATCGCAAGTGTAGTCGTAATTTAGGTTTTTTGTATTGAGGAGGTGAGCAGAAAACAACGATCAGCGTTTGACACGCGCTACTTTTCACCCTCGATCAGTGAGTTTTCAATAGGATATGGGGACCCAGTTGAACCTTAGCAATATATAGCATCTGTAATATCCCGAATAATATTAATTAAGTTGGTCATGCTTAATTAATAAATTGTTGGAAGTGTAACAAATTAAAATATCATTATCATCCTTTTGTCAACAATTTTTGTTCATTGATAATTCGGATTGCTCTCCATTGTCTCTAGAAACTCTCTCTCACTAACTTAATCCAGCCAGTTACTAAATACCTCCCCCTCCTACTCCTCCTACCCTTCATCCTTCCTGTGAACCTCTCTACACTCATTGTTTCTTCTTCAAAAACTTTTCATGTAGCTATGATTGTCCCATATAATGATGTGTCTATTCCAGCAGGCATGGTGAACCTGATGACCTTAAATGGTGGTAGTGCAGCTTCTTCTATATTACCAACCTAAGGAGTGAATGAGATTGATGAACATTATGAAATTATTGAAGAAGGATAGATTAGAGACTTAATTGAGTCCATTGAAATATCCAACACTAATATCAAAAGTCTTCAAGATATGAATGAAGAAAATAATATTTACTTGGAGTACAACAATAGCAAAGGTTATGCTTATGAGGATATCCTTAAGTTTAGACTCTCAATCAAGAAATCCTCTAATGGTAGTGCAATTACTATCAGAAGCAAGGTTGGAGATGGAGGAACAATGTTGAACAATAGATTGAGTGTACCTTCACTGACAATAATAAGTAAGGGGAAAATATCCTTCTTGGTATCTAAGTCTGCTTTTCACAGTGGACAAAGTACGAATCATGGGAAAATATTTTCACTTTTTAGCAGAAATATGGTCTGCACTCTATTGTTCAACTTAGGCAGCAATAGGGTGTTATAGTCCCTTTCAAGGCTATGAGGTTTGCTTTCACTACTAAACCATCTATTGGGGAGGTTATGCCTTGGAGCTCAATTATGGCAATCAAAAGAGAACTTAAGCTTAACCTCACATATCATAAGCCTGTTGTGGTTGATGACATGGTGCAAGTGAAATATCCACCTGAGATTTCTAAGGTTGGGTCTGCTAAATGGGAGAAATGTAGGGTGGGGATTTTTCTTTAAAAAGTGAATAATATTTCCCATAAAGTGTGGGATAGGTTTGGCCTCCCCTAAGTCATTGCCCATGACTAAGGTTTCTTCTTATTTAGATTTGACAATCCTAGGTGTATAGTTGATGTGGTGGAAAATGGGCCCTATCACTTTACAAGTAACCCTATCATTATGAAGATATGACATCTTATCTTCTCCTTATTAATAGATACTTCCACTAGAGATCCTGAGTGGGTCATGTTCCATAACATTCCTATGCAGTATTGGACTGAGGAGGATTTCAAATACATAGATAGTGCAATAGAAATTCATATTTATACTGATTTACGGATTGAAGAAATGAAGAGGATAAGTTTTTATAGGATCTACATTTATAGGAGGGTAGTGAGACTGGGGTCTGTGAATAACTGGAAAGGGTGAGGCATGACCCACTCCAATGAATTCTTTCTGCAAGGTTTTCTAGAACTTCTGGAGCAGCTTCTGATAATACGTTCTCCTTTTTGTAAAAATGGAACCCAAGCCCGAGCTCCCTCCCGGCAAGAAGATGAAGCTCACAACAATAATGGAAACTCTTTTTTCCAGAGGAACTCCTGAGAGTGATGGTTGTCAATGAGGAGTGAAGAAATTAGCACTCAACACTTAGAGAGAGAGAGAGAGAGTAGGGAGAGAATACTAGGAGGTTCTGGTGTGATTTTGACAGAGTAACAGTGTTATTGAATTTTTCTATTATGTCTTGACCTTGCCCAGGGGTCCAATTTATACATGATCACTAGGGGTAAGTTGGAACTTTTAGGTGCCAAAACTTAGAGGGTTGGTGAGGAACAAGGTCTGCAGTGTACCATTTTTCCCTACTTGTGTGCAGCAGCCAATCCCCTCAGACTGGTGCCACCTGGTGCAAACCAAAGCCAAAAAGCAAATATGTCTACTCTAGATGACAAAATATCTAATTTGGCAAATATCCTTTGAAACGGTAACTTGTGGTACAAGATTTGTAAATTTGAGAGGGGAGGCCTCGAGTACCACCTCCTCTAAACTGTCAATCTTGAGGGGAAGTCCTTGAGGACCCCTCTCCTCTAAAATCATTTTTCTTAAGAGGGGCCTTGAAGACCCTCTCTTTTAAGAAAATCATTTTGTAAAGTTCATTTCCTGTGAGCAGTCCTTTGGCTGCTCACTTCACGTATGACTAAGAGTGATGTGTGTGGTCTTGAGTGACTCCTGGGGTCTTCCTACTAGTATTATCTCAGTCCTAAGTGGATGAGATTGATCAATAAACCTTGTTCCTCATTTGACAAGAAAAAACTCCCAAGAGATCCCAACAGGCCTATTTGAGCCCTGCCTGCTCAACTAAGCAAAATGTTTAAGCATGTAAGTGTTAGTACTTTTGTTCTTTTAAGGAATTAATTTTCATGATGAGGGGTTGATCATGGTAGACACTCCCTCATCCTATCTTATTTTCTAGAAGTTGAAGGGGAGGACCATGAGGGTCCCTCGCCCCAAGTTTTGGTTGAGGACCCTAAAGGTTCCTCACCCAAATATGTTATTGCACTTAAGGGAGGGGAATCGTGAGGGTTATGTGACCAAATGTTTTCTGGAGGTTGAGGGAGCCTGGGGGTTCCTCAACCAATATGGATTTTTTTCCGTTGAGGGAGCCTGGGGGTTACTTCACAATATGAATTTTCTGCCATTGAGGGAGCCTAGGGGTTCCTTTATTAATATGGATTTTTTGCCATTGACGGACCCTATAGGTTCCTTCACCAATATGAATTTTCTGCGATTGAGGGAACGTGGGGGTTCCTTCATAAATATGGTTTCTCTGCAGTTGAGGGACCCTGGGGGTTCCTTCACCAATATGAATTTTCTGCTGTTGAGGGGCCCTATGGGTTCCTTCACCAATATGGTTTTTCTGTCGTTAAGGTATCCTAGGGGTTCCTTCACTATATGAACTTTCTGCAGTTGAGGGACCCTGTGGGTTCCTTCACCAATATGGATTCTCTACACTCGAGGGACCCTGTGGGTTCCTTCACCAATATGATTTTTTTGCGGTTGACACTACACGAAAAAGACCAAATTGTCTCTTTTGAGCCGGCCACTCTTATCACGGTCAATGATTGTGACAAGCCCGTGAAAAAGTCTTGTCACGGTCATTGATCGTGGAAATCTTATAAAGTTGTCACAGTCTTTGACTATGGAAGGTCCGTGACAAATTCGCTAAAAAAAGAACCTTTCCCTCTTCTTTTTTCCCACCGTTTTCTATTCCCCCATTCTCTCTCTCTCTCTCTAAGCGAGTGCTCTCTCTCTGTATCGGATTTAAGGTATTTTTTCTTCTCTCTTTCTCCTTCATTTGTATATGTGTGTGTATATGTGTTCATGTGTGTGTGTATGTGTGTGTGTGTGTGAATGTACATGGGTGTGTGTGTGGTGGGCGGGAAGGGGAAGGGGCGGTGGGGCGGGTGGTGGGTTTGTGTGCGTGCATTTATGGGTGTCTGTGGTGGGTGTGCATTTATGTGTTTGTGTGTATGTGTAGTGGGGCAAGGGGTGGGGGTTCAGTGGGGTTTGGGGCAGTGGATGGTGGGGTAGGGATTGGTGGGGCTTTGTGGGGGGGGGGGGGGTGGGTGGGTTTGTGTGTGTGTGTGTGTGTGTGTGTGTGTGTGGTGGGGCAGGGTGGTGGTGGTGGGGAGGTGGGTAGGGCAGTGGGTATTGGGTGTGTATGCGTGTGTGTATATGTGTGTGTTGAAATTAATTGGTGTTTAGTTTAGGACTTAAAATTAATTGTTAACGTTGATTTAGGATTTGAAATTAATGTTTAGTTTAGGACTTCAAATTAATTGTTAATGTTGATTGGACATTATAAATATTGTTTCTTTATTTTTATTTAGGTTTGAAATTGTTATTATTGAATTAATTGAGTAGATAAATTAGATGGAGTACGGGATACACATTTGTTGGTTTGTTGTTGCTGTTGGATTATATTGGACGGATGTGGTTGGATATGAAAGTTGGTTATTAAAAAAAAATTTAATGCTTAATTTAATTCACACTAATAAATCCGTAAATAATTATATTGTCTTAATTTCTTGAGTTGGTTAATTTTGGAAGTGGCACGACCGCTGGATTATTGTCAAAATGGGGGGAGGGGGAGTTTTCAAAATTTTTCTAAAATTACTTTGTGTCACGACCCGTTCGAGAGTGGAATGACCACGAACTAATCATAATTAAATTAAACATACCTACAATTACACATAGTGCGCATAGATACTATCCTTCTAGTTCTTATGCATATGCATTCAGTAGCCCATAGACCCGTTCGAGAGTCATTACCCCTATAATGAGATCTTCCAAATTGTCCCGTTTGGACAGTTTGGGACTATATAATTTATGTATAATAATATTCTTAGTGTATTAAAGTTGTTTCTTTTGGAGGAAGTTCTGCAGTCGTATCCTAATGTTGTTTGAGTATGCACTAGATTGGAAAGTGTGAGTGTTATTTCAATTGATCAATTGAAATAACACTCACACTTGGCAATCTACGTCGTTTACTTGGAGAACTATGGGGATATACTGCCAATTTTTCTCAAATCGTAACAATGTGCATGAGCTATTAAGTATATTATAGAAATATGCGGTCTTGAATGGGATAGGACCACTCATCCTTTAGAGTAGATCGTAACAATGTGCATGAGCTATTAAGTGTATTATAGAAATATGCGGTCTTGAATGGGATAGGACTACTCATCCTTTAGAGTAGATAGAGGAAATAGGAATTACTATTATAAATTGAAATTTAAAGATCGAATATAAATAAGACATAATCAATTGAAACATACTATAAATCTAAGTTTTGTTTATACTAATCCATGAATATACACTTCTTACCTTTAATAGGTGATTGTTTGTAGTAGCTGTGATGGGATATCCTAAATACAAAGAGTGGATGGGGGAGACAAATAGATTGGGGGATGTGTTTCGCAGAGGTTCTAATGAATTTGTGAAATACGCAAAGAGATGTTATAATTATGAAGAGTTTCCTTGTCCGTGTGCTAGGTGTAAGAATGGTAAGGTGTTTGAGTGGAAAACAATTGAACTACATTTGTTAAGATCAGGTATGCAAGATAATTATTGATTTTGGAGTTTTCACGGTGAATTGAAAGTTCCTTTTGTCCCCGAATAACCTTCACAACAACCTTAAACAAGTAGGATAGATGTAGAAGGGGACGACGTAGATCATAATATGTTAGATGATTTAGCTGATGACGCTTACGAAATTCATGAAGTTAAGGAGAATGAGGTCACTGGCGATGTATAAGGTTCAGGTGCACATAAAGATATCACAATAAACCTTGACAATGACTACAAAAGTTTAAAATTTCAGGCGACCCAACCCTTATACTCTGGCTGTGAGAAAGATCAAACAACTTTAGATGCCACGGTTGGTTTGCAAAGTTTTAAGACGCAATACAATTTGTCTGGTAATTGCATAACATGAATTATGAATTGGGTGAAGGTCTTACTACCCAAGGAGAATACGCTTCCAAATAGCTATCCTGTTATGAAGAACAGTTTGAAAGGTTTGGGAATGATGTATAAATCGATTCATGCTTGTGTGTATGACTACATATTATACCGAAAGGAGTATGAATATTTCGATTATTGTCGGTATGCGATGAAACTGGATATGTCCAATCTATTGGCAAGGAAGGCACAAGCTCAAAAGTGTGTAAATATTTTCCCGTTGGGCCTAGATTAAAGAAATTTTTCACAGTACCATGGATAGCGGAGGCAATGACTTGGCATGCTAGGGAAAAAGTAGGGGATAATCTCATGCGTCGTCCTATTGATTCTATAGCTTGGAGGAGGATGAGTTATGAGTATCCCGATTTTGTTCAAGAACAACGTAACATTCGTTTGACTATAACAACAGATGGTTTCAATTCATTTGGAAATCTATGAACCAATCAGAGTGCATGGTGAGTGATCCTAGCCCCACTCAACCTCCCTCATTCACAGTGTACGAGACCTGAATTTTCGATGCTATCTTTCTTGATACATGGGCCAAAGGCACCAAGTGATGGGAAAACGAGTGAAATTAACGAGTTTGCAACATGAATAATTAGCTCGTTATCTATTTGACTCACATGAAGATGTCGAATACTGGAAAAAGTAAGTTTAAATTATTTTAAGTTTTAATTATTTTAGATTCTTTTATACATGATTAATTTTTTAATACGTTTGTCACATTAATTTTATGCAGAAAATATGAAGCCTGTGAGAACAATAAAAGAAGAAAAATAATGGCACAATCAGACGACGATTTTAGGATATGGTTGTCACATGAGGTAATTATAATGAAAACGGTTGTTATATAACATTACATTACCATAAAATTTTACAACTAGCCTAATTAATTTATCTATATTCACAGCTCTTAAAGACGGGTGATGCGACATCAAGGCTTGCTCGTCTAGACATTGGACCCTTGTTCATGGTACACGAGTACAAAAAGTATCGATTGAACGGTTACATATTCAGCGCAAGGGTGTACGAGGAAAATACAAATGTACATAACTCGGTCATTTCATACAAGACTCTTACTACTTTTTTCGAGCGAGCGCAAAAGATAAAAACCTTGTTGAAGTTGAAATGACTTACTATGGTTTAATTCGAAATATATTTGAATTGGACTATGTAATATTCAAAGAGGTTGTATTTTACTATGATTGGGTAAGAGTTGAGGATAATAATGCTTGTAAAGTTGATCCTCGCACCAATTTGATCATGGTTGACTTGTCCAAGTTGAAGAGAAACGAATGCGTGAGCGATGAGCCATTTGTTTGTTCATTTCAAAAGGTTAACCAAGTGTTTTACTCAGAGTATATCAACAACGAGCCGTGTTTAATCATCCTACATGCGCCAAAGCGTTTAAACAGTAGTGTGGGTGGCTTGGCAGCTCCTACCGAATATATTCCATTTTTTATGATAACCCGAATTTGAAATAATTTTTCAATTTGTAATAAGTATTCCAATTTAGCGCATGTACTAGTGTTTTATTATTATTATCGGGCATCGGTTTAATGCCTTTAATTCATTTGTACTTGATCATTTTCACTCTTTTTATCTTTATCTCTTTCCTTTGTATATGTGTGTGTGTCAAACAGTAATAAGTAGTCCAATTTTCGGATTAATGCTTTTTATTCATTTTTACTTGATTACTTTAGCACATGTACTATTTAGACTTAATGTTTGCATGTTTCTTCTAATTCATTTTGAATTTGTACTAATAGAAACATTTTTGTATAGAAAATGTCTCCTTCAGGTATTAAGGCAAGGATGATGATGATGATAATGATGATGTCTTATGGGCTCGGCGGTAGTGGAGGCGACAAGGGCTCCTCGTCCCCTACACTCCCCAAATTAGGAAAATTGGGAATGGCCGTCGAGAACAAGATGGGGATATTATCTAGATCCCTCGAGCTGGTAAAGACGATTATCGGCCTGGGGTACACTAGTTGGAGGGAGGTGCCAAATGAGCTCAAGTTTTTTAATTGGGCGGCACTATAGGTAATGTATTTATATTTCAAGTTCAATTTCAATTTACATTTATTCGCAACTAACATTGTATATGTTTGACAGGAACAATTCATCCTGGCCCCAGAACTCCATGATTTTGTCTCGGAGCAGTTGAGGGAGCAACACAATACATGAAAGAAAAATTTTCGGGCCCACTGCCTTGGGAAGACCCGAGACTCCATTATCAAAACGCGTGAGTCTGTCTCGTCGAAGGAGCTGATCTCATTGGCATAATGGCAGAAGTTCATTGACAATGAGATCGAGGAGCGCCAATTGGCATCTTGCCAATCGGGGAGGGAAAATCGGGCCAAAAAGACGAACATGCACTACTCCGACCGGATGTCTTACGCCGAGGTGGAGAATAGGATGATGGTAAGTTTTTATTTTTCTATAATTACAGAAATATATTATTCTGCATTATTTTACTTTGCTGGCCCGGTAGTAATTTTTGATTATTTTATTTCAGGTGACGAGGAATGGCCCTGGGAGTAGGCCACATAGGCTCAATGCCTATGTGGAAATTCAGACGAAGTGGGGGAACGATAAGGAGGTGTTCCCGAGCGTTGCGGCCACAATTTTAAGTAATCCAACAGTTTACTTTTTGATAATTACATTATATTTTTTTATTTACTTATTTGACTAATCGTGTGCTCTTTATCATTTCAGGCAAAGCTTAAGGAAGTTCATGAGTCGCAGTCAGATGTCGACAAGTCATCTTTGTCCACAGACGCAGTCAGCCAAATGCTTGGCACTGATCGCAAGGGGAGGACAAGGGTGTGATCTCGCGGGTGGCCAAATCTGGGATCATTGGATTGGAGATGAGCAACACCGGGTTAGCTCATCAGGTGGACTCGCATGACGCAAAAATGTCAAGGTTGTAGGCGATGGTCCAAGATATGTTCTCATTCCTGAAGCATTCGTTGGGGGGAAAGGGCAAGGGGAAGGAGAAGGTGATGGAGGAGGAGGACGAGGACGTGGATGTCACTACTTCATCGCCAACACGTGCGAACTCACCGATTGATGATCCAGTCCCCTACTTGGCTCTCGTCAATCGACCTATGACAATAATTTGTTTGTCTAGCGTGTTTATAGTCGACATAATTGATGGCACGCGAATAGGGAGGGGGTGAGGGACCCGAATAATGTCCAGGTTATGTTGGTTCATGGATGTGCGCTTCAATACACGGAGGCCAAGGTGCTCATTACGCATGTGATAACCTGGAAGGAGAACTTCCCATTATGGTTACGCGAACAATGCGACGTGATGAATATTCAGGGGTTTCTCAATGCGTATATCGTGTGGCCTTACTTCCTCCTCAAACATACCACGTGAGATTATTTGTATCTATTTTATTTGGACACTTGGATTATATTTGTATTGTTTTGATTTGTTACATTTGGTTTGGATATGGAATTATATATGCAATGATTTGGTGCATTCTTTCAACTTTTATTTGGATATATGCGATTTGAAGAGGTATAATTTTACTATAACAGGTACAAATATACTGCTGGCCAGAGGCAGTGGCCAAACTGCCCAGCAGATTGTTTTTAAATTCTGACAAGATTTGTCATGGTCAATAACTGTGACAAGTCCGTGACAAGTTTTCTTTGTCACGGACTTCCCACGGTCATTTCCCATGATAAGTTTTTAAAGGTTGTAATGTGTTTATCACGATCTATGATCGTGACAAACCTTGTCAAGGTCATGGATCATGACAGGCGTGATAAGTCCGTGACAAAAAAGTTGTCACCCCGAGAATTGTTACGGTCATTGACCTTGATAAGTTGGACTTGTCATGGTAAATGATCGTGACAATCCGATAGATTTGGTGTAGTGTGAAGGACCCTAGGGTTCCTTTACCAATATGAATTTTCTGCAGTTGAGGGACCCTGGGGGTTCCCGTACCAATATGAATTTTTTGTGGTAGAGGGACCCTGGGGGTTCCTTTACCAATATGAATTTTCTGTGGTAGAGGGACCCTGGGGGTTCCTTCACCAATATGAATTCTCTGCGATTGAGGGACCCTGAGGGTTCCTTCACCAATTGGAATTCTCTGGTGGGGTTCCTTCACCAATATGAATTCTCTGCAGTCGAGGGACCGTAGGGGTTCCTTTACCAATATGCATTCTCTACGGTTGAGGGACCTTGGGAATTCCTTCACTAATATGAATTCTCTGCGGTTGAGGGACCCTGGGGATTCCTTCACCAATATGAATTCTTTGCAGTCAAGGGACCCTGGAGGTTCCTTCACCAATATAAATTTTTTGCTGTTAAGGGACCCAAGGGGTACCTTCACCAATATGAATTTTCTGCGATTGTGGGACCCTGGGGGTTCCTTCACCAATATGAATTTTTTATGGTTGAGGGACCCTGGGGGTTCCTTCATCAATATGAATTTTATGCCGTTGAGGGACCTGGTGGTTCCTCAACCTCATATTTACTGGAGACTAAGGAGGGTGTATTTTAGGGACCCTCACCCTAAAATATAGTGGTTAAGCTTGAAACACCCTTCTACATTAGCTCCTCGTGCAAAGTATTTTGTGTTGGGCAGACCAAAAAGCTTTGCAAGCCATAAATTCGATTTTCAATTTTGAGTGACCCTAGGGTTCCTTCATTATTCATCCTAGGGTCATTAAATGCTCTATCACTTCATCCAAGGATTTGTAAATGAGGCCACTTATGGTGGACCTCCATATCTAGGTGTCAACTTTGGCATAGGGGTTGCTCGCGGTGAGACCCTCGTCCTTGGACTTTTTCTGTGACTTTCTATCTTGTTTAGAGGTGTTACTCATAGTGATCCCCTCATCCTTGGCCTTTTTCTGTGGCCTTATTTCTTAGTAGAAGGGTTGCTCAAAGTGAGCTCCCTCATCCTTGGCCTTTGTTATGTGGCCTTCTATCTTATTTAGGGGATTGGTCATAGTGCGCCCCTCATCCTCAGCATTTGTCTATGGCCTTCTATCTTGAGTAGAGAGGTTTCTTGCGGTGATCCCCTCGTCCTTGGCCTTTTTCTGTGGCCTTCTATCGTGGGTAAAGGGGCTGCTCACTGTGAGTCCCCTCGTCCAGGTTTTACACCTCGTCATAGGTCCACTCAAGGTGGACCCCCTTGATCTAAATATTTGATTGCTAACTTTTGAAATAGGATCCCCTCTAGGTGGGCTCACTCACCCTAGGTTATTCTAGAATAACAGCTGGACACCACTCTACATTAGTCCCATCGTAAAAAAATCTTTTTGTTGGGTAGACCAAAGGGTTTTGTACAAAAAAATCACTTCATCTTGGAATGCGAAAGTTTCATGCCATTACATCATTACCCGATTCGTTTTGGAGTGACTGAGAGGTCCCTAGTGTTGGTCTTCCTCATCCTTAGTCATTTTCTTTTCTGCATCGGGTTTAGGCAGAGGGTCCACTATAGGTGAGTCCCCTCTCCCTAACTCATTTTACCTTGTTTCCAGTTTATGCAGTGAGTGGGAGGGGGAGCCCTTGGGGTAGACCCTCTCATTTCTATGTTTGTCTTTGGAAGATGGGTCATTTATCTTGAACTCCCTCACCTTAGGTTCTCCTATTTGTATATGCCTTTGGCAAAGAGGGTCACTCGAAGTGAATTCCCTCGCCATAAACTATTCATGCCTTTGATTATAGCTGAGGGGCCACTCATGGTGGCGCCCCTCACCACCAGCTATTTTGTAACATTTCTCTTCGTCGAGGGGCCACTCATGGTGGACTCCCTCGGCATAAACTATTTCTTGTTGTAATCTTGACTGAGGGGCCATTTGTGGTGGACCCCCTCATCCTCAAACTGTTATTTGTGTTGGTCTTGGCAGAGGGGCTACTAGAAGTGGACCCCCTTGCCATAAGTTACTTCTTGTATTGATCTTGGCAAAGGGTACCACTCGTGGTGGACCCCTCACCCTAAGTCATTTTCTATAGCATCAAGTTTGGGGAAGAGGGCCCACTCAAGGTGGATATGCTCGCCCTAGGCAATTTTCTGTCAAATTTGCAATCTTGGGAAGGTGGAGTCACACTAAGTGGATCCCCATGCTATAGGCTATTTCACTATTTATTCACTGGCTTGAGGACTTCTCAATATTAGCCCCCTCGTGCAGAAGTGTCTTGTAGTGTCGAGAGGCATGTGCACGAAATATCATAATCAAGATTTCACTCTTTGTTCACTCGCTTGGGGAATTCTCATCATTAGCCCCCTTGAGCAGAATACAGGTTAATAGTATGAGCTTTCCTATGCCCTTGGATCCATAGGTACTAAATTCTCTACCTTTTATATATACTTGTCACTTTCTCAAGACTGTGAGTGCTCCTATGCCCTTAGAGCCTGAGGTACTAAATTGTCGTACCTTTGTTACTATTTTGTTTATACTTGGCACTTTCTCAACTTCTCCGATTGATGCTATGAGCGCTTTGGTTCCCTTGGAGCTTTAGGTAGTAAAATTTCGTACCTTATATTTATACTTGGCATTTGCATAGGATTGTGAGCGCTCCGGTTTCTTGGAGCCTGAGGTACTAAACTGTCATTCCTTATATTTATACTTGGCACTTGTTCAAGAATGTGAGCGCTCCGGTGCAATTGGAGCCTTAGGTACTAAACTTTCGTACCTTATATTTATGCTTGGCACTTGCTCAAGACTGTGAGCGCTCTAGTGCCCTTGGAGCCTTAGGTACTAAATTGTCGTACCTTATTTTTATACTAGGCACTTTCTCAAGACTTTGAGTGCTTCGGTTCCCTTGGAGCCTTAGGTACCAAACTATCATACTTTATATTTATAATTGGCACTTGATCAATACTGTGAGAGTTCCTATGCCCTTGGAGCCTGAGGTACTAAACTGTCCTACCTTTTATTTATACTTGGCACTTGCTCAATACTGTGAGCGCTCCTATTCCCTTGGACCTGAGGTACTAAACTTTTGTACCTTTTATTTATACTCGCACTTGCTCAATACTGTGAGTTTCTCTATTTTCTGTGATAAATTCAAGATTGAACTTCCCCCGTAGTCTTTGGGGTACTTGCCTATGATCTGAGAAAGTTATCATTTTAGAGTTGCCCCCTCTAACTGCGGGTTACTTACATATGAGATGAGAAAGTTATCATTTCAGAGTCGTCATCCTCAAACTGTCGGTTACTTACATATGAGTTGAGCATGTTAAAATTTATAAGCTGCCCCTCTAGCTGTAGGGTACTTGCATATAGCTGAGCATGTCAAAATTTTGAAGCTACACCTCTAACTGTGCGATACTTACATATGAGTTGAGCAAGTTAAAATTTAGAAGTTGCCCCTCTAGCTATGGGGTACTTGCATATGAGCTAAGCAGGTTAAAATTTTGAAGCTTCCCCTCTAGCTATGGGGTACTTACATATAGCTGAGAAGGTTAAAATTTTGAAGCTACCCCTCTAACCGCGGGGTACTTGCATATAACTGAGCAAGTCAAAATTTTTGAAGCTGCCCCTCTAACTGTGGGGTACTTGCATATGATCTAAGCAAGTTAATATTTTTGAAGCTTCCCCTCCAATTGCGGGGTACTTGCATATAACTGATCAAGTTATATAGTTGAAGCTTCCCCTCTAACTCTGGGATACTTGCATATAACTGAGCAAGTTAAAATTTTGAAATTGCTCCTCTAACTATGGGGTACTTGCATATAACAGAGCAAGTTAAAATTTTGAAGTTGTCCCTTTAGCTGTGGGGTACTGGCATATAACTGGGCAAATTAATATTTTGAAGCTGCCCCTCTAACTCTGGGGTACTTGCATATAACTGATCAAGTTAAAATTTAGAAGCTGCCATTCTACCTATGGGGTACTTGCATATAACTGAGCAAGTTAAAATTTTGAAGTTTCCCCTCTAACTGCGGGGTATTTGTATATAACTGAGCAAGTTAGAATTTGGAAGCTGCCCCTCTAGTAGTGGGCTACTTGCATATAACTGAGAAAGTTAAAATTTTGAAGCTACCCCTCTAACTAACTGCGGGGTACTTGCATATAGCTTACTAAGTCCTCAATTTCTTTTAAGCTACCCCTCTAACTGTGGGGTACTTGCATATTTATACTTGGCACTTGCTCAATATTGTGAGTGCTCCGGTGCCCTTGGAGTCTTAGGTACCAAACTGTCATACCTTTTTATATATTTTAATTTATACTTTTGTAAATATTGTTTGCATTATCAAACATGTTGTCCTATTTTATTAGGTGGAGAAATAATAACAAGTAAAAATGCACTAGGAGGCACAATGTCCTATATAGGATAACTTTACGTTTTAAAAGCATTAAACTTTTCTAATAAGGTATAGTTGATACCTCATGCTTTATGCTACTAGATTTTTTCTTTCACACTAAGTAAGAATGCTCGTGAACATGTTGGAGTCGAGTATATTTCCATAAAGTCAATTTGAGTCTTAATTTTTTTTATTAAGGCTTCATGTATCTGCTTACTAACCCCACTGTTCGAGTCCAAACGTCCAATAAAAAAATATGATTTTTGAATCTGGTAAAATGAATATGTCTGTTAGGATAACCACCTATATGGGTCTCTCGCGGTTGTCAGAAATGAAGGAGGGTTACTCGCAAGTTGTTGAGGAGGGATCCCTGATTTTGAGTTCATCATCTATAGTCGCGACCTTGGGGTTCCTCGTGATCTCCATTAGACGAGGTGGGTGTAACAACCCGCGTAATTTTGGGCTATTTTAATTAATTTTTGGAAAATGGAGGAAAAATAAAGTTTTTGTTAAAATTATTTTTATTGCTCAAATATGTTGGTTATTATTTTTAAAGGCGAGAATTTCAAACGGTTTCGAAATCGGAGTTAAGACGGATTTTGAAATGATTTTTAAATGTTTTTAACTCTTGGAATTCTAAGTCGGCGAACATTAATTAATTTTCAAGAGTTGTTTTGACTTCCAACTCTTCATTTCTTTGCCTTATTTAAAGGAGTCTTTTGGATTCCAACTTTTCATTTCTTTGCATTATAAAAGGAAGTTGCGGGCAAGCCTTTTAACATACTTTTGGCACAAATTTTGGCAGCAAATATATTTTATATTCCTCTTCTTTTTATATACACATTGGCCCTTGAGATTTGTCAGTTCCAACCTTAGATTAGAGGTGTTCTTGGGAATATTTTATTGGAGGTTCTTGGAGGAGCTTTTGTAGATCTTTGGTGTTGATCTTGAGGATGTGATCATTGGTTTCTCATCATGGTTTGAGGTATGGGGTTTTACACAATATGCTCCTTAAATCTCGTGAGTGTCATTCTCTTTGAATTCTTGTTAATTGAACTCATATTTGAATTGATAAATTCATTGAAATCTGGAAAATAATTGTTGAAATTATTTTGATTCATGTGGTATCATTATATTGTTGATGAGCACGTTGTCATGAGATTTTAATATGGCACGGATGTTGGGCACCCGCCAAAATTCCTGTTTCCCGGGCTATGGCTTGATAAAGCATATACGGATGTGGTGAGGCCTGGTGACCCGGTTAAAGTGTTGTTGAGAAATTATAATGATGAAATGCTATTGAGATTTGCATTTTGATTTGAATATTCGTACTCGTGTTGTTACGCTTTATTCATCGTTAATATATTTGTTGAGCATCTTCCTGTCGTATTGTGTACTTCCCCATATTTTCTTTTAGTGGCAGGTTAGCGCGGATTTTGGGGCGTTATGGGGATTGATTTTTAGCGAGGATTGTTTGGGAAAGATTTGTATTATTTTGATGTATAAAGCTTTGGAGATTTGTATTTTTATTCGAGTTAGATAGTTGTAATTTTAATTCGAGAGACTTGTTGTAATTGAAGAGATTGAGATTAGTGGATTTATATTATTGTGGGTTTATTTAGATGCTCTATACCTTGTCACTTGTGGATTTGGATTTATTTTATCGCATTAGCGCTCCGTTCGCTCTCCCCGGGCGGGCGGGGTGTTACAAATGGTATCAGAGCTTAGGTATACGGCAACCCTCGGGTCTTGGGTTTTGGGTTCATTGCGTGGTTAGAAATTTTTGGAGATAGAAAATTTTAGGTGATATTCGTGATAAGTTTCGAGATTAGAGGTGAGGAATTTATTTTTGGAGACGAAATTATTTTTGGAGTTAGTGTAGTGGCCTGATTTTTTGAGTGTTAGGCATTCGGCGAATTTCGAGGGCGAAATTCCATTGTTAGTGGGGAAGTGTAACAACCCGCGTAATTTTGGACTATTTTAATTAATTTTTGGAAAATGGAGGAAAAATAAAGTTTTTGATAAAATTATTTTTATTGCTCAAATATGTTGGTTATTATTTTTAAAGGCGAGAATTTCAAACGGTTTCGAAATCGGAGTTAAGGCCGATTTTGAAATGATTTTTAAATGTTTTTAACTCTTGGAATTCTAAGTCGGCGAACATTAATTAATTTTCAAGAGTTGTTTTGACTTCCAACTCTTCATTTCTTTGCCTTATTTAAAGGAGTCTTTTGGATTCCAACTTTTCATTTCTTTGCATTATAAAAGGAAGTTGTGGGCAAGCCTTTTAACATACTTTTGGCACAAATTTTGGCAGCAAATATATTTTATATTCCTCTTCTTTTTATATACACATTGGCCCTTGAGATTTGTCAGTTCCAACCTTAGATTAGAGGTGTTCTTGGGAATATTTTATTGGAGGTTCTTGGAGGAGCTTTTGTAGATCTTTGGTGTTGATCTTGAGGATGTGATCATTGGTTTCTCATCATGGTTTGAGGTATGGGGTTTTACACAATATGCTCCTTAAATCTCGTGAGTGTCATTCTCTTTGAATTCTTGTTAATTGAACTCATATTTGAATTGATAAATTCATTGAAATCTGGAAAATAATTGTTGAAATTATTTTGATTCATGTGGTATCATTATATTGTTGATGAGCATGTTGTCATGAGATTTTAATATGGCACGGATGTTGGGCACCCGCCAAAATTCCTGTTTCCCGGGCTATGGCTTGATAAAGCATATACGGATGTGGTGAGGCCTGGTGACCCGGTTAAAGTGTTGTTGAGAAATTATAATGATGAAATGCTATTGAGATTTTCATTTTGATTTGAATATTCGTACTCGTGTTGTTACGCTTTATTCATCGTTAATATATTTGTTGAGCATCTTCCTGTCGTATTGTGTACTTCCCCATATTTTCTTTTAGTGGCAGGTTAGCGCGGATTTTGGGGCGTTATGGGGATTGATTTTTAGCGAGGATTGTTTGGAAAAGATTTGTATTATTTTGATGTATAAAGCTTTGGAGATTTGTATTTTTATTCGAGTTAGATAGTTGTAATTTTAATTCGAGAGACTTGTTGTAATTGAAGAGATTGAGATTAGTGGATTTATATTATTGTGGGTTTATTTAGATGCTCTATACCTTGTCACTTGTGGATTTGGATTTATTTTATCGCATTAGCGCTCCGTTCGCTCTCCCCGGGCGGGCGGGGTGTTACAAATGGTATCAGAGCTTAGGTATACGGCAACCCTCGGGTCTTGGGTTTTGGGTTCATTGCGTGGTTAGCAATTTTTGGAGATAGAAAATTTTAGGTGATATTCGTGATAAGTTTCGAGATTAGAGGTGAGGAATTTATTTTTGGAGACGAAATTATTTTTGGAGTTAGTGTAGTGGCCTGATTTTTTGAGTGTTAGGCATTCGGCGAATTTCGAGGGCGAAATTCCATTGTTAGTGGGGAAGTGTAACAACCCGCGTAATTTTGGACTATTTTAATTAATTTTTGGAAAATGGAGGAAAAATAAAGTTTTTGTTAAAATTATTTTTATTGCTCAAATATGTTGGTTATTATTTTTAAAGGCGAGAATTTCAAACGGTTTCGAAATCGGAGTTAAGACGGATTTTGAAATGATTTTTAAATGTTTTTAACTCTTGGAATTCTAAGTCGGCGAACATTAATTAATTTTCAAGAGTTGTTTTGACTTCCAACTCTTCATTTCTTTGCCTTATTTAAAGGAGTCTTTTGGATTCCAACTTTTCATTTCTTTGCATTATAAAAGGAAGTTGTGGGCAAGCCTTTTAACATACTTTTGGCACAAATTTTGGCAGCAAATATATTTTATATTCCTCTTCTTTTTATATACACATTGGCCCTTGAGATTTGTCAGTTCCAACCTTAGATTAGAGGTGTTCTTAGGAATATTTTATTGGAGGTTCTTGGAGGAGCTTTTGTAGATCTTTGGTGTTGATCTTGAGGATGTGATCATTGGTTTCTCATCATGGTTTGAGGTATGGGGTTTTACACAATATGCTCCTTAAATCTCGCGAGTGTCATTCTCTTTGGATTCTTGTTAATTGAACTATATTTGAATTGATAAATTCATTGAAATCTGGAAAATAATTTTTGAAATTATTTTGATTCATGTGGTATCATTATATTGTTGATGAGCACGTTGTCATGAGATTTTAATATGGCACGGATGTTGGGCACCCGCCAAAATTCCTGTTTCCCGGGCTATGGCTTGATAAAGCATATACGGATGTGGTGAGGCCTGGTGACCTGGTTAAAGTGTTGTTGAGAAATTATAATGATTAAATGCTATTGAGATTTGCATTTTGATTTGAATATTCGTACTCGTGTTGTTACGCTTTATTCATCGTTAATATATTTGTTGAGCATCTTCCTATCGTATTGTGTACTTCCCCATATTTTCTTTTAGTGGCAGGTTAGCGCGGATTTTGGGACGCTATGGAGATTGATTTTTAGCGAGGATTGTTTGGGAAAGATTTGTATTATTTTGATGTATAAAGCTTTGGAGATTTGTATTTTTATTCAAGTTAGATAGTTGTAATTTTAATTCGAGAGACTTGTTGTAATTGAAGAGATTGAGATTAGTGGATTTATATTATTGTAGGTTTATTTAGATGCTCTATACCTTGTCACTTGTGGATTTGGATTTATTTTATCGCATTAGCGCTCCGTTCGCTCTCCCCGGGCGGGCGGGGTGTTATAGTGGGTTCCACGATTATTTATCCTCAAACGATGGGTTCCTCGCCCGCTACTTCCACAATCGTGGGTTTCTCAAGTAATTTAATCGCGGCGCTGGGTTACTTTCTTGTTCCTTCAACCGTCAATGATTACTCGATTATTAGTTTGGTACCGAGGGGTTCCTCGTCGGAAGTTTTCACAGTGAGGGAACCTTCGTGTGAGGCGTTGACCATGAGGGGTACCTTATCTATCATTTTGACTTTGAGGGGTCCCTCGTAGCACCCTGTAGGAACGACCGAGGGTTCCTTGGGATCACAATTGGTCGAGGTGGGTTCCTCGACTGAAGTGCTTGTGGCGACTTTGGGTTCCTCGATAACATTTATAACTACGAGGGGTTCCTCACAACCACAAGGGGTTGGCCTGGGTTCTACATGTCAGTGTTACTCGCGACCACCAAGGGCTGTCTTGGGTTCCTAGCATAGGAATTTTACAACTGTGGGTATTTCTCTTAAGGTATTGATCATAGGGGGTTCCACCACCGTTAGTTTGGAACCAATGGATTCCTCGTCTGGATTCTATATCTAGATTTCATGCTGTTGAGGGTTCTTCATGACGCTACTTCCAACGAAGGATTCCTCGCAAACGCTTCTACCAACGACGGGTTGCTCGCGAGCGCTACTACCGTCAAAAGGTTCCTTAACCACAAGGGGTTTCTCGCCTACTGCTTTAACCTCAAAGGGTTCCGAGTCTACTACCATGGTAGTAAAAGGTTCCTTAACTAAGTTTTTAAAATTGGGAGGCTCGTCGTCCACCGTTCTGATTTCAAAGGGTCCGTCGCATTTTTGTGAGGGAAGCTATAGGTTCCATGTGTGAGGTTTTGACCACAAGGGTTCTTCGACATTGTTTGAATCTGGCGAATTGAACATGTTTGAATATGGATATGGATTGATGTTTCTACTGACTAAAATAGGGTAGGGATCCTCGTACATGGGTTCCTCGTTTGGACTGGAATTTGTTGGGGGGTCTCTTGCAACTATAAAGAAATTATAGGGGTTCGTCATTGAGAGTCTTCGCAACCTTGGGTTCCTCATCTAAGGCTTTAATTTTGAGGTACCTAATGTGAGACTTTTGTGACCATGGGTTCCTCACACTGACCATAGGGGGTTCCTTGCGAGAGCTATTTAGAATGGGAGGTTCTTCGCCATCCATGACTTTTGCCACTATTGGTTCCTTACTTGGAGCTCCATCTCAGTGGGTTCCTATCTTGAACCAATAACTATTGGTAGTTTCTCAACCACTGCATCCTCTTTTGGGTAGGGGTCCTATAACTCCTCATACAGATGAGGACCCTCCTTCTGAGAAGAGGAGATCAACTTCCTGACCTCCTCCATAGTAAAAACTTTTGAGGGTGATTCCTCCAAACTCATGCCCTTATCTACTGACGAGCTTGATGGTGCCACCTTTCATGGTAGAATCGTCTCTGCCAAAATTATCGTTGGTGTGGCTGCCCTTCTAGAGGTGGTTATTACTGGTGTCACAAAGCCTTTACCCAAACTTGCAAGGTCTACATTGTTTTGTCTAAAAAATATGCTCATAAGGTTGCTACTTGTCATCGGAGCCACTATGGGGGAGTTGGTGTGCCCTCCATAAAGAGCATGTGCCTTTACTCCGATCACCACTGCTTCTTCTTTAGTAGTCTGGTAACTATGAGTTCCATTCTCAGATGTAATGTCTTAAAAAACTAGCTACTTAGAAATTTTGAAACCTTCTTTGTCCATTAAAGCAAGAATACCTCCCCAGCGGAGTCGCCAAATGTAGGAGGGTAATGAGACAGGGGTTTATGAATAACTGTAAAGGGTAAAGCGTGATCCACTCCAATGAACGATGTCTGCAAGGTTCTTAAGAACTTATGGAGTAGCTTCTAATAAAACCTTATCCTTTTGGTAAAAATGGAACTCAAGCTAGAGCTTCCTCCCTGCAAGAAGATGAACTTCACAATAGTAATGGTAACTTTTCTCAAGAGGAACTCCTGAGAGGAGTGAAGAAACAAGCACTCGTCACTTAGAGAGAGAGAGAGCAATGAGAGAATACTAGGAGGTTCTGGTGTGATTTTAACTGAGTAATAATTCTATTGAGCTTTTCTATGATGTTTTGAATTTTCCCAAGGGTCCTATTTTTACTTAGGCACTGGGGATGATTTGGCACTTTTGGGCGCCAAAACTTTGAGGGTTGGTGAAGGAAAAGGTCTACAGTGTACCATTTGTCCCTACCTGTGTGCAGCAGCCTTTCCCCTCAGACAGGTGCCACCTAATGCAAACCAAAGTCAAAAAGCAAATATGTCTACGGTAGATGATAAAATATCTGATTTGGTAAATATCCTTTGAAATGGTAACTTGTGGTACAAGCTTTGTAAACTTGAGAGATGAGGCCTCGAGGACCTCCTCCTATAAAACTATCAATCTTGAGGGGGAGTCCTTGAGGACCCCTCTCCTCTAAAATGATTTTTCCTGAGAGGGGCCTTGAAGACCCTCTCTTTTAAGAAAATTATTTTGTAAAAGTTCATTTCTTGTGAGCAACCCTTTGGTTGCTCACTTCACTTATGCCTAAGTGTGAGATGTGTGTGGTCTTGAGTGAATCCCGGGGTTTTACTAATAATATTCTCTCAATCCTAAAGTACTAAGTGGTTGAGCTTGCTCAAGAAATCTTATTCCTTAATCGCCAAGCCAAAACTCCCAAGAGATCTCAACTGGCCTATTTGAGCCCTGCCTCCTCAATTAGGCTACATGTACAAGAAAGTAAGTGTTATTACTTTTGTTCTTTTAAGGAATGACTTTTCGTGATGAGGGGTTACTCATGGTATCCAATCTCTCATCCTGGATTATTTTCTAGAACCTTAGGTGTAGGACCATGAGGGTCCCTCGCCCATGGTTTTGGTTGAGGGCCCTGAGGGTTCCTCACCCAAATGTGTTCTTGTAATTGATGGAGGGGAACCTTGAGGGTTATGTTACCAAATGTTTTCTGGAGGTTGAGGGATCCTGGGGGTTCCTCAACCAATATGGATTTTCTTCCATTGAGGGACCCTGGGGGTTCCTTCATAATATGAATTTTCTGCCATTGAGGACCCTGGGGGTTCCTTCACCAATATGGATTTTCTTCCATTGAGGTACCCAGGGGGTTCCTTCACCAACATAAATTTTATATGGTTGAGGGAACTTGGGGGTTCCTTTATTAATATGAATTTTCCGTGGTTGAGGGACCCTGGGTGTTCCTTCACCAATGGGGATTCTCCGCGATTGAGGGACCCTGGAGGTTCTTTCACCAATATGAATTTTTGTGATTGAGGGAGCCTGGGGGTTCCTTCACCAATATGGATTTTTTGTCATTGGGGGACCCTAGGGGTTCCTTAACTAATATAAATTTTCTGCGGTTGAGGGACCCTAGGGGTTCTTTCACTAATATTGATTTTCTGCCATTGAGGGACCTTACGGGTTCCTTCACCAATATAATTTTTTTACCGTTGAGCAAACATGGGGGTTCCTTCATTAATATGAATATTCTATGGTTGAGGGACCCTGGGGGTTCCTTCACCAATATGGATACTCTACTGTTGAGGGACCCTAGGGTTTCCTTCACCAATATAATTTTTTTGTGGTTGAGGGACCCTGGGGTTTCCTTCACCAATATGGATTTTCTTCCATTGAAAGACCCTAGGGGTTCCTTCACTAATACTAATTCTTTACAGTTGAGGGACCATGGGGGTTCCTTCACCAATATGAATTATCTACAGTCGAGGGACCCTAGGGGTTCCTTCACCAATATGGATTCTTTGTGATTGAGGGACCTTGGGGGTTCCTTCACTAATATAAATTCTCTACGGTTGAGGGACTCTAGGAGTTTCTCACCAATATGAATTCTTTGCAGCCGAGGGACCCTGGAGGCTCCTTCACCAATATGAGTTTTCTGCGGTTGAGGGACCCTGGGGTTCCTTCACCAATATGGATTCTCTACAGTCGAAGGACCCTGGGTTCCTTCACTAATATGATTTTTTTTGTGGTTGAGGGACCCTGGGGGTTCCTTCACCAATATGAATTTTTTATCATTGAGGGACCCTTTGGGTTCCTTCGCCAATATGAATTTTCTTCCATTGAGGGACCCCGGGGGTTCCTGAACCTCATATTTCCTAGAGACTAAGGAGGGGGTATTTCAGGGACTCTCACCCTAAAATATAGTGGTCAAGCTTGAAACATCCTTCTACAACATTGGTGTTGAGCCCAAAGAAAAATACCCAAGGGAGATTAATTTGGTGTTGGAAGATGGCACTAATACAAGTGTTAAGGTGGAGTACCAAAGTCTTCCCCACTAATTCTCACATTGTTTAATCATTGGGCATTCCATTGTTAAATGTTCTAGGGTGAAGAGGGTGTGGATGGAGAAGAAGGCCAATGAGGATGATTCCAGTCCAAATGTTAACCAATGCTAAGAGCATATTGAAGTTGTAAATGCTGTGAATGAGTGGACTTGTGTAATGGGTTAGAATAGCATGCAACCACAACCTTCTAGGAGTGGGACTCCTAAGCTAATCTCACCTTATAATCAACTGGGGGAATGTAGCATTACTAATTAGGATCTAACACTTCAAATGGTCAAGGAGCTGATTATTCCTATTTTGCTAATTGTCACTACCTATAATGCTTTTGGTGCCATTGAAGATGTTAATTAACGTTTGGAGGCCACCCTAAACCTTCAGGCCTTACTTTGAAAGTAAAATTTGTGGATGAATGTGTGGAAAATGCCAAGCATAACTCTAAGGAAAAGAAACTTGTCTAATAGTCCTAAGGTAACAGTGTGAAAGGAATGAAAAAGACAACCCCAAAGTCCAAAAAATGATCAAAATGGCCTCATGGAATATTGAGGGTCTTAATTTTCCTCATAAAGAGATAGAAGTAGGTAAACTAAGTAGAAGTAATAAGTTGACTCTTATTAGTCTTGTTTAGACCAAGGTTAGAAGAATAATATGTCTAGTGTAAAAAATAATTATTTTTTTGCCATTGGGATATTACTCACAACTTCCCTCTGATGTTGTGTGTGTGTGTGTGGGGGGGGGGGGGGGGGGGGGAGGTGTTGATTGGGTGGAATCCCCATATTTTGTCAATCTAAGTTATAGCTACCCATAGGCACGGCGTTGTGAAATGTAGAGGTGATTGGCACAAGTATTTCCTTTTTTACCTCCTTTATTTATGGGGACAACCTCCTAGAGAATAAGAGGACCTTATGGATTTTTCTCAGAGCTAATAGTGAGGTGGTGGATAATAAACCCTGGGTATTAATGGGGGACTTTAATGTTGTTAGAAGTCATGAAGAAAAAAGAGGGGTCAACAACATCGATGAGGTTGCTACTGATGATTTTAATAACTGCATTTTTACATTAATGCTGGTGATATGGTTTTTAGTGGGCTTTGGTTTACTTGTAATAAGAAGCATGTGGGGCCTGACAACATTCAATCCAGGATTGATAGGGTCCTATAAAATGATTCATATAATAACTTACCAAACTCTTATCCTAGAATATTTCCTAATGGTATTTTTAATCACTATCCTATATTAACAATCATTAGTAATACTATGCAGAGAAAGGCCAATCTCTTTAACTTCTTTAATTTTTGGATGAATCACTCTGACTTTCTGCCTATCCTCTATAAGGCGTAGGGTGTTGATGAGAGTGGTAACCCTATTCTCAATCTCTATAGGAAACTCAGTAGAATTAAGTCTAAACTTAAAGGTTCTGGTAAAATGTTCTATAAGGAGCTATCTTTGAAGTTGGATGATATACAGACTAGATTGGACCAAGATGGAACTAATGTGTCCTTTTAACTAGAGGATAAAGAGTTAGTGGATTCCTATTCTCATATGAGGATTGATGAGGAGTCTTTCTATAGACAACAGGCCAGAGTGAGAGGGTTATAGCTTGGGGATCAAAATAACTCCTTCCATAAGAAATGCAACCAATGTTGAGCCATGAGAAAGATTTTGAGCATTGAAAATGATAATAAGGAGAGAGTGGAAAGAAGTTAAAATGTGGCAAATGAAGATGTAAATTACTTCCATAACCTGATGGGGATCAATGTCTCTTATGATGGCCCTAGTTTCCACCCTTGTTGAGGTGCTCTCTAAGAATCTTATTGAGGAGTAGGATACTAATCTTTTCAGGACAATAACCGAAGAGGAGATCAAGGCTTCCATATTTTCTATAGTATCTGATAAAGATCCCGGGCCTAATGGTTACAATGCCCATTTCTTCAAGCATAAATAGTGGAATTGTACTGCCTTATATTTAATTCCGAAAGTTCATACTCTAGTTAGTATGAAGAAATTTAGGTATATCGCCTGTTGTAACATTATATATAAATGTATATCCAGAATTATTGTTGTTAGGCTCAAGGATTTGATTCCTCTTCTCACTAGTGATAAACAATCTGCTTTTGTGGAAGGTAGATCAATTGCTGGTAATATTTTTCCTCGAGCTGATGAGGAATTATCTCAGGGACTCTAGATCCTGGATGCACACTTCAAATTGATATTCTCAAAGATTATGATATTGTTAGTTGGTAGTTCTTGTTAGACCTTTTCCATCATACTGACTTATGCTGCGATTGGGTGGATCAAACAGTTTGGGAATATTCCTAGATTTTCTATAAGCCTGAATGGTGAACTTAACATTTTTTTTTAAGGAGGTAGAGGTCTTAAGAAAGGGAATAACCTTTCTCCATACCTTTTCCTTCTTGTGATGGAAGTCTTCTCTAGGATTCTCAATATTTTTTTGTTAGTCCCCTCTTTACCTACCACAATAAGTGCAAAGAGGTTTCTATAAATAATTTATGCTTTTTTGATGATCTTATCATTCAGTTGGTGGTGATGTTGAGTCTTGTAAAATTGTAAAAGAATCTTTGGAAGATTTCAGTTCCACTTCTGGGTTATAGACCAATATGGACAAAAGAAACCTCTGCACAACTAGTGTAGATAACGTAGACATCATTAAGCTCTAGTCCATCCTTGGTATTCCTCGTAAAAGACCCTCATTTATGTACCTAGGGGTCCCTCTCATCAAAACTAGACTTAATAAAGACGATTCTAATATGCTCAGTGATCAAATTATTTCTAGGTAAGAATACTTGACTAACAAATTCCAAGCTATGCAGGTAGGCTCCTTCTCATCAAGTCTATTGTATTCAACATGCAAATATATTAGGATAGCCTCTTAATATTGCTTAAGATCTTAATTAAAAAGATGGAACAAATTATTATACACTATATGTGGAATGAAGATAATTCTAAGCATTCACGAGCTAAAGTGGCATGGGAGGACTTGGGCTTTACCTTTAATGAAGGAGGCCTGAATATTAAGCGCTTGGAGGTTTGAAACAAAGTTTTAATGTCCAAACACCTTTGGAACCTGTGTAGTAATAAAGACAGTATATGGATCAAATGATGCAATATGTATAAGAGCAGGGCATAAGCATTTGGTCCTTGAATGTTCCTGCTGATGCTACATGGAGCTAGAGGAAAATTATGAAACCAAGGCATGAGTTTAGACCCTATATTAATGTGAAGACTGGCAATGGGGAGAATACCTTCTTATATTATGACCACTATCATCCAAATTCCTCTCTTCAACCTCTATATGGTGATGGAATCATTTATGATTTTTTGCCAATAATCATAAAGCTAAGGTCTCTAATTTCATTCACCTTTGTTCTTGGAGATGGCCTTCTACTATTACCTAAGAGGTTAATGATATTAGAGATGATGATATACCTCATATTTGTGATGGTGTTCTTGATAATTCATTCTGAAGACCCAGTCAGAATAGGAAATTCTCGATCTCATGTGCTTGGAGGGTGCTTACTCCCTCTCTCCCAACCTTTAATTGGAGTAAGTTGGTTTAAAGTAAATATTGTATCCCTAAATGCTCCATAATTTTATGGATGGTTTATAGGAATGCTCTCCATACTAAAGATAAGCTTTTAAGCTGGGGTATTATTAATAATGAACTGTGTGGCATGTGCAACAGTTTTGAGGAAACCACTCATCACTATTTCTCTTATAATGTGAGGATTATTTGTGAGGAGATCCTTCTCAGGAACCAATGCTATAGGGAGGTTAGGAGTTAGGATACTGAGCTATATCTTTCCATTTATGAGTACAATGGAAACAAGTTCCATAACAAAATTAGATGATTGTCCTTCTTTGCCACTGGTTATTGTGTCTAGCTTGAGAGGAGTGCTAGGAGCATTAATAGAAAGTTCAAATCCATGGAACTAATTGTTGCTGATATTGGGATCATGGTTCAATCTAAGGTTATTACTTGGAAGAAAGGTAGGAGAAGATATAATAGCTATATGTCTTGTATATACTGGGGTCTTTATAAGTCTACTTTGTATTTTAGTTAGTATAGCTTCCCATTTTGTGCTTTCGGGGTTGTTACATCAATTTGTTTTGGTTTTGCCTTTGGGGTATGCCACTAGGCCTTGATTTTAGGTTATCCTCTTATACTTGTAATCTTTCTTGTTTCTATATATACACATAACTCACCCCCCCCCCCAATATATATATATATATATATATATATATATATATATATATATATATATATATATATATATCAAATATCATTCTCAGCATGTGACAAAAATATAATACAATTTAAAACTTTTCTTAATAAGAATAATAGAGGATAAAAAAACACTATAAATAACCATGAATTAAATTTTCCAAACATTGAAATACCCCATATACATTCAGCTCCCCGTCCCTAACTTATACATTGTAACTAAACCATATAATTGTGTCTCATATACAATGACTCGAAGGGAAACTAAAGAAAACAAATAAGTAATTCGCATATTTCAAATATATCAACATTCCCAAATACTACTCATTCATCTCAAATCCCATATTGCTCCATTGCTACAATCCAACTCTAACTTAAACCTGACATGTTAGTCAACGAAAAAAGGGTCAAAACCCCTTAAGTATACTAGATACATGATCCTAAATAGGGTACGTGAACCCAATCATAACTACTAGATGAGCTAAATGCCACAGTAGAGTCTTTTAATTAAATATAAAATATAACTACTAGGTGAAAAAGAATTTGTACAAATAAGAGATAAGAAATAATATGACCTACTCGTAGCGTAAAAACGTTCATCACTGTTCATTAATTAACGGTTATGATTTATATCAATTAATTTTCTTTATCATTATTAAAGATCGTGAACGTGTGTATCTCCCCACTCCCCTTTAAGGAAACTAGTCCCACGACATACAATATGGAGTCCAACCTCCATCATAGACACCCCAAACATCGCCATAATATAAATCGTAATCATGTATGTCCTTCAACACCCATAGGGGCTACCATTACCACAATACGCAAAACAAAAACATCCTACACTATAGACACCCCAAGACTATGATCGTGTCTAGTACTTCACTCCCCCTCAAGGTAACTATCCCCACGACATGCAACCCATCATGACAAAGTCCAACTTCCACGATAGACCCCCATAACATAATCACATAAAAGTCCAACATCCACCATACACACCCTAAAACTTTGATCGTGTCTAGTGCCCCACTCCCCATCGAGGTAACTAGACCCATGACATGCAACCTATCCAAAATAAGTAAAATAAATGAAAACCACAAGCATAATTGAATAACTTGTTACCTACCATCACACAAACATGACTTAGTATATTATCACTCATTAGTATCTACTCCCAATTTATTTATTTAGTAATTACCATCGATATCAGTTCACCACTTTTAACAAAACTATATACTAATAAATTATAATATCATGTTATTCGCCTTAGACTTTATTTCCCTCAAGAATCCTTGTCAACTTTCGTTCATATATAACATCGCCATGTCATTTTGAAATGGTCCTTGCATTATTACACATTTGTATCTTTAGTAATATGTCACATAGATAAATATCTACAAGTAGCATAATCAGGACAATTACTAAACTATGTTTCCCTTATCGAAATTACCGTTTATCATCAAATTCACGAATTAACTATATTGTATTCCCAACTTTATCTTCTCAAGAGATAAATAAATTAATCATTATAAAACATCATTACCCATCATATAAAACCTTATTACACTGCCCCCATTATTTCCAAGTCCTTACTAACCTAGACTTCATGATGGGATGTCTCATAAATGAAATCGAAACAAGGAACCCCCAATGCACTTCTGTCTAGTCTAGTCTAGTCTAGTCTAGTTAGTTGTATGAATCTAACGAGTGTCAAAACTCCCATGCCCCCATAAGAACTAACCCAAACAATCCATTATGCGTATGACTATTAAATATTTCATTCTTTTACCACTATCATGTTATCATTATACTACAAAGAATAATTACATTTTAATTTCTACAACCATGCCTCTAACTTTAACATATCATCGTACATATAATATTTCCCATACATTAAGTAAATATTTTTACGCAACGTCACATCGTAATATTCTATTCATTTCCATTATCATTCCCTACAAGCATTCTAGTCTATTGAAGATACATGTATATTGATCGTAATCCTATGCCCTAATCAACATTTTTATAACTTAATCATATTATATCAACTTCCCTAAAATTATAGGCACATTCAATATCTTTCCCATGATACAATATCCATTTATCACTTTAATCCGTCATGCTGGCTTTAAATTTCATTATTTGAGAAATATTTATGAATTACTACTTTTATAATACGTACATCATTAATTGGAAACTTTCATATTTATATAAGAACTTTGATTTAGTATGTGTGTAATTTCGATATCAAAATCTAGTAAGTTATTCCAACTCTTTTTTATCATTTTCATGTTCCAGATAATCCTATATAGTTATCTCATTTTATATGAGCCTGTATATGGTCTATTAAGACTTTAATAAAGATCTTACTTCTATATTTGATTAGACATACTCGTCCCATTACCGATCATATTTTAGTTCCTTAAGTTTGTGTTATAATTTACTTATCACCCACAAACTACGGTAGTAGATATTTTACCCTTTTAATACTATGGCAATCTACCATCATAAGCTTAATAGAATAAAATTCTATCAATATCCACATCCTTAGATTTACAAAATTTTGGAATGCATTCTATTAAATGCATTCCAATGATATATAAAAGTCCACCATATCATAACCATTATTTCTTTATTTTCGGCCTAATAATTTTACATGATTAAATATGGATCTTTTCATTCCAATATTTGATTAATACCATATTCATATTCCCAAAATACCACTCCTCATACTTTACTAACAAGAGTGTATAATCCAAACTTATTTTTTATTTCTCATACCATGCTTACTTCAATCAATTATGTCCCAACAATAACGTCAAGTTGTAATTACATCCTCTTAAACGGTAATCTGATTCATTTTTATATCGTATACGTGTTCAAGGATGCTCACTAAATTACAAACATTATTATTATGATCAAATTTTCAAATTCCTAATCTTATGCCCAACTCCATCAATTTCATTCAAGAACATAAATAAGTATATCAACTGATGCTTTATGTAGCTGGAAGAATATTCGCAAATTGAGGGATAAGTTTAAAACTCAAATAAAGATCATTATTGGTAATGGAACTCATACCTTCATGTGGTTTGATCAATGGCATCCTAATGGCCCTCGTTATCCTCTATACGGGGATAGAATAATATATGTCTCAACTAGAAATTTGAAAGAAAAAGTCTCTGATTTTATCCACCTTTGTGAGTGGATATGTCCATATACACTCACATGGGAGATCAATGAAATCAAGCATGCCAACCAACCTACCATCTGTGAGCTTGAAAAAGATAAAGTTTATTGGCAGGCCAATAATAATGGGAAGTTCTTTATCTCCTCTGCTTGGAAGCTTTTATCCCCCTCCTTGCCAAATTTTATATGGAGCAAGGTGGTCTGGATCAGGGTGTGTATTCCTAAATGTTCTTTCATTTCTTGGATGGTATGTAGGAGAGCCACCAACACCAAAGTTAAACTCTACAGCTGGGGGATTACTTAAAATGATCTATGTGGCATATGTGGTATTAAAGAAGTGACCTATAACCACATGTTCTCTGAATGCAGTTTGGTTAAAAATGTTTGGGAGGAAATATTACTAAGTAACCAATGCTATTGAGAGGTACAAAGTTGGGATAATAAGTTGTAGATGGCCATCACTGGCCAAGATCATAAGAGTTTCACAAACAAATTTAAAACCTTATCCTTCTCTGTTGTTATCTATTGCATATGATGGAAAGAAACGCTAAATGTCTCAATAACAAATTCAAAACCTTGGAAACCATTATGGGGTGAATTGAAAATATGTTTATAGTTAAAGTCCTTACTTGGAAGAAATCTAGGAGAACCTATGCAAATTGGATAACTTGTATGTACTTGAATATCCCTGAGTACATGCTAGATTATAGCTAGTTTGTTTTACTTGTTTGGCCTTATGGTCTTAATTGATTGTCTAGCCTTTGGGGAATACCCCTAGGCCTTTGTTTCTGAGGTTACTTTCCTTTGTTGCTCCCCTTTTGTTTATATATACACACAGTTTCTCCCCCCACCCCACCCCACCCCACCCCAAAAAAAGAAAGAATAAATAGGTTATTCCTACTCAAAACTTCCAATTCCTAATCTTAAGTCCAAATTCATCAATTTCGTTCAACAACACAAATACAAAAATTAGGTTCTTCTTACGCTAATTAGGTTTATATTTACACCAAACAATTTCCATCTAATTAGAGTTTTCCACGTAGAATTACTAAATGGAAACTATAGTAGAATTATAATGCACAGGTTTAATCCAAAAGTGAGCTCAAACGTTTAACACTTTGAAGACTTTGGGCGCGTTATTAAGCACTAAATGGTGGTTATAGGGGATTTTAAGAACCTAGGGAGGAAAATCTAATTAGGTAACCACCCAATAGTTATGTGACAATTGCTTGGAAAGGAGTTCTATAATAAATAAGTAACTAGAGGAAAAAGGAAAGCAGGACTCCATCAAACAAAAAACTACATTTCTTTGGTTTATCTTCTTTTCCTTATTTTTTCTTTTTTCATTTATTTACAACCTTTGTTTCATACGATTCAGTTTGTAAGGTAAATTGTAACTTTCCTTACAGTTTATTAAAAGTCTCCTTACCTTGACTTTTGATTTGTTTTACTTTTAGTAGTGTAATCTTATCTTACATTACTTATTGTACCTTTTATTTTATTGCATTTACTTTTCTTTCATTTCAAATCTTCACTTCAATCTCCATTTATATCAATTAATGTTTCTTCTTTAGTTATAGTTAATCGTGGCAATTTAGCACTAACATCAAAGTCTTCCTTAAGGGAAGCGTAAGTCTTCTTAATTAAAGCATCGAACAATAAACAATCGCCTGATTATCACAATAATCAATTGGTTGAAAAAACAAAACCTTTCTTAGAATGCTCATAATTAACCAAACTACATTAACCAAGCAAAGTGAGAATGAGAAATATATTTTTGGCATTGTCGGTGGGACCCGAGTGTTGAATTGTTGTGTACCACAGATAGGACGAGGCGAAGCAACGATGTTGCTAAAAATGTTGGTGAAATTTGTTCAACCGCCCAATACATACCACCACAAAGCAAATAATGGTCAAAACTACCGAAGAGTTGAGGTCAATTGCTCGTAACCAAGAATTAAACACGATAGCGGCTCCAAGGGCCAAAAATATTCACATAATGCCTATTGTTGGTGTACCCTCAAATGCTTTACATGAAATGATAAAACAATTAAACTGGGTTCTTGACTATCTTGGGAACATAATGCCAACCACCATGATCATGATAATGACTAGTAGGTTTTCCACACCCCCTGTCCTAGTGTCTAATGGTCAAGCTTATGCACCACAAATTGCTGTAAATATTACTGCTTAACCCATTCCTTATCATAATGTGTATTACAAGCCAAATAAAAGTGAAACCAATTTTAGAAATAACCTAGGGATAGGAATTTACTCTAATAACACGAGTCTAGGTGTGAATAATCTGCTAGAAGCTTTAAGAACATCAAACACTTACCAACATATGGGTTTCAATAACCCAAGAGGGGGAACACCCCTCGTAGAGGTAGGAAGAACTAGGCCATACTGAAATGAGACCAGCTTAGGCTTCCCTATTACTTCGAACTATAGCATAATTAACAATCTGGTGCTCGATCAAGAACTAGGGTGGTTGGGGAACAATAAGAAGTTCCACTGAAATTCCTTTTCAAATAAAACAAAATGTGACTCCCAAATTCCACCACCATAGTGCAACCAACACCTATAATGAGCCAAACTATTGCTCCATTAAACAGGTAGTAACCTCCAAGTGTTTGGAAGAATGAAATTGTAAATCTCATTCATGAGATTTGATATCCAATGGATACAAACACCAATGTATATGAAGACATACCCTGAATGGATTGATAGGATTGAACTCCCAAAGGGTTGTAAATACCCAACCTTCACTCTCTTTTCAGGAAATGGGAGTGAGTGCACTATAAAACACATACCAAGGTTCACTAGTCAATGTGCTGATAATGGGACAAACGAGTATTTCAAACTACGTTTGTTTTTAAATTCCATCGCCGATGCAGCCTCTTCCTGGTTCATAAGTTTTCCTGCAAACACTACCCAAACTTGGTAGCAGATGGAATATATGTTCCATGCACAATTCTTTTGAATTGAGCAAGTATTCTCCATGGATGATTTGTTTGACTAAGTCAAAATCCGGATGAAAAGGTAACATCCTTCTTTCATAGTTTTAAAAGGGGTATGAACAAATGCAAAATAGTCCTACATGAGTCTAAATTAGTGAAGTTGGACCAAAATAGGCAAGAATTCAGTCTTTAAAAGAAGTTTCATGCAACTGAATTCAGAGATTTGTTAGAACTAACTGCAAAAGTATCTAAATATAAGGCTCTTTTAAAAGAAGATCATGGAAATCACCTGTTCTTTGAAAACATACTACAAAGATCCCCATCTGGAAATAGATGTTGCTGAGATTACAGGAATTTAAACTATAGTTTGTAAACCATTGGTTCGAAAAGCACAACAACATAATCATTTCCCCCAAAATCAAGGGGATGGTTAAAAAATATTCACTTGACATCTCTCAGGCAGATGGAATCTTTGATTATCTCTTAAAAGTCAAAATATTAAAACTTCCCGATGATGCAAAATCATTAAAATGAAGTTAAAGGAAATAATTATTATAAATGTCACAATCTTTTCTCACACTCAACTAATGTTTGTTATTTTTTTCGTGACATGATTCAAGAGTTGATTAGAAGATGAAAGATCAAGTTTTCTGGGAAAGAGGAAAACAACAAGGGGTTTGATGAAGACTTGTTTCCCAACCTAAAAGAAGTGGGGAAAATATGCAGTTAATTCAATGACCTTGAAACAAAGGGCATACTAGGTTTAAGATGAAGATAAAGGCTGAATCCAAGGTTACGAATCCTGAAACAAATGATGATCCAGACATCAAAGTCATGAAACACCTGAAAATCTCAGTCTCATTGTGTTAGCTCAATTTTGAGAAAATCATTTTTTAGTATTCAAATCTATTTTTTATATACCTTAAATCATATTTTCCTATATTGATTTAATATATAAATTATTTTTGATAAAAATATTGTTTATATAAACAGAATGTCTTTTGAGTTAAATAAATGTTGTAGTGGCAATTACTTGTTCTATTGTATTTTTAGAATTTATAAAAAAAAATTATATTATGAAATATTGTTATAAGTTATGTACTTAAAATTTTATATTTCATTTTTTTTACAACTCCTTTTTAATTGTTTAAACATTTTGTCTTTTAAACAAAAACTAATTTAGTTTAAATATAATGTTTAAACAAACATTAAAATGGTTGAATTGGTTTTTGGTTCATTTGGTCTTGTTGGCATTTGTGCGCTCGAGGTTTGGCTCAATTGGTATTCTCGAGACATGTTTGCCGTGTAAGGGACACTTGTTTATCTCCTTTTTTAACCCTTTTTCCCCTTATCTTCGATAGGGTTTGACGCTTGTGCCCATAGTATTTGTATTTCCTTGTCTATCCCCAGTTGCCTATGGTAATGGTCATTTTTAGCCTTTGCCCTTATGATTATTAATTACGAACCGGTGCCATTTTGGCTTTTGTATTTATTATTTGTGATGGATCTATATGAGCTCAAGGGTTTCTCATTTTTTCTCTCAGTCGATATTTCTTTCTCTCTCTCTAAATATATATACCAATTTATTGAGAGTTTCCCCTCAACTTTTTTTAGCAACACATAGACACATCTGATTGTGGCGTATCGGTGTTTGGAGATTTATGATTTTTGAGGGGTTTTATATTTTGAGCTCTAGTTTGGCTCGCTGCTAAGATGACTTCCATTTGAGCTTTGTGCTTCTTTTTTTCTCTGGTTTAAGTCCAGTTTCATTTTTCCGATAGTGTTTGTTGTTCCGGTGGTTCATTTTTTTTACGGTGCTGAAATCCAACGATTTGGGGATTTATATATATATATAGAGATATATATATAGATAGATAGATAGATAGATAGATAGATAGATAGATATGTAGGTAGGTAGGTAGGTAGGTAGGTAGGTAGGTAGGTAGATAGATAGATAGATAGATAGATAGATATATAGATAGATAGATAGATAGATAGATAGATAGATAGATACTAATATTTTGTGCTAGTGTTTGGTTGGGATAAAACATTTGTTCTTTTTTTTTATCTGTTTTGTTTTGTTGTTGATGAGAACACTTTCTTGTTGCTGTTTCTTTTATCGGCTTGTTTAGTCACCACTATTTTTTTGTTTTGTTTTTAGTTCAGATCTAATTAAGAATAAGTTTGACATTTTTTTTGTTTTAATCCTTGTGCATTTGTCTATTTATTAACTGAGATATAATTTTTGTTTACAAAAACTTGGACCTTTATATGTTTGTGTTGGTTCACGTGTGCAACATAGAATTTTTTTTTGTGAAAAACTATGAAGTTTTTTTTTGTGTACTTTATAAGAGTTAAAACTTTTGTTTGGTATTAACTAGTTAAAGTTTGTGTTGGTGTTTAGATCTGTTTAATTTATTTTGTGCCAGTTCTTACTTAGATCAGTTAACTTTTATGGAGTAATTTTTTTTTACAATTTTGGTGTGGTATTTTTTTAGAGTTGTTCAAGTTTATTTTTGGACTAAATTAATTGGACATTTTTAAATCAGTTTGATTTGGGAGTGTTTGGTGTGTTTAGAAGTTCTGATGAACCTGTTTATGTTTAAAACAAATCTCTATCTTTGATAACTGTTGGTTAGACTCATCTAGATCTACTAACATTGTTTTTATCTAGTTGGGTCCGAATTTTTTCTACACTGATTTTGTTGGCACGATCCATTTATTGGACTGATTTTTGTTTGGACCTTTTTGGACCTAGTCTGAATTTATTGGGTGTTTGTTCTTGACACTTTATTTAGACCCAACTTAGTGTGTGTGTGTGTGTGTGTGTGTACTTGTTATCTAGTCCTAACAATTTGGGTAAAGCTGTTTTGTGTCACATATATTTTTATTAAAATAACTTTTATTTTAAATTTGTTTTAATTTAATTAATTTGGGATTAAAGTGAATTTGATTTTGCCTCTAACTAGTTATATCATCTAAGTTGAACTTTTTTGTGTTCAGTTTATTTAGTTGGGTTAATTAGTGTGTGAACTTTAAATCATATCATTTATTTAATTAATTTTATTCGGTCCTAATTTATTTGAGCTAAGTGCTACACGTTTTATCTTTTCCTCATTTTACTTGGACTTGATACTTTAACATAACACCTCTTTAAATTGATTCATATTCTATTTGGTGTTAAGTTAATTTTTATTTTAGTTGTGCGACACAATTGTTGAGAGTTTATCTTCTATTTTATTTGTGGTCATTTGCGCCAACTAAATTGTTTTAGGATTAATCTTTACTTGAATACTAAATATTAAGGAAGACCTAATTTGTGTCTTGTGAATTAATATTTAATCATTCTTTTAGCACCGATTAATTCAATTTCATCTTATTACTATTCATTTCTGATTGAGTGGGTTTAAACATCAGTCCATGTTTATCCTTTATCACAAACTGTTTATTATTCTTATTAATTAAATTTGACATAACCCGGTGTGTGTTTAATCCCATTTTGTTAACTAAGATATTTCTTTTGTTTTGAGTAAAACAAAATTTTAAAATTAAATTTGTGTGTTGCACAACTTCACGGGGTCTCGGGTTTGAGTGTGTAGTTGTGCGTGTGTAGTGCGTGTGTTGTAATCGCTATTACCTGGTGTTATTGGGTTAACTGATTGTCAGTTAAGTGGGGTTGTATTTACACTAGGTTGGGTATACGCTCTTGTAGTTGCATAGTTTAAATCATTGTAAACTAGTGGACTATAATCTGTAATCAGTAATTGGTAATAGTGGACTTGGGTGTGTGAGTTGTCCTTGAACTAGGGACCGGGGTTTTCCACCACATTAGTTTCCTCGAGAACAAATATTGTGTCACATTCCACTTTTCCTCCTCTCATTATTAAAGGGAATTGTTTTTATATCTAGCATCACCATCTTTTATTTACTCGTGTGCGAGAGTGTTTTTTAATTTATAAATTAATAGAATTTATTTTAAAGAGTTAAAAGAGTTTTTATAATAACCTAATACACCTTACCGAGTACCCTTTGGTCCTTTCTAGTACTGTTAGGTTGTTTCAACACCTATGCATCAGGTGCGGAGAATAATATGCTGAGATGTGTGACTATGTTTCTTTGAAGGGGAAACATCAACAGAAGATCAAGAATAGGAATAATCGCTATGCCGGCAAAGTCCAAGTGTTTCAAGGCTAAGAAGAATTCCAAGGGAATGTATTTTGAAAAATGATAATATTTTATAGTCCTTACTATCCTCAAGGCAATATAAAAACACAAAGGAACCATCAATATATTAGGTATGGTTTAAATTAAGCAAAATCTTGCCAGTATTTGGGAGCTTCAGGGCCTAAGAAAAAAAAAAAAATTCTAGTGAACGAGTGCTTGATTGGTTTATTGCTTAAAACCCATAGGTTGATCAATAATTTAATGATATTCTTAGGAGGCAAAAAGAAGTGAGGCCCAGTAGGTGGGCCCTGGTATATGTCATGTTGTGAAACTGCAAAAATAAGAGAAGAGAGAGACAAAAATTGTTAGCTCCCGCATTCAACAAAGGAGAATCCAAAGAAAGTACATGCCTTAGAAAGAGGACATAAAGAATGTGAGCCCAAATGGATCAAAGGGGATTAATTTTTCATCATCTAAGACAAACCGAAGGTTCCATGAAAATATAGAGGGAAGCCTAATCTTCAGAATTGCTAGTTGAAAAACTTAAAGAGCTGGAGAAAGCCATGAGTGAGGATAGAGATAATTCTTCTAGAGATAGCTCTTCTGGTGAGGAAGAAAAATAAGAAATGATGGTTGTTGATGCCATAAGACCTGATCAAGGAACTTTGCTCCAAAAATTCACTCAATTTGGATCTCTATCTCAGCAAGTGTCAATTAACATGGTTGTGATCCTCCCAAAGAGGTTCGAAGTTAAAGAGGGTCAAGAGGTTCCAGAAATCAAAGGGATTAAGATGAAAAATTAGAGGTACAGAACTTTGACTTCTTTGTATCTTATCTATATTTTATATATGGGTTCGAAGAGCCTACTAAGAATACGATTAATCATAATCAAACCCTTGTTTATTAATGTTTGGATAAATGGAGTTTTAGTTAGTAAAATATTGTTATATAAAGATGATGTTGTTAACATAATGACATACTCAATGCTTTCTAAAATAAACAACAAAATGATATATTTTCCCAAACTCAAATTATAATATTTAGTTTTATTGGAGATAAAAAAAAATTGACCAAAGGTGTAGTTCCAATTGATATTGAAGTAGGCACTAAGAAATCTAAAACTACTTTCTTTACCATTCAAGGTAAACCAAGATTTAATGCATCATTTGATAGATATGGGATTCACTCTAACAAATGTATTCATTCTTCAATGAATCAAAAATTACTTTTGATGAAAGGAGGATGAAAATATGGAAGAGTCGGAGGTCGATCCATTTCCTTTTTCACACTAGCTCTAATTGTACTGAGGCGGGACTTTACCAAGAGAATGTGGGTACTATGAAGGCATGCGCTTTGGTTCCAAAGGCATCAGAAGGAGAAGTCCTAGATAAGGCTTAGGAAGAGTTGGATTTTGGTATGATGGGACCAAATGAAAAATACAACATAGGTTTTTAATAGATAATACTCCGATTGATGTTTAAAAGGTCAAGGAAAGTTTGACCATGTTGTTGTACAAATTCAGATAATTAGATTTGAACAAAAAGACCATTAATTAGGTCAATTATGTGTTCGAATAAGATAAAGAACCACATAGTAGTGGTAAATTAACAAGTTCACCAGTGGAGTATGAAGAAATTATGGTAAATCAATATAATCTTTTGTTATAAGTCAATTTGGGAACCAAACAAAATATGAAGGTAACATATATTAGTGAAAACCTTGGCAAAGAAGACCAAGAATTGGTTTTAGACCTTTTAAATCAGTACAAGGACTTCTTTGCTTGGGAATATAGTGACTTTCTTATCATAGAAAGGAAATTGGTGGACCATAGACTGCCAATCAAAGAAGGATACAAACCTCTCAAACAACTGCTAAGACAAATGGATATAGTAGTCACAACTAAGATAAAAGAATATATTGACATGTAATTGAATGATGGATTCATTAGAACAACAAGGCATGTTTAACATATCTCTAACATAGTGCCAATTATTTACAAAAATGACAAATTAAGAGTATTTTAATTGATTTTAGAAATTGAAATGCTTCCACTCCAAAAGATGAATATCCAATGCCAGTGGTAGATTTATTGGTTGACAAATCTGCGAGTCATGGTATCATGTTTATAATGGATAGTCATTCAGGTGACAAATCTTCATAGTTGAATAACATGTGCATAAAACTAATTTTAGGTGTCCTAGTAATTCAGGAACCTTTAAATGGATAAAATATCATTTGGATTAATGAATACATGGACCCTTACCAAAGGGGAGTGGATAACATTTTCCATGATATGGTTGAAACCTTTTTTTACAGTTTTATATTGATGATATGATTATCAAGTCAAAAACATTAGATGATCATATAACATACATGAAAAATTCATTCGAAATAATGAGACTTTATCAATTTAAAATGAATCCTTTAAAATGTATATTTGGAGTTTATGTAGGAAATTACCTAGGATATCTGGTATACCAAAAGGGAATACAAGTTAATAAAAAAAGCTAAATCTATAATTGAAATCTCAACTCCAAAAAGAAATAAATAATTACAAAGCTTTTTGGGTTTATTTGAATTCATTTGAAGATTCATATCTAATGCAACAAGAAAAACTAAAGTATTTTCTCATTTCTTGAAGATAAAACATCAAGAGGAGATGGGTTGGAAGGAAGAGCATGATCTAGCTTTCTAGACACTTAAGAGATACATTGTCAAGCCACTTGTTTTAGCACCTCCAAGGGAAGTTAAGCCACTCAAGTTGTATATTTAGCCTCATATACATCAACTGGAGTTCTATTGGCTCAATATTATAAGAACCACAAAAAACAAGTTGTTTATTATCTTAGCATATTTCTAAATGACTGTGAAAGTAGATATTTTATAATTGAACAACTATGTTTTACTTTGTATTTTACTACAATGAAACTAAGATATTACTTACTACCTAGGATGTCTATGTTATTTAAAAGTTCTATTTAATAAAAAGGCATGATAACCAGACCTATTTTGCATAATACAATTTTTAACTAGGTGCTAGTTGTATCTGAGTTTTGTCTATATAGCACTAAAAGACCAAGCTTTGACTAACTTTTTGGTAGATGGTCCACTTGAGGATGAGCTGAAAAGAGAATATGAAGTATGATATATATATATATATATATATATATAAAATCCATGGAAACTATATCTCTAAGTCCATGGAAACAATGGTTTGATGGTAAAAGACTGAAATAATGTCAGGAATATGGGTAGTTATTGAATCCCATGAATATATTAAAAATAAACATGGATATAGATTGGAATAAAACACATGTTCTAACAATCATGTAGAATATGAGGTAGTTATAATGCTTCAATTATATAAATATATGGAGATTCTCAATTGGTCATAATAAAATTAACTAGTGTATAAAAATTGTGTCAATGATGGATTAACTTTGTATAACCAAGTAACCTTAAATTTACAATCCAGATTTGATGAGGTTACATTTAATTATATTTCTAGATTTTTGAATGAAGAGGCCAATGACATTGCTAAAAAAGATTCAGGTTTTAGGCTTGATGATGACCTTGAAGAAAAATTAAAGCTTAGTTTTCTTCCTCTTTTAAATAACATATGGCCTCGAATTTAGATTGAAAATATTGATATTCAAGAAGATTGGAGAAAATCATTGATTGGGTATCTAACTGACCTAAATATTAAGAGTAGTAGGGTTGTTAGATTAAGATCCACTAGTTACATTATGTACACTGGAAAATTATTCAAAAGAGGTACTGATGGAATGATTCTAATGTGTCTAAGAAAAAAAGAGTGTCTTAAACCATTGCCAAGTCCATGAGGTAATTTGTTGAGATCATCAAGTTAGTCCAAATATGAGATGATTTTTATGGAGACATGGTTTGTATTGGCCTTCCATCTTAGAAGATTGAATTAATTTTGCGAACAGGTGTCAAAAGTCCCAATAACATGGTCCTTTGAAGCATGTGCCTGATATTGACCTACGATATAACTTGAAGCCTTGACCATTCAAAGGATGGAAAATTGATGTCATAGGTAAAAAATTTCCCCCATATTCCATGTTGCACAACTTTGTACATGTTGCAACTGATTAATTTACCAAGTGGGTTGAGGAGTTGATAGATTTTTTGCAAGATATTGTGTATAGGTTTGGGATCCTAGAAACCACAACCTCTGACAATGCAAGCATTTTTGTGTCATAAAATGGTGCTAGAACTCATATTGAGGTTAGGAATAACTTTGAAAAAAGAAACACCTTATTATGATCAATCAAATGGATAGACAGAGGCTACGAATAAAGTAATCGAGAACAACATGAGCAAAGTGACTGAGAAAAATCCAAAGGATTGGCATAACTTGTGTCCATAGGTATTATGGGTTTATAGGAGCTTTAAATGTCAATTATAGGGGTAACTCCATATGCCTTAATCTATAGGCATGATTTTATCTTACCAGAAAAAGTCACTTTAAACTCATTGAGAGTGGTGGCCCAAAATGTAGTGATAGTGGAAGTTTATGAACGAAATATGTTCATGGAGTTAGAATACATAGATAAAGATAGTGTCAGAGCCTTAAGCAATATATTCGTCCAAAATAAGAAGATAGATGGAAGATAAAACAAGAAGGTAAAAAATAGTGTCTTTATTGAAGGAGACTAGGCTTGGAAAACCATTTTACCTTTAGGATCGAAAGATCCAGCCTATGGAAAGTGGTCCCAAAGTGGAAAGAGCTATTTCAAATTTATAAGGAATTCATAATTAGATCATACCATTTAAAAGACATTAATCGTCACAATCATATGAGGAAAACATATGCCATATTTCTAAATACATAATTTCATATATATGTTGGTTGTTACATGTTAATAAAAACGTTTAAATACAAAGGAACTAAATTTGGTCTAGAATTACATAACCTTACTGGTTATAATTTGAGACTCTCTTTCTTCAAAAGAAGTTGCATTGGTGGTAGAGACCTGCATAACTTTACTAATTATTTCAATCTTAGCTGGAAGTCATCTTCCTCTGTGGCTATCAACTCTAAATCAACATTGACTCTTGCCAGTTTCTTTTCCAACCCCCTTTTCTCAGATAGGAGGGCATTCCTTTTGGTTCAAAAAAATCTAAAATCTTATAGGACCTTGGTTGCCTCATCTTTTCTTATTTGAGTAATAAGCTTGGTCTGCAGCCAGAGCGTTCTCCTCAACTTTCGCTTGGGCTAAGTGTTGATATAGTATGGAAGTATTAAGACACAAGTGTTTAAAGTCTTCAGAACACCTTCCTCTAAGTCTCCAAGTTGAGGAATGAAGGAACAAGCTATTTTCAACCCACCGAGAAAGGAAAAATCCGTTGGAGCCTAAAATGTCACCCTAGTAAAGCTTTGAAGTAGGTGCACAACTTAAGAGACCTAAAATTGACAATGAGGAGGAGTTGGTGCAGCTTGAATAAGGTGCTTTAATAGTTGATCCTCAATTCTTATAGAGATCTCCACGATTCGAATAAGGGATTATGACATTATTTCCTAAAGTTCCACTTGAAAAGAAGTAACTTCAGTTGGTACCATAAAGTTAGGAAGTTCATCAACTAGGGGATCACCCTCTACTTAGTGGGAAAATTCCCTTGAGAGTGAAGTTCTTGGCCCTAGAATGTCCTCGAGAACTAGAGGATTTGCAGGTGGCTTTGGGATATCATCAGTATTGGTGGTGCTTTGATTGGGCCCTTATTCTATGGGAGTTGAAGTACCAGCATCTTTATCTTTTGAAATGGGAGTGGAAACATGGGGATTAATAATTATTGGAGTTGTTTACACTCTAGGAACTGCATTCGAAGTAATAGTAGAGGTCTACGCAAGATAATCACCCGACTCATGGATTAGGGATGCTGAAGGAGGTGTCAGACGATCTCTGGCTAGCACAAGTCCTCCACATCGGCTGAAATGTTAACTAAGTCAATGACAAGAGAAAAATAATTTGAATTCAATATTATTAATGCAATGATATCACAATATAAAGGATTTTATTGGCAATAAAAAATATTATCATACCTACCAACGGGACTTTGTGCATAGGCATTCTGGCTATGATTTTCATACGTTTCCTTCTGTAAATATTGAACATATTATACATGTCAGGTTCAATAGGTTTAAAAGAGGACTTTGACCTCGTTGGTCGAACAAGAGGAGCTTTTTCTTCTTATGCTTCTTCTTTTTTAGTTTCCTTATTCAAAGCCTCTACTTTTATAAGAGTTAATATCCACTTACGAGAATAAACATAACTAGTAAGAGATGGAGATCCTGAAAGAACATAAAATCGATAAGTAAATACTAAAAAATATAAACACAAGAGTGTAAGAAATGATAAAGGCCTTACCAGGAGAAAAGGGATTCAAAGGCTTTGTGGTAGCACGTAATGGCTTCAAGTGAACTTTGGTGTAATTTGACCACCAATCTTTAAAGACTTTGGTTACTCCTATATTGAATTTAGCCCCAACTATTCTGAGAGTATCTTAAACTTCTTGATAGTTGTAAATACCTTTTAAAACAAATGTATATTAAATATTAGAAGACATGGAAAATAAATGAGGACTGGCTAGACTCCTCACACGAATCAGGATTGATTGATTGGACCAAATTGCCAAAAAAATTGAGCAAGCAGATACATTTTTCCAAAGGATATGAAATTAAGAGCGTTGGGAGGTGATGTTCCATAGTATAAATCTATATAATTAGAGAAGCTCCCCCAACATGGGTCTACCTATTTTGCAGGAGTGGGCTTTTTCATAATTGAGGCAAGCTAGTAAGGATCCTCAACGACTATTAACAAAGAATGCAAGTGAGCCCTTGATCTGTCAAATTCTAAGACTTTAAACGTGTTAATAATATATTTGAAGATCTCGTTACTAGGATTGGAGGGACAATAGGCATAGAGATGGTTGAAGTAAGAGTTTCCTTAAACATGCCCAATCTCCGAGAAGTATGCATGCAACCACATTCGAAGGACCCATAGTGGTTCACCATGATTGACATTGAATAGGTCCTCTATAAGCTTAGACAAGCTCTTATAAAGAGTTACTATAAGGTAAGAAGAAATTAAAATTTATCTTCCCTTCACAAGAATAACAACTAAGAATGAATATTCAACCATAATTCGCTTAGACTTAGCACAAAAGACTCTTGACAGTTAAAGTAGAAGAAAATAATAACACTCATTTCCATCCACAACTGTGGTACTTTTCATGTGTCTGTTCATGAAAGTGGAGTATGATAAGTGTATGTTTTCACTTCGAAGCCTCTATGTGATGTCAACTAATGGCATATAGGGATGTACATCCTCCCTAATGGCTTTAAAGTCAGTCAGTTGGTAGATATCCAATACAGTGGGACCTACCATCCTAAAATTAAACTCAAAGTAGTTGAATGTTGAGTTCTTCAAGTGAATAACTTTGGATATAATGAAAGGGTCATGTTCGATATCATTTAGACTGAGTTTAACGATGTCATAAATGTCATCCTTTTCCATATATCTTTCCTTGGCAATGAGCATCCGATTTACCCACTTGGGCCATGTGTCATTATCTAACATTTCGAGCCAAACCCTAAACCTGAATTAAGAATGTCCCTTGAGATAGGCAGAGAATTTTATGAGGAGGTAATAATCCCCAAACTTGGCATAAAATACGAAGATGGCCAATGGAATTTCATCCTTAAAGTAGTGGTTATATTGGAGCAATGAGCTTCGTATGGGGTTTTATTGGGGTAGACAATACTTCCAACAACAATGGAGTTGTATGATGAGAGTTTGTTAACGGTTTCATCAAATTGAGGGTAAACATTACAAGATTAATTACTGGATGCCATTGATGCTAAAAAGTATGAAGAGAGATAAAGAGTCTTGAGGGATGGCAGTTTTCTTAGAGAGAGAGAGAGAGCGTGCATGGTAAAAAGGAGAAGAAGAAAAGAAATGAGCTTAAATATCTTAGTGGTGCCGTTTGAAATGCAAACTAATGCTAAGAAAATATTAACATGTGTCTCTGAGAACGTTCCATCCAAAAAGTGATATTATAGGGAAGTGGGGAGACAAAAAGTCACCTTTTGTGGCCATATTAATAAAAATTCCCTCATGATTACATTTGTGGGTCATTAATATCCTAGGGAATCAAAATCAAATATTACGAGTCTCAAGGCAACCAAATATATTGGTTAAAGAGAATTGAAAAGGTTTCGTATTTTCTAAGAATCAATTATTTTAATGGGCAGCAAAAAGTTATCATTTGGACACTTCCACACCTACAATAAGATTTGGTAGGATCACTACGAATAATAAAATATGCATGCAAAATAGGCTATATTTAAAAAAATCTTGGTCTAAAAGTATAAAAACAGTTTCAAGTACATGGATGGCTGGTATATATTGGGGCCTTCTTGAGTATACCCTTGAGTTTAGTTAGTTTAACTTCTCTTATAATTTTATTTGTTGTTTGGGTATGACTCTTAGTTTCGTTTAGTAGTTTGGCTTCAGGGGTGTTAAACCCGTATAGAAAAATGCGTTTAGATCAAACTATCTCTACATATATATTCGAAGAATAAGTAATCTTACCTTAACATATAATCATTGTAGTAAAAGTTTTGGATTATTACCAACATGAACCTTAGAAAAATAAAAATTTCAAAGTTACCTTTAAGTTTTAGTAATTACAAAACACCCCCCAAAGTTTTCAATTGACTTTCAAACCATCAAAATGAACTATATATTTTAATATTTCTTTACAAACAACTCCGTTACCTTTTAAAGTTACAAATTAGTTCCTCATAATTCTTTCCTGAGTTCAAGAAATTACATAAAGACACCAATTGTTTGAAAATAATGGAAAAAGACTTAAAACTTAATCAAAAACCTTTTGGGACTAAACTTAAAACCTTTATCATCTTCCTTATCAGGTGGAGTGATAAGAATTCTAGCAAAAAACCATGGGAACCAATGAAAACCTAGGGTAAATCTACAACTTTTATCACCCTAAACTTTCTTCATAGAATTCTCTCATTAGACCAGCCCAAACATCACCCCAAATTCTACCAATAAACTCCTCGTAACTTCTCATATATAAAGGATCTCTCAAAGCAAAGAATTTAGTAAAAATCGTAGATCAAAACAGAAAATCATATTTTGTCGTTTTCGATCATATTATCATTTTATGTTTATAGCTTAATTCTACCAATTTTGTCATGTTTCTGTAGTAGAGTATGATCCATTTATGTAGTTACATATGAGGTTTTACGTATAAATCATAAACTAAGGGTCAAATTTCATAAAACACCATGGAAGCTTGAGCTTAAATGGTGAATTATGAGTTCCTAACTTTAAACTAGTTTTAAAGTGGGAATATTTGTCCTTAGACTTGTAGGATTGCAACCATATAGTTTAATTTCAATATAGTATTCAAATTTGTTCATAAATTAGGTTTTTCATGTTGGAAATTGAAATTTTAAACTTAAAATTCTCTGTGTATAGTATAAATGAAACCTTCAAACCAAAACTATTTTGTTCCAAATTCACACATAAACCAAGTTATAGCACCGCCATACTTCGAATTTTAGTATAAATCCAAGAATATCAAACTAATTTTTTTCATATTTTACAGTATTTGGATATATGAGGAGGCTATAGTTAACCTCAATCTTTAAAAGTCATATTTTTGAAATCCTTGCGAAAAATTAAGAAGAATGGCTTTGGAATCATCTCAAATAGTATTTTTTAGAAGATTTTATTGAAGGTCAAAGTTTTCGAACCCTAAGTCAAAATTCGAAATGTTGAAGATGAAATGGAACACATGCGCGCGAGTATGGTCAAATCCAGTTCCAATACGTGATAAGTTTTACTAAGCGCATGACCAATCAGAAAATTTTGAAATTTTTTCCAAAAATTTAATTTTTTTTCTGGTCAAAATGGTATATTATAACACCCTGTTTGGATAACTAGAAAGATAATTCGACATAACCCCTAAAATGGAAATTTAAACTTTAAAAATATTTTTGCACATAACCCCCTCTGAAGTTTTGCAACTTTTCATTTTCATCCCAAACTTTTTCTAAAGATTTTGGACATTATTAGGAACAACAAGGTCTCTTAGCACCAATCTCCGAAGTTAAGTAGCCTTAAGTAATAAATTAAACTTTTTTTTTAATTTTAAACCCCAACATTTATATTTTATGTAATTATAAAACATTTGCAACACTTTCAACTATTTCACGAACATTATTCTTACACCAAAATACATTTTCTCTTGGATAGACTTACATAGACTTCCACCTTGATTTACTCCACGGAAATTTTCAAATACCCGAACAAAAAGTAGGTGAATTCTTATTAAGTATTATTTATAACAATACTTTGATTATGCCTTTTGCTGATATCACTATGTGATTGACCCAGTACATCGTATTCTCATTGATGAACTCATCTAAGTAGTTCAACTGTTTATGTATAATTGAATCAAATTTTAACGATGATTATGCAATCATAGTATTTAATAACATGCAATTTTACCCGGTTCTATTATATCATACAACATGAGTAGGAAATAATCTTTGGTTATACCCACGACTGTATTATTTGGCATGTATGACTCAGATGATTGAGGGCCTAGTTATTGCCACCATATGGAATGTCTGTAATTGACTTAGCATGGTTACTTTTATCTCCAGTATCTGGATTGATTGTCTCCAATTTTATTGGATTGACGTTATTGTATGTATGGCTATTACCCCAAAACCTGTAAATGTGTAATTATGGGTTTTTTATTTAGAAACATTTCCTAACCATTACCAGTTCTAGCCAGAAATTTCTATTTTTTAGTTATATCTTTCCAGAAAAAACATGTTATCTTATCCTAATGTTGAATCCATTTTCATATCAAATTTATTATACTAATTCATCAAAAATCATGTTTTGAACTATATAGAATAAGAATTATCTACTTGGAAATTTTTCTTACTTTTTTAAAATTCCATATGGACCCAGGAAATAGAGAAGCCAACATCTCCCCGAACCCGCACAAATCTAATGCATCACCTCGTGCTACTCTAGAAATTATATATACCTGAAAATCAGTCACAATACCAAAGTCCCTATTATAATTTCATATGATACTACGTATAAATGGATGTAATTGATATTGTATCAAGGCACATGTCGTACTTTTTAATTTTCTTTTACTTTTATGGATTATGTAATAAAACATAGTGCCTCAATTTATGATGAGTGTAATGAATAATGTATTTAGATACTTTACTTCATGTTAAGAGATACTATTATTTTTTAGCCTTTTGTTGTCATTATTATTTATACTTCCACTATTTATGTTATTTCCCTATTATTTTTTAGCCTTTTGTTATCAATATTATTTATACTTACACTATTTAAGTTATTTCCCCATTTAACCTATCAACCAAACCCTTAAACACTCCTAATTATTCGATACGTGATAAGTGGAATGTCCATCTTGTCTGGATTTGTTGAGGTTTTTACAAATTTCCCATGTATATGGTTCGTTTTCTTTTATATACACACAATTTCCCCATAACAATGAAAGAAATATACCCCCCAAAAATGCTAGCAATATACCAAAAAAAATACAACACCAATTATTAAGCATCATCTATTGACATTTCGGTTATTAAAAGAGGAGAAAGTGATGAGACAAGGTCGACGATTTGTCGAGGATGAAGAGTTCCTGCAACAAGAAAATCATTTAGCATGAAATGTTTCACCAGTATGAGAGTTGCGTATAACTCCACCGGTATCTCCTGATGATTATGGACCAGATTTACCATCTCTTGACACTACTACATCTTCATCAGACACAAGCACCGAAGGTTTTGAAGATGAGGATCAGGAGGAAGGACAACTTATAGATAATTAAATGGCTTACTATCACTGTAAAATAAATAAATGATAATGTGTGTAAGGGTAATGTGAGAATAGAGTGTTACATTAATAATATAGTGGACTAGGAACTAATAAAAAAATTAGGATATTTTAACAGATAGTTTTTAAGTTATATATTTGCGGAAGTTTATTTATAACAGTTTGAAGGAACTTTTAGAAAATTGAAAAGCTCTACTCCTTGCTCCCATATGGCTTATGCTTTGCCCATACGGTCATATATGCAACCAGGTGATCGATTTCTGTCTTTAGTAGGGAAGAAATACTATCTTCTTTGTCCTGGCGCATCTGGAGAATGAAGGAATTAACACAAATATGCTAGGAAGTCTCTACCTATTCTATAACAAGTATATAGATATAAATGAGAGTTGGAGTGTGTATAGAATCAGTGTTTAGAAATGCCAACAATAATAAGCTGATAATCCCATACTTATTAGTTTATAAAAGAACATTAAAGTTTTGGAACTAATAATTCCATAATTAGTGGTCGGTTTAAAAAATGAGGTTCATTAAGAAATGAGGTTGCGTTAGGTAGCTGACAGCCAGTGTAAAACTTTGTCAGATCCTTATGAACATGAATCCTATGAATATACGTGCTAGTGCTAAGGTATTCCCCTCAAGCGAAGCAATGCGCCTGCCACCGGGTGTCTCAAAAAATAGGCAAGGGGAATTGCGCCTAGTGTCGGGTGTCTCGAATAATAGACAAGGGGTGTCGCATCGATGCCCGGATGCGAAAATAAATACGCAAGGGTTCCTGCAAAAAGCTAGACTTCTGCGGGTAAAGAAGCTAGTCCAGGATACTAGACTTACGTTAGCGACTTGGAACACAGGGACTAGGACAGGAAAAGGGATGGAGTTAGTATATACCATGATAAGAAGAAAAGTTAACATAGATTGTTTACAAGAAACTAAATGGGTCAGGATTTGAATTATACTATACAGGCAAACATAGAAATAAGAACGGAGTTGGAATAATAGTAGATAAGAACTTTAAGGACGATATTGTAACCGTTATTAGGAAAGGTGATAGACTTATACTTGTAAAATTGGTATTAGGTAAAAACATAATTAATATTGTTAGTTCTTATGCACCTCAAGTAGGATTAGATGAGCACACTAAAGTATAATTTTGGGAACAAATAGATGAACTAATTCAAGAAATACTCGTAGGTGAGAAAATATATATAGGGGGAGATTTTAATGGCCATGTGAGAGAAGATCATGTAGAATATGAGATAGTGCATGGAGGATATGGTTTTGGAGATAGAAATGACGGGGGAGAGTCTATATTAGATTTTGCAATGGCTTATGATTTTGTACTAGTAAATACATGTTTTAAAAAGAGGCTTGAACACTTAATAACTTATAAAAGTAGAACGCATAAGAGCCAAATAGATTTTTTCATTACTAGAAAAGGAGACCGATTAACATGCAAAGATTGTAAGGTTACCCCGTGAAAGAGATAAACCTCACAACATAGGATAATGGTGTTGGATATAAATATTAAAAACCAATCATGAGTGCGAAAAGTGCAGATTAACCCACGGTGGAACTTAAAAGGAGAGAAATTAGAACTATTTAAAGATAAAGTATTAAATAAAGCAACATGGAATACTGAAGAAGAGACTAACATAATGTGGAATAAGATGGCCACATGCATTAGGATAATATCAAAAGAAATTCTTAGAGAATAAAAAGGCAAGGGGCCACAGTCTAAAGAAACTTAGTGGTGGAATGAAGAAGTAGAAAACATAGTAAAAATTAAAAGGGAGTGCTTTAAAACATGGCAAACAAATAGAAATGAAGAAAATTTTGAGAAATATAAATGGGATAAAAAAGAAGTTAAGAAAGTGGTAAGAGATGCTAAGTTAAAAGCGTATGATGATCTTTATACAAAATTAGGAACACAAGAAGGGGAAAAAAGTATTTATAAGCTTGCTAAACTTAGGAACAGGAAAATAAAAAATTTTAATAACGTTAAGTGTACCAAAAGTGATGATTCTAGAGTCCTAGTCAAAGATGATGAAATCATGGAAAGATGGAAAAACTACTTTGAGAGGTTATTAAATGGATATAATGGGAGTAGATTAGATATATAGGAACTTAGGGAGACTCGATAAAATATATTTTTCCGCAGAATTAGGACAACAGAGGTTAGGATTGCGTTAAAAAAGATGAAAACATGGAAAGCTTTAGTACCAGATGGTATCCCTATTTAGGTTTGGAAGTGCTTAGGGGAGGATGGAGTATCATGGCTTATAAAATTATTTAATTGAATTTTAATGACTAATAGGATGCCCGATGAATGGAGAAAAAGTGTTTTAGCTCCTATTTATAAAAATAAAGGGGACATACAAAGTTGTTCAAATTATCGTGGTATTAAGTTAATAAGTTATACAATGAAACTTTGGGAGAGAGTGATTGAATATAGATTGAGATTGAAGAAAACAGTATCTGAGAATCAATTTGGGTTTATGCCTGGGAGGTCAACAATGGAGGCAATCTATTTTATGAGAAGATTAATGGAGAGGTATAGGGAGAAAAAGAAGCATCTTCATATGATTTTTATAGATTTGGATAAGGCGTATGATAGGATACCCAGAGATATAATATGGTGGGTTCTACATAAAAGAGGAGTGACTGGAAGATATATTGATGTGATAACGGATATGTATGATTGTGCGATGACTACAGTAAGAACATCAGTCGGAGAAAGTAGTGAATTTTCAATTACGGTAGGACTACACCAAGGATCAATATTAACTCCTTATATCTTTGCTCTTGTTATGGATGAGTTGACTGGAAAAATACAAGATGAGGTGCCATGGTGTATGCTATTTGCAGATGATATTGTTGTAGTTGATGAGACTAAGACGGGGATTAATGCTAGGTTTGAATTGTGGAGAGAAACTTTAGAAACAAAGAGGATTTAAAATAAGTAGAACTAAAACAGAATATGTAGAGTGCAATTTTAGTAGTAATAAGAGGACAAATGGAGATGTGGTGAAATTGGAGGGTCAGAAGATACCTAGAAATGATCATTTTTGTTATTTAGGATAGATTATCCAAAAATATGGAGATATTAGTGATGATGTTACTCATAGGATTAGAGTAGGCTAGGTTAAGTGGAGAAGTGTTATCGGCGTTTTGTGTGATAAACATATACCTTTGAAGTTAAAAGGAAAATTTTATAGGACGACCATTAAAGCCGCCATGTTATATGGGATAGAGTGTTGGGCAACCAAGAAACAAAATGTGCAGAAAATGAGTGTGGCGGAGATGCGAATGCTAAGATGGATTTGTGGTAAAACTCGAAAGGATAAAATTAAAAATGAACAAATTCATGAAACGGTAAAAGTAGATCATATAGAAGATAAATTGAGAGAAAATTGACTTAGATGATTTGGACACGTCAAGAGTAGATAAGGGGTAGAGGTAGGCCTAAATTGACTTGGTGAGATATTATAAAAAAGGACACGATGTCGTGTGGTTTAGCCAAAGATATTGCACTGGACAAAATGGAATAGAAAAATAGGATTCATGTAGCTGACCCCAAATAATTAGGAAAGGCTTTGTTAAGTTGAATTGAGTTGAGTAAAGAAAGTCCATGACTTTTGAACTAATAATCCCATATTACCAGTTCACTAAGGAGTATATAAATAGTTAAGCCATCAGTAAAACGAAATAAAATTAACCCAAAACCTTTGGGGGAAAATAACATGTTATGCGCATAATTAAAGTGGCACTCATACCTATGTATAAATAATCATGGCCCTCAATCATCTAGGACCAGTAGGATAAGTAGAAACTTCCGTGGGATAATACATCAGTCTACTCCCTAGTTAATACTTATGCTTATAGTAAAATAGAACAAAAGTTCAAGGGTAATTGAATATATAGGAAACATGATACCGGCTATTAGATAAGAAGGGTTAAAATCGATCCTTTAGTTAAGTTAAAATACTGGCGATAAATTCAAATACTGATCATCGTTAACAAAATATGTAGTATGGAAGTATAATAACATGCACACACTAAGAGTAAATAGGGGCTATCACATAATGATATCAATTGTAGTATGTCAAATACGCAAAGAATACTATTAAAAAGGTAGGAAAAAACAACTTGCTTGATATTCAATTGGCTTGATATCACACTAGGATATGGGAAGAGCTGGGGATTTATTTTTTGTCCACCCACAAGGACGCCCAACTTGAGGCAAGGATGCGTAGCTACAGTTCATGTGGAAGTTGCAGGACATTGCTATGAACGCTTCGTTCATTTATTCCTAGTGTAGGGACTTTATTTTAGCATTTCTTTGGGCATGTCGCCCTCAAATTTAGTATTCAGTTATTTATTTGACCTTGTGTATCTAGTTTATTATTTCAGTTTACTGTTGTACTTTATTGTTAAACCGATAGTTGATTCGGTCATCTTTATTCATATTATTCATCTGTGTTTGATTCGGTTACCAGGTTGTGTGGATGGTTTAATTATTATTTCTGCTTGCTTTTAACTATTGCAAGATAAAATTTGGCACCAGTCTATTTAATTACTAGGTGGTTAGTAACTTTATAAAAGGTTCTCGACAGTGATGCTAAGAATTAGCCATATGAGACCAACTTTTTATTTAGATCACGGGCTGACCACGCAGTATTTTAATAGGCAAGGTGTCACAGATGATATCAAAGCATCAGTTTCTAGAGTCATTAGGATTTGTGTGGCTTATTACATTTCAACATACCGTTATTTGATATAGAGCCTTATTATATGATTATTGTATTCCTCTACATATACGACTTACGCTCTCCTAGTATTATGTATAGTTGATGCGATTTATATATGAGTTTGGTTGGGCTTCGTACACCGAACAACTTTAGACGATTTGCGAGGGCCGTTAGAAGGACCGTAGGGGGAGAGGCTTAGCACCAGCCATGAAATATTATGGGAATGATGACCGCGATAGAAGTCACAATGATTATTGTTCAGGCAGATGACATTGGGATAATCACTAGGGCGCATTAGTTTCCCTAAGCACTATAATAGGAAGCGATGGTGCAAATTCAGACTCACCCAGCATAGTCAGTAAAAGGGAGGACTTAGAGTAATTTTTTCGAAGAGCCATCCATAAACATTCGGGGAAGAGAGGGAGTGTGATGGGTCAATGGAAGGAGATAACCCAAAGGTAATTGTGTAGGGTGGAGTGCAGTGGCACCCAAGATTTAATTTTGGGCAAAATTTTAGCTTAGAGGAGCAGTGTTATAGTGATGGGATTTAGTCACCATAACTATGGAGATATACCACGAATAACAAAGAAATTGGGTTGCGGTTTGACCTCAAATCCTCTCATTAGTTATTTAAATAGAGAGGCAAAGGAGATTTCAATACTTATTTCAAAAAGGCCCATATGGTGATCGGTCATGAAGGAGAGTTGACGTGTTTAGTTAACTTCATACCCGATGAGGTGGACACGGTGGATTAAGAAGGTCCGTAAGTTAATAATGGATTCATGGGTAGAATATACAAGCATGGATGGGGAAATCCAAATAGAACGATTGGTATCATTGTTATCAATATCATACGTTTATAATTTGATATCAGCACTTCTGTGAGAAGGGAGCCAAGAGAGTTGGAGAATCTAATCGAAGGGAAAAGCTGGATTTAACAGTGCTAGTGAGGAACTACAGGAGGGGATACCTAGTAGAGAATCCATTTTAATGATTGAGATTAATATAATTCCTACCAGATGACAGTGGATTCAGTCAAGGTCGTCAAAACCAGTAATGAGTCCCATAGGGCCAACGGAGCCAAAGGGACAATGGGGGTAGCAATCAGGGTTAAGACTACTTGATCCGTGAGAAGGACAACTCCGACATGACCAGTGGGTCCAGGGAAAGGGGAATGACACAGAGATGTGTCTTATGTGTAAATAGTAGGAACACATGTGTGGATCTTATCTGCGGTGAATAGGGGGACAGGAAAGGGATGCCCAGTAAGGGCAACTGTTATAAGAAGTTTTTGGTTCAGTTGGGATGGGGGTATTATGTCCAGGAATAATTTGAATCGCGAGTGTTAGTGGAAATTGAAAGTATGAGTTTATCCCAAGATGATTGAGGTATGTTTTGTGTGACACAAGTGAGTCACAGTAATTTATTAGTACTAGATTCGCATGAGAAACGGGTTTAATAGAGGTATCATTAATATTACTATAGTTGTATATTTGCACCGTTGAGTTAGCGGGGCTCTCTTTAGTTCCATCTATAGGGGAGGAGGTGTGGACACCGAGAGGATATATTTAATAAGGATATCTTGTTTTGAGATGTAATATTCGAGGTATGATTTTATCCTGGGTACGGACTGTTAAGCGATGGTCGGCGGTTACAGCAAGACTATCGTGTTCACTGTTCGAGGACAGGATGTATATTTTTGCGATGTCTCACCTGAAAGAGGGTCTAGTCTATAAATACGTGCATATATGTTATAGTGTGTTGCATAATAAACTTATAAAGAAGTGTTTGTATTGTTATATTTAATCCTGGGGAGTATGGATGTTTACTGATGGGACTCAGAGTGGATAAGGCTTTTTATCGAGCGGGGAGATATAACACGTGATTCATTAATGCTAAGAAACTAGTGATAGTAAGGGCGTCATATTGTATGTTATCCTTTGTGACATAAGAGTGGATGAGTATACTTTTATTTCAGGAGATGAGAATTTGGGGGTACGTGCTATGGATCGAGGGCCTAACGGATCTTAACGACCAGTAATATTAGGTAGTAGTGTATGGGGGGTCCTTGTTTGGATTTCTCTTTGCGAAACGTCCCACATATGAACTTAGAGCAACATTGGAAGGGGGATATGTTTGGTCATTAGGACATGGGTTTGGTACCTTGGTTATTATACACATATATATTTATAACTGTGAGTTGAAAGTTATATTACGATTTAAGGCTAGTAGAGTCGGGTAACATTTGTGCAGTTAAGCATGGGTATAGGGTGTATGGGCACCCTGGGTAATTAATTTAATGTTAATGTAATTCGCGATTAGAAGGGGTATAGATATGTGTAGTAATCTTAGGGGCATGTGAGTAAGGAAATATTCGAGGCTTGGAGTACTAGACTTATCTTAATTTCAAGGGAAAAATTCCTTTGTAAGGGGGAAAGTATGTAATGCCTCATATTTCTAAGGATATAGAATTTAATTCATTTGGTGATATAGGATTTAATTTATATGGAGGATTTAATTAAATTAGTGAAATGAGAATTAATTAATTTGGGTTATTTGTAAAATTTACATGTGTAGTAATTTGAGGTCGAGATTTGGAAAATTTTAGTAAAGTAACTCGGATGATGATTATGAGTGGACGGTTGATTTTGAATATGTCGAAATAGTCAAAAAGGAGTACCCATGGGTAGTAATTGGGTCTCGGGGCATTTTTATGCATAACTAGGCTCACATGGGAGTGTTCGGGTCACTTGGGCTTGGCCCGTAGCTTAATGTAACACCCCATATTTTTATGCTTTCTAAATTTGGGGATTTATTAAAATTAATGTGAGTTATTAATTTAATATAAATTTGGAAATTAATTACTTTTAATTACTAACGTGACGAGAGTTAGTAATTATTGGAAACTTGTTGAATATTACTAATGAGCAAAGTAATATATAAAATTGGTTCTATTAAATGTCACGAGTGAATAAAATGACAATCTTGGAAATTTATGTCGGGACGCGCCCGTGTCGTGTCGGGACTAAATTTTGATTAATAAAAGTGAATAAATTATAAGTCACCCCTATGGTCATTTCGAGTGCGCCAAAGTGTTCGAAAGGGTCGAGATAGTCAAAATAATGTACCCGGGGGTTTAGTTTGGGTCTTGGGGCTTTTTAGGCTTAATTAACACCCCGAGAGGGCGTTTTAGACATTTGGTATTTTTGGCCTTGGAAACCTACGAATTTTCTAGGTTATATCAGATGCTTAGGGTTGTCTTCTAGATTTAACACAACCAAAAACAAAAGACGGCCATTGGAGAAGGAAGGGAAGAGCTTACCAAGGAGTTCTAGGCCAAGAACCCCTCTGTTTGCACCACTGTCACCGCCAAAAGTTAGATCGCGCAACGAGGATCACCACCACACTGATTTCATCCACAAATCAGAAACAAAAATTCCCAGGCAAGTATTTATCTTGCTTAATTTAGTTAATGCCTCATACATATTAGTTAAGGGTTAATTAGGATGAGTTATTATGAAAGAAAACCCATGATTGAGGTTAGAAATCACATGTTGTAGAGATATAAACATCATCCTGGAAATTCCCTTCACATGTAGAGGTTGAACCACGAATTTACATTGGATTAAACGTAGAAATTCTGGAAAAAGAATGAGAAGAACTAAGTTAAAGAAGTTTTTAGGGTTCATGAGAATTATATGAATTTTTCCCCTTTTAATCCATGATACTTGATGAAAATTCGCATGCCTTACGTAGAAAATTGTTTATTTGGGTTTATAATGTTTGTGGTATAAATTTTTGGGAGTTTGGGAGTTAAAAACTTGGATTTGGATGATTTTGGACGATAATTCCCATAACTGGTATTCTGCAGTTTTCGACATACCTGTTTGATCGATCGATCGAGCCAAGAGCTTCGATCGATCGACTGTTCGATCGATCGACCCCTTTCTATCGATCGATCGACCCCTCCTGGGAAAAACTAGATTTTTCCTTACGTTGACCAAATCCGATTAAATGCGTAATACATCATGACTAATGTTGTTAGAACATAATGAAACATAAAAAGGACCAGTAGGGTCAAGGTAAACCCCGTTTAGTGGAACTTTAATGAAATGGGAAAAATGAAGAGTAAACGGGAAAGATTCATACCTAAGAAATTTAATGTGTGTAGATTTAATAATCGAAATGTCTAGGAGTTGGATTAGAAGGTATGAGAGAGGGCCTACTGAATTTGTACTTAGCGAAGGAAAATACTTTGAGAGATGAGAAGTGAGTGAGAATAAATTAAATTTCGAAAATAAAAACGAATAAGTTCGTTATAAGAAATAATCGAATAAAAATGTATTAAGGATGGAATAATATAATGTTGGGCCGTAGGCATACTTAATTTATGAATGTGAATAGTTAAATATCTATATGACTCTATGACTGATCATATATTTTATTTGTGTGTAAAAATCATGCCCGCACTACTTGCTATCCCTGAGGTTACCGCGCTGGGATAGTCTTATCTCGATGGGACCTTTATGGGGGATATTGACTCGTACCCTAGAAGATAGGAATCCTTGGTACAGGCTATCTAATCGTTAGTCAGACGGTCCTAAGAGACATGAGGGTATGTGCTATCCTCTTAGTGACTTGGAAACTATGTTTCGCCTTATTTTGTATGTGTTTTGTGTTAATACAGTTCGAGAGTGATTCCGAACTAGTATTTCCCTTAGTATGAGTGATACGGGGACTGGATAGCAGAGTATGCCCGCACCATAGATTTTATATGGGGTGTTGTTAGAATATATATATATTATATGAGTATCTAATATATATATTTAAAACTGGAATTTGGGAACTACCTGCTGTGATTATGGTATGTAAGAAAAGAATAATTATTTCAACTTGGGAATAAGTGTTTGAAAAGTATGATATATTACTGAGGAACTTTATTACCATATAAGGCTTATGTAAGAATTGTACTGTTAAATAAGATTAACCTCCATAATATTGGAAATCGTCAACTTGAAATCTTACGAGTAACTTAAGATAAAAGAAGTTAAACTGTTGGGGAGATTAGTGCGATAGTTGTGCACATTATAAGAGAGGTGAGACGTTCTCAAGAGAGTGTCGTTACTAATGTGTTGTTGCATTAGCCAGTAAACATTTTAAATACTTGCTAAACTAAATTTTTTAAACTGTTTTACCATCGGGCTCTGACCCGTTTACTGTTATCTCTCCTCTCTTGTATATATATGTATATATTACAGGTGCCTAGCCACAGGGGCGTCTTGCATAGGATCCTTTGGAAGGAATGCGCTGCAGCTTAGGTGGGAGTTGCAGGCCTCTTGCTTAGTCGATCTAATTTCTTGATTCCACTTCTAGCATTATTTTATCCAGTTGAGCATGTGTCACCCTTTTCCATTATTCAGTTGTTTTATTGGATATTGTGATTCGTTTATTTACAGTATTTACACTTTGGGATTTATTATTGTCAGGATGTTTTCCTTTAAGTTTTAAATGTTGGAATCAATCAATTGGATGTTTAATTGTTTGGATTATATGTTCCAGAATAGTTGTTGTGTGACTTTTTAACTATGAATTATGTTAAAGCTTTAAATGTTGTTCTTTTTAAAATAAAATTTGGAAAGTAATGTCTAAAAAAAAGGTTTTGACACTTAGCTTAATTATTTAAGGTATTTAATTGGAAAAGTTATTTTTACGACAGTGATGCTAAGAATGAACCAACCCTTCACCTTGATTATAATTTAATAAAGGACTGATCACCCGGTGTTTAATTAGGCGGGATGTCACACTTAATTTTTGGATTAGTAATATAAAACCTACTTTAGAGAGTTTGTGGTAGACATAACTCAATAAGAAAATCCTAGTTTTGCATAGGATAAAAGATGGATATATTGGGGGAGCTTTTGGGAGCCAAATCAAGAAGAGGGGTGTGTTCTTAGTCAAATCTTCATCTACATCAAAGGAAATCAGGCCTTACAAAATTATTCAGGCAAGGAGTTAAACTTGTGTTCAATTTAATTATAGTATTTCAATTCATATCATAGTGGGTGTAACAAAAAAATTCATTTTCGGGAATGGGCTATTATTTGAAATGGGTTTTGGCGATTTGAGTATATTGTGGAGATTAAAAGTGAAATTGATGATGCTATATGATTCTAGGTTGTAAAAATATGAATTTTGTGATAAACCAAGTAGAGAATGATGTCCAATTTTATATTTAATTGTAAACAATTGAAGGAAACCCATATAATCCAGATTGGAAAAATATTGGTCGATGTATAAATTTGTTATTGAATAAGGGTTTCTATGATGATTAAAACTGTTTTATGTGGATTAAATGTTTATTGTTATTTGAGTGAAGATTTAAGGGTGATTCAAAACCTTGAAGGTTTGTTAATGGAAGAAATAACGTGAGGAAGACGAAGGGATCGTTCAAGCGATCCATGATCTCGTGCGAACGACATAGGTATGTCGCTCGAATGACCGGTGCTGTCGTTCGAGCGACGGTCGGGATTTTGGGCCAGCTTCATCTTCCACCTGAGATTTCTTTTTGGATTTTCTTTAGATTATTTATTTGGGTAAAAATAAAAGGGAGGCAATTCTTATGGGTCTTGAGAGATAGGCACTAAAGAAGAATAAATTTAATAAAAGAGTGTTTAAATTAAATAATGGGATTTTGAGTAATAAATTCTAAAGGGGGAAGATACAGACCGGATGAGTGACTATGGGTACTATAGTTGGGTGACATTACTTTAATGAAAAATTAATTAATGTGTGATTAATTAAATTACGAGTCGGGATATAGACTTGGGTATTTTTGGGCTAGTGCTATGGGCATTAGGCACAAGTTAGCCAGACTTTTATTAAATATATGTATACGGTTAGTGTGATCGTATATATATATATATATATATGTATGAATTATAGATATTGGTGTGAATGATATTTATATAAATACATACCCCTCTAGTGCTATCATAGGAGGTTGCGCGATGTGGGTGAATCCTCTGGCTAGTGAATGCAGGGAGAGTATAGTCCCCAGGTCATATCGCGTGATGTTTCATTCTACGATTTATTTTCCGAGTTGAGACATTTTGGGTATGATTCGGTTTCACTTTTTGGGGCACTATGACCGCTTCCACTACATTTGCGATTTTTACCCAAGTTCAGTGTGTATGCTTGGGACATGATAACGGGGTTAAAGTGAGTATGCATGGGACATGATAGCACCTTACAGAAAGCATCATGTGAGTTATTACTCGGGAATGGATGGTTATTATAAGCGACATGTGTGTAAATATTGTAGTATAGTAGTACGTATTTAATATGAGTAGATAATTATATACGGGATTAATACATAAGTGTGAATATATTTCTGATATAACTAGTGCCAAAATTATATGTTTTAAAAAGGGGTTTCCTACATAACTAATGTGAAAGTTGTGTAATACCCCGTACTTTTATGGATATTTATTTATGGGATTAATTAAATTAAATATGAATTAATTGAGAATTAATCCGGATAAAATACTAACGAGATGTGAGTTGTTATTTGATTATAATGTGTATATATGGCAGTATATGAATATTGAAAATATTGAAATTGTCGCGAGACTGAAATACGGTAATTTGGGAAATTTTGTGGGGACGCGCGTGACAGTCGCGTCAGGAGGGTAATTATTTAAATTAAAAAGTGAATTTTATTTTTATCAACTGTATGGTCATTTTGAGTGCGCGAACGAGTCCATAAGGGTCGAAATAGTCAGAAAACACTAGCCGGGAGTTTAGTTTGGGTCCCGTGGCATTTTTGGGCCACACCGGCAACTTAAAAGCGTATTTTGGAATTTTGGGAATTTTGACCAACGAATTTTGGGAATTAAAAATAGGGTATTTGGGAACCCACTAACCCATTACCATCACTTAACTAATTATAGGGCTACGGGAGTTATAGGAGAAGTTAGGAGAGGTTCCCAAAAGAGAAAAACCATAACCATCATCTTCAACCTTCAACCTTGGGAGAAATTGTAGAGGAAAAGAGAGCAACATCCAACATCCAACATCAAATTCAGAGAACAATCCGAGGCAAGTGGTTTAATTACGTTAATTTCAAGCGAATGTTTCTTCCATGCTTAGAAATCTACATAATTGCATTGTATTGGGAGATTTATAAAAACCCATGAAATTGGAGTTGTAAATTCAGGTTGTGATATAGGGATTGCATGTAGAATTGTTATTGGGTGATTATACTAATAGAAATATGACTTTGATGATACAAAAATGGATTTATTAAGGGAAATTGATGACTTTAAATTTCTAGGGTTCTTGAGGATGTTTTGATCTAAATAAGGCCTTTGGGTGATGATTAATTAGTTTTAGAACGTTAACAATGTTGTAGGATGATTATTTGATGATATTATAACGTTAGAATGAAGTTTCATGCATTGTAATGGATTTTTGGGACGATTTGAGGACTGCAAAACGAAGCAGTCCGTAAGTTATCTGGTGCAATCGATCGATCGGCATTCATCAGTCAATCGATCGACCACCATCGATCGATTGATGTTCAAGGTCTATCGATCGACCTTCCCAGAATGAGAAATATTTTCCCTAGTTAAATTTTAATGATGTTAACCCTTAGAAAATTATTAATGGAGATTTTATGAATATCCTTAGACTTAAGGAAGACCAGTAGGTATGGTTATAAAATTTGTATCTGCGTTAGAATTCAATTTGAGGAATTATTATGAAATCTAATAAAATTCGATGAGTGAGATAATATTAGGGTTAAAGGAGTAAATTCGAATAATTTGATGAATTGAGGTTTGGGGCAGAAGTAAGGATCTTAAGAATAATGATGTTATATGTGGGAATAATAGGATACTTAGTAATCCCTTTGATAGGTTTTAAGTACAAGAAACTATGACGTGAGATGTGTCGACAGTCTACATTATATATTATCGAAAGATTTAAAAATGTATAAAATTGGAATAATGGTATAAGGATGTAGAATATACCTTTATTAATAATGGGATATCTAAGATGTGTGAATGCTTAGTATATGATTTATGTGTATGACATACCTACCATACTTGCTATCACGGGAGGTTTGCGTTCGCTTAGGGCCATCTAATCTTTGTTGTGCCTACGGGGGGATTTAGATTGGTACCTCGAGGACATAGGTCAGAGAAGGACTTATTGGGAAGTTAATAAGACTGCTGATCGTGGGAGCGTAGGTATGTGCGTGACCCATGTGATGTGACTGTGTTCGCCTCCATTGATTGTGATTGTTGTTATCTGAGAACGATTCCTGAGAGATTCGAAATGCGTGATCCTTATGTACGTGATGTACCGGGATGGATAGCAGAGTATGTGTGCACCGCAGCTTAGCCTTAGGGTGATTGTATTGTATGTTTATGATGTGAATAATATATGGTTAAATGAAAAGGAATTGTTATGTTTAATTGCGAGAATAATTGTAGTAACGACTTGATAAAAATAAAAAGGGAAAACCTGCTGTGAATTGTTTTGCTAACAATTGAGATTCTGAGTTTATGTAAAGCCTTTTATTTAATTGTTAATGCTGGGAATTTATATTGTGAATCGAGTAGAAAGGTTAGAACTTATGACGGTTTAGTTGGTTACGAATATCGCTTAGATGGGTACGGTACGTTAGGAGTGCACAATTAGTCGAGATGTGAGAATTTCATGTGAGTGCACGTCGTAACATGTATTTTGCATTCATTATTTTAATGTTATTAAAGCACTTGCTGTTTTTAAAATACTCTCCACTTTCGGGCTCTGACCCGTTTGCTTTCAAATCTATTTTTTTGTAAAAACCTTTTAGGTGCCCAGCCACAAGGGCACCATGCATAGGATTTCCATTCAGGTGACGCGCTGTAGCTGTTGTGGAAGTTACAGGGCCTTGCTAGTAGACGCTTCTTTTGGTTTTGACTCCATATTCAGTTCCATCACTTGTAAGGCATGTCGCCCATTTCTTTTAGAGACATTTCATATCAGTTATTCAGACTTTTGGCATGTAATTAATTCAGGATACACTATTTTATTTATTTCAGTTGTGGGATTGTTGTGAGGAGTTTTTCCTCCGGACTTACTATTATTTGTTGGTTACTTTATCGAGACTTTATGGTGTATGGTTATGTTATTCTTTCATAATTCTTTTCGCATGTTGACCAGACTTAATTTAAAATTTGACATCTTACTTTTAAATACTAGGTGGTTAGTAATTATAAAAATGTTTCGACAATGATGCTATTAACTGAGCCAACTTGGCATTTTGATTTAATTTAATAAAGGAGTAGCTACCCGGTATTTAATTAGTCGGGGTGTCACAGGTGGTATCAGAGCATCAGGTTCTAATGTCCTTTAGGATCTGTGCGGCCTATTATGCTTCCAGCGTAACTTTCTTTTATATAGAGCCCTATGTTTAGGATTGTTGATTCCTTTAGTAAAATTTCGTTCTCCTGCTATGATGTATATGATAGCGAATCGTATTGCGATCGGGTGTATTCGTGTGCCGAACAATGTAGTACGTCAGGCGAAGACAGTTGGGTGAACAGCAGGAGGAAAATATATATTGAGGTTAATTGATTTATTTAAAGAAGGATGACCGTAGTTGAAGTCACCGATATTATGGCACGGAAGTCCTGGATAATATAGAAGGATAAGGCGCGACTTGAGACTTCCGGGTACAGCTATAGTAGGTATGGGGTCAAATTAGACACATCCAACAAGGTTGGAATGGGAGAGAAAGAGTTAGGTGTAACATTGAAGAGAATCAACAGTAGCAATACTCGAAAGGCGAAGACGGCATGTGCTAGCCAAACGAACGCAATGTATCCAAAGGCTTGGACATATGTCAGGATATGACCAATTGAGAGTGAAAATTTAGAGAAATTTTTCCTTGACTCGTAAGAGCGGAGATTCAATGGTAAGAAACAAGCAACCCACTTAAAAGTGGAATGTGATGTCGAGAGGGTGTACACGTATGGTTTGACCATAAGTTCCTTCATCAGATGTTCAGGTTGAAAGGCGAATGTTATTCTGAACTCACATAAGAGGGCCAAACAGGGGTCAACTTGTGAGGAGAAATTTAATGTTGTAGCGAACCTTACATCGGGTGGAGAAGGTGGTATGGAGAAAAGGATGTTAAAGGGAGAATCTACATACAAGAAGAATTGTTAGCTCTTATGGGGAATTCTGCTTGGATGATAAGTACAGATAGTAATAATATCGCATGTTGTAAATTTGGAGGTAAATGTTCCCTTGGGTAGGGAGATACAAAAATCGAAGAATTTTTATAGAATAAGACTGGGAAAATGGTGTTGGAGAAACACCACAAGGAGGAAGACCCAATGGAGAAACCGTTAAAATAATTCGATAGTGGAATTACTACCGAGCGATAGTAATTTCAGTAAGAGAGGTGGAAAACTAGTAGTGTATTCCTTAGGTACATCAAGCTAAGGGAACAATGGAGATAGTCTTCAGAGCTGAAACGACCAACGTCCGAGGAAAGGACCACTTTAACATGGTCAGGGTGACCGGAAATAAGTGGAGTATGTGTAGAGGTACTTTGTGGGAGTGAAAACCCGTACATTATAAATGTTTCCCGATGCAAGTGTAGGTATAAAGGTATTATGCTTGGCAAGGGCGACAGTTATTGAAATATTTGGTGTTGTACGGACAGGTGTTAAGGCCAGAAACCATTAGAGCAGCCAGGACGATTATCAGGATGGAAGTAGGAGTTATATCCTCAGATGATGTTGCATGTTGGTTGTGATATAAACAGGTTACTACAATGGTTATTGTTGTTATTATCACTTTTGCTTGAGAGTTGAGTTTAGTGAGTGTCGGCAATTTTGTTTATGTGAACATTTTTCGCTGATTTGTGGGGTTCCTTGTATTATTATCCGTATAGGATGAATGGGTATATTGATAGCAGTACATGACTGATTGATTGAAATTACTCGTTTTAGTGCTGTATTATACAAGTATGATATTATCCAAATTATGTTTTTATATAATTGTACCGATAGTGTGCTGGTATTACAAGTTTATCGAAGTTACTACCTTGGGGTAGAATGTTTTGGTTCTGGAGAGGCCCCATTTGTGAGATGGTCGGGCTCAAAATTGTACTAGTGTATATATGTATATATATATAAATATTGCTGTGATTTCAAAGGCATAATGGTCTCGGATACTTAATCCTAATATGCGCCGAGATTTAATGATATGATTAGTATGTAATTTTTTTACATGTTAGCAAAACGGTTTAGCTGGTTATTGTAATTAACACTCAGGATGTCGTAATAAGTATAGTGCATTATTTTATTGCCGTTTAGAGATCTGGGAGTTTATACTCATAGTTGTGTACCTGGGGACGGGATTTTGAGAGCCCCGAGTATAATTGCATAGTGTATATGGAATATGATTACCATCAATGTCAAGAAAAAGTGTCTTTCGGAAAGAGTTCCTTGTTTAAGTTAAATTGAGAAAGGAGATGTAACTTTGTTGTTAAGAGACGGGAACATAGGGGTACGTGTTATGGACTCAGGGCTTAATAAATCTCGATGACCGACAAGGTTAGGTAGTAGTGTATCGGGGTGTTCCTTGTTTGGATTTCGCTTTGCGAGACATCCCACGCATGAAACCTAGCTTAAGGTTGGTAGTAGGGGGATATTTAACCATTCGTCCATAATTTGGAATCCCTCGATAATTACGAAAATAGTTAGTTAGGAAAATTACGATATAAGGTCAGTAGAGCCAGTGGTGTGGTGAAGAAGTACTGAAAATTTTGGTTTTATTTCGGCAGGTTGAAGGATGCATTGAGGTTAAGAAGTATTTAGGATTTCAAATTCCGAGGTGATTTAGAACGCCCAAGTGGTATGGCCACGTTAGAAATACTAGAGCAATAAAGAGTTTGGAATACGTATAGCGTATATGATGTGTAACGCCATATGCATGGGTTATAAAAGATGTAGATATTCTGGTTGACTAAAGTAGTATCGTCAGAAGAAGGGATATAGTTGGGTGAAATTATTACTTATAGGATTTAGCGTCGTAAAAGAAGGTGTTAATGAGTATACTCGTATGTAATTAGTGTAGCACGTCCGAATGTAGTGAAAAAGCAATGAAAAGCCATTTAATAAGGGGATATCTCTTGAGAAGGCAAATATTTAATTATTATATGCAATTTGGAGTAGAGTTCCGACTAATCAAATGTTGTGGGTGACTCAAGAGTAAATAGAGTGAGAATGTTAATAAGGTATAAGGAGTCCGGATTTTCACAAAGAGGTGAGAAAGTGTAAGGGTCGAAACTTTGGCATACGCCAAGAGAAGCAGAGGATCGTTAAGTATCACTTAACGGGAAGGAACATTTACAAGAAAGTCAACATTGAAAGAGGTATAGTAAGTAGTAGTACAGTTGGGGTTAGATGATCAACCAAATAATTTTGTATCAAGACGACGATTCCAAGAATGGGAGGGTCAAGTTGGAGAATTTTCTTGAGAGGTAGCCAACTTATTGATAAGTAATGAGTTCCTTCGATTATGTGGGACATGTTGTCCATAAGGAGAGAAATTGTTATATACTTGGGGTGATTTACACTATTAGATAGTGAACACGCCGGTACATGGTTCGATACAGTACTATTCAGAACTAAGAGGAGATCCCCGAAATCCACCTTTAACGTGGGGTAACAAGAAGTAGTGGAAATACGTTTCACTTGGACTAGGTTGTATCACCTATAACCCGAGGTGCAGGCGTAAGATGACTAACGACTGATGGATTGTATGAAAGAAATTTTGGATTCATTGCGATATTTTCACTTCCAAATCGGGTATAACTAGTGAGGTATATTGTAGTCATGAGGAGGAGATATTACCTAATGGTAGAGTTGGGGGAAAAGCACACGTATCTATTTATGGTGGACAAGGTGCTTACAAAGGTTTGTGTGACACCAACAGGCTGAAGTGGTTTTCCCTTGTGTAAAAGTCACAACGTCGGGATATTTCAAGGAATGGACAAGCGTAGTCAGATGTGTTATTGATTCATCCCAGGATTGGAGCTTGGAGTTTTCATAAACGCGGGAGTTAGTAGTGAGGTGCGGACTCACAATACTAATAAAAATAATGCGGCTAATGATGTATAGGCTATTTTTATTCGAATGTTGTTTAATAAGAGCACAACATGAGGTGCATTTATCGAAGATTATTCTGATAAGGTATCAAGTATGTTAAACTAGCTTATTGTGAAGCGAAGGTTTTAGTGATTTGGGCTTTTCTTTATAATTGTTTTGAATACTGGAGGATACCAAATTTTTCCAGGTGTGCCTTACTTATCCGAATTTCGGGACGAAATTCTGTTATTAGGGGGGAAGTATGTAATACCCCGTACTTTTATGGATATTTATTTATGGGATTAATTAAATTAAATATGAATTAATTGAGAAGTAATCCGGATAAAATACTAACGAGATGTGAGTTGGTATTTGATTATAATGTGTATATATGGCAGTATATGAATATTGAAAATATTAAAATTGTCGCGAGACTGAAATACGGTAATTTGGGAAATTTTGTTGGGACGCGCGTGACAGTCGCGTCAGGAGGGTAATTATTTAAATTAAAAAGTGAATTTTATTTTTATCAACCGTATGGTCAATTTGAGTGCGCCAACGAGTCCGGAAGGGTCAAAATAGTCAGAAAACACTAACCGGGGTTTAGTTTGGGTCCCGGGGCATTTTTGGGCCACACCGGCAACTTAAAAGCGTATTTTGGTAATTTTGGAATTTGGGGAATTTTGACCAACGAATTTTGAGAATTAAAAATAGGGTATTTGGGAACCCACTAACCCATTACCAGCACTTAACTAATTAGAGGGCTACGGGAGTTATAGGAGAAGTTAGGAGAGGTTCCCAAAAGAGAAAAACCATAACCATCATCTTCAACCTTCAACCTTGGGAGAAATTGTAGAGGAAAAGAGAGCAACATCCAACATCAAATTCAGAGAACAATCCGAGGCAAGAGGTTTAATTAAGTTAATTTCAAGCGAATGTTTCTTCCATGCTTAGAAATCTACATAATTGCATTGTATTGGGAGATTTATAAAAACCCATGAAATTGGAGTTGTAAATTCAGGTTGTGATATAGGGATTGCATGTAGAATTGTTATTGGGTGATTATACTAATAGAAATACGACTTTGATGATACAAAAACGGATTTATTAAGGGAAATTGATGACTTTAAATTTCGAGGGTTCTTGAGGATGTTTTGATCTAAATAAGGCCTTTGGGTGATGATTAATTAGTTTTAGAACGTTAACAATGTTGTAGGATGATTATTTGATGATATTATAACGTTAGAATGAAGTTTCATGCATTGTAATGAATTTTTGGGATGATTTGAGGACTGCAAAATGAAGCAGTCCGTAACTTATCTGGTGCAATCGATCGATCGACATTCATCAGTCGATCGATCGACCACCATCGATCGATCGATGTTCAAGGACGATCGATCGACCTTCCCAGAATGAGAAATATTTTCCCTAGTTAAATTTTAATGATGTTAACCCTTAGAAAATTATTAATGGAGATTTTATGAATATCCTTAGACTTAAGGAAGACCAGTAGGTATGGTTATAAAATTTGTATCTGCGTTAGAATTCAATTTGAGGAATTATTATGAAATTAAATAAAATTCGATGAGTGAGATAATATTAGGGTTAAAGGAGTAAATTCGAATAATTTGATGAATTGAGGTTTGGGGCAGAAGTAAGGATCTTAAGAATAATGATGTTATATGTGGGAATAATAGGAGACTTAGTAATCCCTTTTATAGGTTTTAAGTACAAGAAACTATGACGTGAGATGTGTCGATAGTCTACATTATATATTATCGGAAGATTTAAAAATGTATAAAATTGGAATAATGGTATAAGGATGTAGAATATACCATTTCTTTTAGAGACATTTCATATCAGTTATTCAGACTTTTGGCATGTAATTAATTCAGGATACACTGTTTTATTTATTTCAGCTGTGGGATTGTTGTGAGGAGTTTTTCCTCCGGACTTACTATTATTTGTTGGTTACTTTATCGAGACTTTATGGTGTATGGTTATGTTATTCTTTCATAATTCTTTTCGCATGTTGACCAGACTTAATTTAAAATTTGACATCTTACTTTTAAATACTAGGTGGTTAGTAATTATAAAAATGTTTCGACAATGATGCTATTAACTGAGCCATCTTGGCATTTTGATTTAATTTAATAAAGGAGTAGCTACCCGGTATTTAATTAGTCGGGGTGTCACAAGTTGTATGACTTAAAAAAGGGTTTCCTATATAACTAGTGTGAACATTTCACGATTTAATATTGTTAAATCGATTAAATAAGTTGATGAGCAGATAAATTAATACTCAAAGCAAGAATACTCGGGTTAAAGTAGTGTGGTAGAAAGATATGTGACAAAGCTAGTTAGGTGGGGTATCATAACTGGGAATGTTAGAAGGCATGCGTTAGGTGTGCACATCAGATGAGGGGTGAGTTATACCTCAAGAGAGAGAGTGTGACACTACCTTAAATATGAAGAGTGTGCATGTATATTTAATTATTGCAATTTGACTGCTTGCTAACTATTTTCAAAATGTTTTACTTGGTTTCTGAATCGTGTCAAAATCTTTTCCAAAATCTTTAGGTGTCCAGCCACAGGGACGCCCATCTTGAGGAATCTATCCAGGATGTGTAGCTGCAGCTCATGTGGAAGTTGCAGAACATTGCTATCGATGCTTCGTTCATTTATTCCTAGTGTGGGGACTTTATTTCAGCACACCTTTGGGCATGTCTCCCTCAGATTTAGTATTCAGTTATTTATTTGACCTTTTGTATCTAGTTTATTGTTTCAGTTTACTGTTGCATTTTATTGTTGAACCGATAGTTAATTCGATTCTCTTTATTCATATTATTCATCTGTGTTGGATTCAGTTACCAATTTGTGTGGGGGGTTTAATTATTATATCCGCATGTTGTTTATTATTGCAAGATTAAAATTTGGCACCGGTATATTTAATTACTAGGTGGTTAGTAACTTTCAAAAGGTTTTCGATAGTGATGCCAAGAATGAGCCATATGAGACCAACATTTTATTTTGATCACGGGCTGGCCAACAGATATTTTAGTATGTGGGGTGACACGGTCTAATGGATTAATTTGATGTAAAGTTGGGGTTTAGGGATTAAATATACCTCATGTTATCTTAGTTTGAAACTTCTAGGGGCTATTTTATAATCTATTAAAACTTCAAGGGGTCGAAGTTAATGTAACAAAAATGTAGGTTTCTAAGTGTATCTTCTTTCTTCTTTAGAAGACTTTTGATTTTACACACATTATAAAGGTTTAAATTATGGTCGTAGGTAAATTATAGTTAAAAAATTCTCGGTTCTTACAGATGGTCAGACACAAGGGCAGGGGTGTACTATCGCTAAGGGTGATGAGGAAATCTCTCTCGCTAAGACCTATCTCGGTTAAGTTAGGCCTCGGCCTCTTCCCTCTACTGGAGAACACAGTCTCGAAGGAGACATAGTTGGACCCAAGTCTCGTACAAGATCCGATACATTCACAATATGTTGATCAAGAGGTTTCTGATCTTGGATAAGATTAAAAAGTAGAAAGTGAATCGTTTTGGGTGAAGAAAAGGCAAGAACACAAAACCTTGAAACCGATAATTGAAAATTGGAAAGTCATTAAAAATGCCGAACTTCACAAAGCCTCATTGAAAAATCCTAATTCTTTTCCAGATTCTAACTTGAAACCTAATACAACCTAAGAGCTATCAGAAGTTCATGCTAACACCACCTATAATGCCACGGCTCGGATTAATAGGCTACCCGTGGGTCCACCCGATCCGACTTGAACTTTAGGTGTGAAGTGCAATGAGAAAGCCTAAATAATGTTATTATTCCAGTCTTATTTAACTAATATTTCACTTGTTTAGCATGCAGATCATATTTATATCAAGCTACTTATGAAACCCGTGAGAAGCATCCCCGAAATCAAGCATTCATAGATACTAATGTAAAATAGACAAAATTCTTACTTGTATAATGCTTTCAAAATACGGAACCGTATACAACCTGCCATAATAAAGGAGATGCAATGAACTGAATGCCCAGTGGGAAATACAACAATGAAATATAGAATAGAATGGCAGAATAAGAAGACTCTATTACTAACCAACTACGTGAACATGCAATTACCGTGTATATACGTATATACATACTAATGCATGAATTCATTCTTATTCCAACATGATTACTTAATTCGATTAAATACAATTATCCTTGTAGATAGACCATTTCCCCACTTTTTACTTAACTCAACCTTTCTTTCCCAATTTAACGCATCCGGTTAAATACTTAAACAAAGTATTATTTGTTTAGGAAAAACATTTCATTAGACGAAATTACGCATTTACTCACATCAACTTCACTTTAGTATTTTCTTGAAATCACCTGTCAACACATGCACGCTCGGCATTGGAAAATACTTGTTTTCCATCTTAAAATCCGTTCACAACACACACATTCTGTTAATCATTAATTATCCATTAATTTATTTAACTTTACAATTTCATTCACTTTACATGGACTTAGTACAATTTTGATATTCTTGTCCAACATTTTTCTTTCAACCGGAACATTTTACTAGTTCTATTATTCACCTCTCGTTGTCTTCCTCATATTCTTAGCACAACTTTATCATTCTCATGTTTCACTTTCATCAATATATTTTAATCGGAATACTTTACCGATTCCATTAGTCTCATTCTGTTTATCTTTATCTTTTTCTCGGAATCCCCCAATTACTGTATACTCTAACGGCTTTACACCGCCGGCTATGCCACCATATGTTCTGGCCAATAATTTTGGGTCTTTCACCCCAGAGCTTCGGGCCCTTTTTAATTTTTCTAGTTCATTCGAGTTTCCTTTATCATGTTTTTTAACACTTTTTTGTGTCCACGTTATTCCACCTTTACAGGCCAAAGCCAAAACCCGGGATCCACCACCCCATAGTTGTGTTACATTTTAGAAAAATCAACTTTTCATGTCCTTTACCCATTTACGCTAATTTTATTCCCAAATTCACTCCCATTTAGGACCCTTTGTGTAACACCCTTTTTAACATTTTTATTTCATAAAAATGTTCCACTTTACGTAAAATTACCATTTTACCCATTTGTTTCCAACTTGCATTTTCCTCCTTTTTCATAAGTATGATTTTTCCAAAACATTTTTACATTAACTTCTTAATGTTTTTAACTCGATAACACTTCCTAACACTTTGGACTAACTCACTTATTAAGTTAAAAATCTCTTTATTTCACTACTTTCTTTATCAAGTAAATCATTTGACATTTTAAAGACTATTTTATAAGAAGGACACCATTTTCCCTTACCATCATTAGTAGTCTTGAAAACATACACTTATCACATTTTTCACAATTATTAACACACTTTAAGGGCTAAAATTTCTATCTTTCCTATTTCAAATTTGAACCCATTTTAATCCTTCTTAAACATGTTCATATTCTCATCATCAACTTACTACAAGTCTATACATAAGCAAAGATGGATTTTAAGTCTAGAAATCCATAAAAACGAGTTTACACGTGATTATCACATGAAATTGCATAACATTAGTGAATCCATGATTTCCAATACTAATAGAACATTTTTTCTTCAAAAACATACTTAAATGTCTAGTTTTCATAAAATCTTCATTTTTGCCTTAAAACTTTAATATTTATACTAGAAATAGCATTTCAATGCAAATATTCATTTAAAAACATTTTATTTCATAAAATATCTAAGCACAAGGCTTCCTTGAAATTTTATTATCTTTTCTCAAACCAATTGGAAACCCATTTCAAAAATCCCTAAGACAATTAAGAAATCATTAATGAGAACTACTTAAAAACATGCATAGTTCCTACTCTTGTGAAGCCTAACATACTTGACCAAATATTATAAGATAGAGTAATCTTAAATTTAACAAGAGTAGAGTTTTTCCTACCTCAAAGGTAGCTTGTGGATAAGATGTAGAAGAATAGGAAAACCTCCCACCTCCTAAGGTGGCCTTAAAGAGGTTGTCAAGCTCCACTAAGCTTGCTCCTTGAAAGCTCCATGAAAACCCCTTTCAAACTCCATAATTTATTCAAAGCTAACTTAAATGTTCCTTCTAGCCCCATCTTTACCCAATTCTATTTTCAACGATGCTTGGAATGGATGAACAAGGCTTGGAAATGGTGTAAATATGGCTAATGATGAATGTTTAAGGCTCGTGGATGGTGGGAAAATTCTCCGGGAGGGAGTAAAGTGCTTAAAACTAGATAGAGAAGAGAAAATCCAATGGAAATGAAACCCCTCTGCCCTCTCTTTTCCATTTATACCAAAAACCACTTAAACCTATTACCCAAAGGTCTCTTAAGGGTCCAAACCCAAAATGATCTTCTCCATTGAGAGCTTGATAGCTCAAATGATCAATGGGCTTAGATTTTGACATCATTTTTCGAATCTAAAAATTTTGATTTTGGCAGTCTCATTCAAATGAGATTGGATCTCATTCTAATGAGATATCTCCCTCGGTCGAACGATGTTGAAATAACCTTCTAACGAGGGGTGGGTAAAATGTGGACAAAATATGGATCATTGGAAGCTCATTCTAACGAGATGGTGATCTGCTTGGAATGATCAGACCTCGTTTCAATGAGATGGGAATCTCATTCGAATGATAAAACATCTCGTTCGAATGACTCAGAAAATTTCTATATTAACCTTAGACCATTCAAATCCCAATTAATTGCACCAAGGCTACAAGAATTCCCAAAAATGACTCACAATCCATCTAGTAAAGTCCAAGGTATAAAAAGGTCATATCAAACCACCAAATTACATGGGAAGGGTTAAAATTACGGGCGTGGGTGTTACATCCTTCCCTCGGTAAATTTCATCCCCGAAATTATCAATCCAATAATTCATCAAGATCCTGGGAATTATCAGTTCTTATACTAGGTCATAGGAATCCTCATTCCCAATGAAATCATCATATGTTCTTACATTAAGGGTTGTCACCAAAGGACTCAACATGGAACATGTCCTAATTCTCACCAATAGGATAGTCATCAAAATTACATAACATTCCTCGAGTCTCCACTTACTTAATAATTATTTCCCATTAAGTCCTAAGGCTTTCTTGCTAATTCCCAAGAATACTTAGCACACATATCGGAGAAACACTCTCTAGTGATCGACAATCACCCAAGAGCAAGACAGAACACAACTAACGCCCAATCCCTCATGAAGAATTATTTTAAATTCTAGGACTACACATCCCGAGTCATCTTAGATTCTTGGGTCATCCTGACCACACACAGTTACTTAGACTTTATACAAACTCCATATCTATTCATCACTTCAGGAAATGACATACTGACTAAGTCACAAATTGTTCATGTGATTAATACCTTCCACAAGATCTTTCTATGAACCTAGGATCACTCCAGGCATCCAATTATGGAACACTCACCCAATTATTACACCAACCTACTCATTGTGTCAAACTAACACTACATGCTATGTTCCCTCAGGTTCTAACACGTTACTATATTCTTATATAACAATCATGCTCTTACAACTAGAGACATTAATTACCATACTAACTAACCCATGAGATTGATAATCTTAAGGAAAATGGATACTATAAGAAAACTGTGCAGAAGAATGCAAAGCCACACGTACACAGAACATGTGTAAAATAAAAGGACATTTCGGACAAGGATGCACTCAGTTGTCGAGCTGCAATCACCACACCAGGTCCATCCTCACTCATACTGAGCCAATATGTGTTGTGATCAAACCATCAATATGGAATAATATCAGTCCACTAAAACCAAAAGAACATAATCATTGATCATCGAAATTGAAAGAATACAGTCCTTGTCTACCGAAACTGAAAGAATATTATCCTCGACTACTAAAACTAAAAAAGCATGGTCTTTAACACTAGAACTGAAAGAACATAATGAATCAAAAAGAATGAAAAACTGCTCGAAAAGTTTATGAATGGAAAACCTACGTCATACACTTGAAGTCTACGAGTCCTCCCAGGCATTCTCATCAAATATTAGTCTAGTCGTACACCATGGCTTAAGTCACCAACCATGATGAATCAGATCACGAATTATTTACCTTTGCGAGACAAAGATGATGCCCTAACTATTATCTTTTGGGAAGTTAATGCTGGACTTCCCTCCTCAGGAGTAATGATTACCCCTTTTATTCTTAATAAACACTTACCGCTCTATTCCATGAATGCCAAACACCTTTGGCAATTCTGACTTGTCCATCTCTCTAGTCAACATGACTTCATGAGCAATCCTAACAAACTCAGGTTATTGTCTACTTTACCGTGCGGTGTTTTTATCCCAATTTCTCCATAGGCAATGCCTAACTAGGCGAAATACTTACTTTGTAATAGCCATCATTGGTATAAGGTCGTTATTATGCCTAACTACAAATTCTACCCAAACTGAATCTTCATGACGACCACACCAATCACCATTAACACATAATGGTAGTAAGTACTATTTAGATCTACACCTCGTAATCTATACATGTTTACAAATACATGCCAAGAACTAGTCTGAAATGACCAAAGTGCACCCTTGTACTATGAGCAACAACGTCATCCTATCTCATGGTCGAGTTGTCAGAAGAGCCCTACTAGTTAGCAATAAGGTCATCCCTGATGAGGTCATCCTCATAAGCACTAACCTCAATTGGGCAGCAGTCGAGATCAGTAATAACTTTATGGGACTCAACTCGAACAAGTTTCATACTCTGCTTAGGTTGATAACACAAATGAGCCCAGTTACCTAACCTCGACTGGCCTATCTGATCGAGGTTATACTTATGGTTGGAGGATCAATGGTCCTGTCAGAGTCATCAACCTTGTACCCATCTAGGTCGAGGTTCTAGTGGATGATGTCACCAGTCCGAGCATATGTAAGTACAAAGAGACTTGGAATACGTGGCTAAAATCGTTGTAACTGGATTATTCCCTCACATGAAGGAATATTTTTCCGTTATGATCTGCATGTGGAACAACCATGTGTCGATATGAGATTGGCTATATCATCCTACACATGCTCATTGCATGACTGGGGGGTACACTACACCCCCTAAGTACTATATAAACCATTTATTTTCTTCCTTGAAGGGGATCGCGTATTACAAAATCTAAAGGAAGCTCTGTCAAAATATACAGTAGAGAGAGAGTGTGAGTATTGTATCACAAGGCCATTAGTGCCCTTATTTTATAGTGAAGATCACTCACCTGCACAGTGGATGTAGGCCTAGATAGGCTGAACCACTTATACTGATATCTTACTCCTCTTCTCCCCTTCTCCCCATCTCATTTTATATTTATATTACTTGTGTGCTACCATTGGTATAATTGTTTGAGCTCTCCGACACCTTGATCTGATGGTCTTATTTTTAGTGCCATCAGTTTGTCATCGTTCATCGGATTGAGAAGTTTTATCTCCTCCTTTTTATAGCTTGGCCTCACTGAAATCTTTGGTGGTGAGCCAGTCCTCCCTTTTATATGGAGTTTTTTGCCATTGAAACAGGTCCTACAAGGTCCAAAAGCTCTATAGTCTTGTAAATCACAACTCAGTTTTTAGGAAAACACGTGGAACCTGAATTGCCACCACCTCCTCCACCAGCTGGTGGTGGAGGACATTGTTCTACTCATGCACCACCTTTGTTCGAGATGGCTGAGGTGTCAGCAACCTTAAAATCCCTAGTGGCTATCTAACAAGTGATGCAAGAGCAGTTCGCTGCCCTTAGCCAAAATATGATGATAAGGCCACTAGGAATCTCACCAGAGATGATCACTATGGCAGCTACACAATAACAATAGCAGAAGGCCAGGGAACCACCCTAGGCACCACACAAAGATCTTAATCCTCCCCAACGGCGGAGGGATGTTACAGACTCTAGGCATTTATGCCTGAGGAGGCAAGGACACCCTTGCCCTGAGGACCAGTATGACGATGTGGAGGTCGATGATGCTCATGTAGAATGCTAGGAGCCATATAAAATTTCTAGCAATACTATACGGACCCTCCAAGAGAGTCGAGGAAGGTATAGGAGATAGAATCCTGAAGATCGCCTAGGAGGCTCAACATTTGATTGTTTGAGCAGAGGGGGTCGGACTTTGAAAGGCTCGGCCCAATCAATGACCTAAGGGAGAGATTAACGAGGTTAAGAAGCCTTGCAAGGTCTAGAAGAGAAGGGGTTGACTATCAGTCCCAGCATGGCCGACCCCATCATAGCCGAGAAGGGGGTCATGGGGAAGTTAATTGCCAACGGAGGTCGAATGTAGGAGAAACCTCAGTACATCCATTGGAAGTGGCATGAGATAACATCGTCCAGGCCGACATTATGAAACCCTAGAATGATTTAATTCAAAGTCTTGAAGATAAGACTAGAGACATTTTGAAGAGCCAAGACCCTCTACAGAGGTGGTACTCATAGGGTTCACCCTTCGTTGAAAAGATAATCAACATCCCAACCCCGACCAAATTCAAGCCACCTGTAGTGACTCCCAGGTATGATGAAAGAACTAATATTGTCCATTACATTAAAATGTACCAATTGATAACTAATATCTACTCCATCTCAGATGAGATGAAATTTCTTTCTTTTTCAAGCACTTTAACCAGGGTTACACACGTTTGGTTTACTTCACTTCCAAATAATTCTTTTGAGAGCTTCAAACAGTTGGTAAAGCGATTTATCCATAACTTTTTCTTTGGGGTAAGGCCTCAGAAGAATGCGACTCATCTGCTTTATGTCAAGAAGGTGAAGAATGAGAGTCTAAGAGATTATATCACGAGGTTCAACAAAGAGAAGCTATAAGTTGAAGACTATGAGAAAAGCATAGCTATGACAGCCCTCATAAAAGGCCTCCATAAGGGAAAGTTATTGTGGAAGCTTGCTGAAAACCCTCCTAAGCCAATGGAAAAATTACTTGCAACAGATGGGAAAGTTATGAATGCTGAAGAGGCAATGGCTGCTAAGTATAAAGATGAGAAAGGAAGTGGCACTGGAAGCAAGTTTAAGAAAAAGAATAAAGATGGGAACAAAAGGTTGACAGATGATAAGTTTGCAGACTACACTCCATTGACTATAAGCTGTGAGCACATCTTAAATGAGATAAAGAGTGATCAGTCTTTAAAATGGACTGAAAAATTAAGAGCTCCTCCCCATAAGAGGAACAAGAACTTGTGGTGTGAATTCCACTAGGACCACGACCACTTGACTAACAAATACTTTGCTCTGAAGGACGAGATTAAGAAAATGTTAAAGGGTGAAAAATTGAGAAAGTACGTGGAAAAAGGCGCTTCCATGGGTAGACGATCCGACCCTAGAAAGAGGAGGAATGATAAATGCCAAGACGATGGCCCGGCCAGATGAGATGATTTTTCAGACGAGGACAGTGATGATCCAGATCTTCCACCAAAGGAATACAATATCCCAGTGAAGAGGCGTAACATTATCTTATTTAGGGTAGGAATAATATGTGGTGGCCTAGGTGGAGGAGGCTCGAAAGTGGCTGGTCATAAAGCCCATGTGGTTGGGGCAAAGGTAATAACAAAGTCCAAGGTTGTGCACTCGGCCTCCATTGATGTTAAATCACTTTTAAGACTATATTTTAAGGGTATCTTAGCTCCACATGACGACCCTCTCATCATCACAACCAGGGTGCATGGATGTGAAGGTCCGAGGATCTTAGTTGATGGGGGAAGCTCGACAGATGTTATGTTCTGGACATATTTCAAGGGATTAGGACTTAGACGAGACAGGCTCATACCATACCATCATCCCCTCATAGGATTCAATGGGGAGAAAGTTCATCCCTTGGGAATGTAGAGATGGATGTAAGAATGGGGGAAAAGTGGCCCCAGGGGATAACAAGAAAAATCAACTTTTTATTATGGATGAGAATGTCTTTTCATCTTACAACCTCATATTGGGACGAGTAGCCCTCAAGGAATTTAAGGTCGTACCTTCAACGGTTCACCAGATGATAAAATTCCCGACTCTTTATGGAGTAAGGGAAGTTTAGGGTGACCAAACATCGGCACGAGAATGCTACTTTAATTCGGCTGAGGAGAGATAAGCACACAAGAAGGAAACCACCACTTATAACATTGACACCCTTTATCCATGAGTTATTTGAGGAGAAGGTCGTATCCCCGAGTTATATGTCTACCGAACTCTAGTTAGCCGATATTATGACGAAGCCTTTAGATGCCCTTACATACGAGTGTGTTAGCAAATCTTTAGGTATTTTCACAGTTGACTGAAGGGGTTGGTCCTTGTCTAGGATAGGATTCATTGTCATGTTCATATCATATGATTCTCGTTGCTAGTCTGTATCATTTGTATTATTATTTTTTTGCTTCTTATACTTTTTTCGAAAAATCCAAAAAGATTTTCTTTTTATAAAAAATTTAGAAAAGCACAAAAAGATTTTTGTATTTTTTTACACCTCTTATCGATGAGAATTTAAGATAGCCGAGTCACAACTTCCATTTCCATTTTTTACATGATTGTTTGATAGTGATTTGAGACACTGCATCATTTCATCCACGTGTTTATATTTTTTGGAGTCTTTGAGATGTGATTAGTGATATGTTTCTACATCCTTGGCTCCTTATATCCTTTATTGCACACATGCACGGATTTATTTGATTATTTTACTTGTCTATGACATATTAGCTCGAGTGTTTCCATCTTAATTATGTCTATACAATGAACCATATGCGATAAAACTATACAACATTGTAATGCATGTAAAAACCGTTTGGTGAGTTTGTGTGTTTTATTTGAAAATTGGGGAAGCGCTGCGAAAGGTTCACATTTAACCTTTGCGTATACTAAGCCACTGTTATATCGTACCTAAAAAATTGAGTTATTTTAATTATTCGGGGTCCAAAGAGGTTAAAAGAGCCCAAAAAAATTTAAAGGCAATAAAAAGTAATACATGCCGAATATGGGACATTAGGTTTCACCATCAATTCTCCAATGTTTGAGAATGTGTATCACCTCTAATCAAAATATAAATATGAGGTAGTTTGGTTGGAGTATTTAAACGAGTTCGCACTTCCTTGAAAGTCCTGAAAAAACATTAAATAATTTTGGACGTTATTGGTGTGGAAATCACGTTGAGCTTTGATTTGCTGATTTGATTGAGTCAATTTCTTATAATTCCATCTTTTTACACCTAAGGAAGATGTTGAGTTAATTCGTTAGGAGTATCCGATATTCATCGTGCACATATGTTATGTTTGTACGCATTGATTTTCCTATCGAATTTGCTCACACCCCTTCATTTCCGCTATCATCGACTTGGTTGTTTTTGTGTTCTTTCATGGTGTGATTCTTTGATGTATATTTTGTGTGAAAAATTTTGGAAAATTCAAAAAATAGAAAGTTTATTACCTTGTGACATTCTCCGTTTGCATTTATTTGTGCTTCTCATATATGTCTATTTGGGGATATCATAAAAAGGGGGAGAATGAATTATGAGAATTTGGTTGATTTATCAATGATTTAATGATTTGGTTAAGCTTAATTGATCTTTTCTTTTGCATGTCATTATATTTCAAACTGTTGTGTATCACAGGTATCTACTTTATCTCATGTGTGTAGGTATAAAATTGATGATTATTGGATTGCACACTCTGATGAGAAAAGCTTTGAGCGTTTCTGAAAAGCTGAAGATTTGAAGATATTGAAGTTTGACTATCGACATGTCAATTAGTATTCTCAGTTTGAGGGTTTAATGGGGATATTATCTTATATCTCATTTGCTTTATGGAGATAGCATAATTCGGATTTTGTATGTACGTACCGGCATAGACATAGGGGGATATTTGTAAGGACATAATTTTATAAATATCCGGGGTAGAATCTAGGAATTTTCTATTTGTCCTAGATCACAGTATGTATGTCTGATACCGCCACATTCGGCACGTCAACACGATCATCCACGATGGCCTTGATCCGAATCCATTCATCCACCATCTGCACACGTGAATCATGCTTCATGCGACATGCTGCTCAACCGTCCCCACTATTCCACTTCGCGTTATTAGTAAAATGGTTTATTGGTGTTTTTAATATTTGCATAAATATTTGGGAAATTTTTAGAAAATATTTTTCGAAGTCTGATTTGTCTCTAACACAAAAGCATAAATTTTTCCAAATGTAGAAGAGTACTTTTTTTGGTCATCGAGCTCGTTCGAACAACATCGCTCTGTCGATCAAGCGATATGAGCATGTCGCGCGACCTCGTTCGAGCGACATGCCTATGTCGTTCGAACGACGGCGTCGCCTCGATTTTCGTATAAATATCTGTGTCCATTATGCACATTTTTCCAAGTCTTTTACATACATGTTTCTACGATTTATAGCCCAGAAAACAGACTTCAAGTTTTTAAGGTTTCATACCCTTTTTATTCACAAAACCATTCCTATATATGTGTGTGAATCTTTAAACCTTCAAAGGATCATTTTTACTCTTCTGGAGTAACTTGTGGAGAAGCCGACTCTTTTCCATTGCTGCCCATTTGGAGTTCTTGCAAGAAATTCCATCCAACGACATCAGAACCGACACCTGAGGGTATTTCGTATGTCACTCTTATTTTCAGTATAATCCGTGTAAACCGTTCTTTCCAAATTATAGTAAAAATAAAAAGTTTTTCCCCTTTGGGGGATTTTTCCTCATTTGTGTGTTTATTTGCGATTGAATGTTCTTGCATGATTATATTGTCTTCAATCACACCTAGATGCATGTTTTAGGATTTAATTGAAAAACTGAGTTTAATTAAATAATTTATTGGTTTGAACAAAAGAGCACTCTCAAAATCTTTATGGACCCGTCCGACTAAGAGAAAACAACCTTAATCATAGACAAGGGAAAATATTTTTACAAGGTTATGCCATTCGTCTTGAAAAATGCTGGGGCAACGTATCAACGTCTGGTAAGAAAGATGTTTGAAGATTAGATTGGAAAGTCCATGGAGGTTTATGTTGATGACATGCTGACGAAGAGTCTGAAGGCCGAAACTTATGTGGATGACCTTGAAAGAACCTTCAACGCGATGGACGAGTACAGAATGAACCTTAACCCGGCTAAATGCATTTTTGGTGTTGGAGCTGGAAAGTTCTTGGGTTTTATTTTCCATCAAAGAGGTATAGAGTCTAATCTAGAGAAGATAAAAGCTTTGCTAGAGATGAAGACTCCCAGGACCATCAAAGATATTCAGTGGATTACTGGACGAGTGGCTGCCCTAAACAGGTTTGTCTTGAGAGCCACAGATAAGTGTCTTCCATTTTTCAAAATTATTAGAAAATCTTTTGAATGGAGTGAGGAGTGTGACAAGGATTTTAGAGAGCTGAAGTCCTATCTCGGCTCTCCCTTACTTTTGCCACGGCTAATCCAAGGTGAAAAATTATATGTGTACCTAGCCATCTCAGAATTGGCTATTAGCGCTGATATTGTGATAGAAGAGGATGGGGCACAGAATCCAGTGTATTTCAACAGCAAAATACTCCAAGGGTTTGAGCAAAGGTATCCTAGGATGGAGAAGTTAGCTTATGCTCTGATTCACGCTTCTAGAAAGATGAAACCGTACTTCCATTCTCACTCAATGGTCATCCTCACAAACTCGCCACTCAGACAGGTCATCAACAAACCAGAGAAATCAGTGAGACTAATGGCTTAGGAAATTGATCTTGGAGAGTTTGACATTGTCTACTAGCTAAGGTGGCAATCAAAGGATAGACGTTGGCAGACTTCGTGGACGAGTTCACTTGGGACGAGATCGAGGCTAAAAATCAGAATTTCAAGAAGGCAGAGAGTCTGCAAGGAAGACCTCCCAACCCAGCCTTAGGCGAGGATGAGACAAGCACATAAAGAGCGAAAGTGTCTGAAAATGAAGAGGGGAGATATCTTTAAACAAGGATCCCTGTCATAGGGAAACTTCTTGGAGGCCAATGTTGTATGGAACCTCTTTGTTGATGGGTCCTCTTACGAGAATGGAAGTGGTGTTGGATTGATAATGTCATCACTAAACGGCACAAACATTGAGTATGCTCTCAGGTTTAACTTTAAGGCCTCCAATAAAGAGTTTGAATATAAATATCTGATAGTAGGTCTCTCCTTAGCCTGAGCTCTTAGTGTCGACCAACTCCTAGTACGTAGTGATTCAAGACTGGTGGTAAATCAGATCTTAGGAGTATATAAGGCTGAGGACGAGAGAATGGCTAAATATCGGGAAAGAGTAAGTTTGATGTTAAAAAGTTTCAAAGATGTAAAGTTGAAGAGGATACCTCGACTAGACAACTGCCGAGCCGATGCCCTTGACAAACTATCTTCAGGAACAAGAACTGACATCAGAAGAACAGTGCCCCTGGAAATTTTACTTTAGCTGACCATTGAAGAAAAAAATGGAGCATCTGAAACTTGTCTGAATGTGAATAGGGGAACCTCATGGATAGATCCTCTCATCAGATACATTCGAGAAGGGGAGTTGCCAACATCAAAAGTCGAGAGAAGAAAAATGAGGTACAAATATGCAAAGTTCTCTATCATAGGGGACATTTTGTACAAAAAGGGTTTTTTTTCTTCCTTTACTCAGATGTGTTCACCCATCTGAGGTACCATATATCCTTCAAGATGTGCACGAAGGTTCTTGCTTTAGTCATATTAGGGGAAGGTCATTGGCTAAGAGGATTGTTACTCAGCAGTATTGGTGGCCGACCCTAGCCAAAGACGCTGCAGCGTATGTTAAAAGATACGATAAGTGTCAAAGGTTTGCCACCATCCCTCACCACCTCATCAACCTCTGACATCCATCACATTCGCTTGGCCGTTCGCTTGTACCTTTACCTAGGGCAGTGAACAACTATCGATACATGATTGTAGCGATAAACTATTTTTCTAAGTGGGTAGAGGATGAGCCGATGATCACTATTACAGAATAGAAGACCTTCCAGTTGATCTGGAAAAATATCATCTATAGGAATGGTCTCCCAAATACCTTAATCTTAGATAATGGGACTCAATTTAAGATTGTATATTTGGAGAAATATTGTGAAAGGTTAGGATTAAACAATTCTTCTCTACCCCTGGACGACCCCAGACAAATGGGCAAACCGATGTTATAAATCGAACGATTATTGATGGGATAAAGAAGAATCTAGAAAAGGCAAAGGGAAGATAGACTGAAGAAGTGTACGTGATACTATGGGCTTACAAGACAATAGTCAAAACTCCTATAGGGGAAACCCCATTCATGTTGGCTTATAGTTCAGAGGTTGTCATCCCTATCGAGATTGGTCTTCCCACTTATAGAATTCAGATGTATGACCCTCAAGGAAATGTGACATAAAAAGACTTGATCTTGATCTGATTGAGGAAAAAAGAGAAGATGATGAGGTGAGGCAAGCAACCTACCAGCAGAGGGCTACCAGATTTTATAATCAGACGGTGAAAGAGAGGCTGATAGTTGTGGGAGACCTAGTTCTTAAGAATACATGGAAAAAACCCAACAAACTCCATCCAAATTTGCATGGCCCTTATAGGGTGATCGATGAAGTCGTACCAGGCACCTATCGGTTGGAGAACCTTGAAGGAGAGCCTTTCTCAAACCCCTGGAATGTTGATTATCTGAAGAAGTATTACGAATGAGCTTATAAATTTTTGCCTCCACCCTATTGTAATACATATATCAGACTCAAGAGAGTGAATATCAATGAGGATATTAACTGTACCCTCGTATTATTGTTTGTCTATTCATATATTTGTTGTGTTAGTTTATCCTCAGCTACTAAACATCAGTAACTTGGTGAGTTATGAGATGAAATATCATTAATTTGGTGATCTCAGACCCTAAACATCATTAATTTAGTGAGTCATGAGATGAAACATGATTAATTTGGTGATCTCGGAGCCTAAACATCATTAATTTAGTGAATTGTGAGGCTAAACACCATTTAATTAGTGATCTCAGACCTTAAACATCATTTAATTGGTGATCTCATACCTTAAACGTCATTAATTTGGTGAATTATGCAACTAAACACCATTTAATTGGTGATCTCAGACCCTAAACATCATTAAGTTGGTGAATTATGAGACTAAACACAATTTTATTGGTGATCTCAGACCCTAAACATCATTAATTTGGTGAATTGTGAGACTAAACACCATTTAATGGGTGATCTCAGACACTAAACATTATTAAGTTGGTGAATTATGAGACTAAACACCATATAATTGGTGATCTCAGACCCTAAACATATGTTTGTCTCTATTTTTGTTTTATCTTTGTGGTGGTCATAGACGAACAAAATATCATAAAGGAAAAAAATATCAAGATGGAAAAGAAATAGAAATAATTTATAATGGGATTCCATTTCATTCATGACAGATGAGGTTATGAAAGTCTACATCCAAATAACCAAAATGTTACAACCACAGTTAGTAGAAGGAAGAATTACAATTAGCTTCACAGAATAAAAACAAAGTAGAAAGAGGCCCTCGGGGCTGAATTTATCCTTCGGCTGGAGCTAAGCCACCACCAGTTGGGGCTATCTTGTCAAGTCCAATGTCGGTGACTTCGACACCATCCTCAGGGTTAAAAACGTCTTCAGTCTCAGTGACATCCAAAAGGATCGTCTCTGCGGGAGTAGCGCCATCATTCTCTACCTCATTCATAGCTTGGGTAAGACGAGGGTCGCAAAGCCAAGACCAATGAAGCCATTTGGAGATAAGCTTCCAGATTCCCCGTTCTTAAGAGCATCCCATCGGCCAGCTTCCCTGATACCCCTCTCCAGATAGTCAAAGTCGAAACCTACAAATTCATCAGAAGATTTGTAGTCATTAATGATTCTCTCCTCAACATCGGCTAGTGCATATTGGACAGTTTCATCAATCTTTTCTTAAAGACTCTCATCTTTGTCCTTCAAAGCCTTAACATGGTCCTCCTTCAGACGAGTAGTTTGTTCCCTCTCCTGCTTCAGGTCCCCCTCTACTTTTTCAAGTTTGACCTTTGAGGGCACCCTATGTCTTCTCAACATCTCTCCCCTTTTGGATCAGGGGCATCCTTTTTAAGGTCCAGTCAGCCAAATGGTAAAGAGACATAACTCCCTGCAGGAAAGGATAAGACATATAAGTAGTTATGATTCAAAGAATGCAGAGACACCACTTCAAGAAAAAAATTAATCACCAAAGTACCTGAACTATCCTGTAAAGGGAAAACTCAGCTAGCAAGGGAACATCCAAAGATTGAAGAAAATGTTTGTCTTCCTCAGTCATGATCCTGCTGATAGCATCCGCGGCCTATAGACTGTGGCCGATCAAACTATCACTAATCTTTAGCTGAGACAAATGAGTAGCTAAAGCATAATCGGTGGAGATGGGGATGCCACGGTTTATATTCTGAGCTTTTGGTGGCCAAGTTGAAATACGGTCTACAGGAGATTTCATCTTCTTGGTAACAACATCATCCTTGGATGTGCCGATACCCTTTTTCATTTGAACTGGGGGAGGGACAGTGTTGCACCTCGTCTATCGATGAGCTTGGAAAGATTAGGGGCAGACATCTCCCAAAGGTCATCTGAGATACCGTCTGGCCTCTCTGCAAAAGGAGAAGTCTTAAAGTTAGCAGCTCAGATAAATAAAAAGTACGAGACATAACTTGGTAATAAAATTTTGAAACTTACGAAGCTCTTCAAAAGGACCACCCCCTAAACCTATCTAAGAAAGGTAATAGGGGGTCATCAGATGCTCATACTTGACGAGATGACCATTCAATTTTTTTACGAAGGTCGGTGATGGCTTTGGTGCTGTCAGGACTTAACCTAGGGTCGGCCTTAGCAGACAAAGAGGCTTTGGCCCATCTCACAGGTTTCCTCATTTCAAAGGCTCCACATGCCTGGTTTGGACCAAATTCCCATGCACCCGACACAACGAAATATCGGGGTTTCTAGTTATGGTTTGAAGTATGAGTGACTGAGAATAGTTTCTTCTTAGACTTTCTAGCTATGAAGTGATAGTATCCAGGTTAAGTTTTGGAAGAAGAGGGGGTGTAGTAACCTATGAAGACTCTAACTGGAAGGTCGGTATGATGAATAACCTTCTAGAGGATGATAGCTCCTATCATCAACCTCCAAACGTTGGGAGATAGTTGGGAAGGGGCAACATCAATGTATAAAAGGATGGCTCGGATGGTGGGATGAATGGGTAGGCGAAAACCCAACTTGAACATCTTCTCATAGATGCAGATCGCACCCTCCAGGCCATCAAAAGCCCTCTCATCTTTCAGAGGATTACTCAAGGAGATTGAAGAAGGAATGCTATATAAATGTCTGAAGACTAAAAGGTCATACTCGGTAATAGATCTTTCATACTTGGAAGCTATAGAGGTGTCGACTTCAGTATACTCACCAACATCTTTTACAACATCCTCGGCCTAAGGATGAGTGGGTATACCACCAGGAAACCTCTCTATGAACTCAGCCTCTGTGGCAGCTGATAGAGGAATGACATCAATTAGGGGAGGAAAGGTGACGCTAGGCTTTAAAATTTCTACATAGGCAGAGAATCGTGAAGGACCAGCGTCCTTAGAAGACGAGGCACGAGAATAAACTTCCTCGTCCTCAGACTCTCCATTTCATTTGGGGGAATAGTCCATAGCCTCTTGAAAGGAATCCACACTCTCAGTAGGCTCAGAGGTGTACATGGGGTCTACAGTAGAAAACTCTCACATAGGGTCACAGATCTCAACAGGCTCAGGGTGTAAGAAAACCAAAGGAGGTGGAAACATAGGTCGAAGAGGGAAAGCCTTGGCCTCACTAGCCTCGGATTGGGTTAACTCTACTTGAGAGATTTTTTTGAAACACTTCTCTCTTAAGGCTGGAAACTCCTCTACTAGTTTATACAGAGGCTGTAACATCCAAAGTTACGAGACTACACTTCTAATGAAAGACAAATAGGTAAATAACTCCTAACACCTAAGTAAAAGGATCATATCCTGGAATTCAAAAAGGTTTTTTGAATAACGCCAAGAACAGTGATGTAGCAGCACACCGGAGATGGTGATCGTAGTGTCATTGGAGAACAAAGAAATGGGAAATTTAACCCTAATTCAACCTTGGAACAATCAAAGGTGGTCTACGGGTCACAAAACAACTACTGGCCTAACCTTAAAACCACCAAACAGTGGTGGTAATGCTCACCGAAAAAAAATAAAACTCGTCAAAAAAGCCAAATAAAGAAAACCAAAAACCAACAATGGAAATCAAAGGTAGAGAGCAATACCTAAGTGGAAATAGGCGTTGTAAGAAGAAGATTTAAGGCAGGAGAGATTGAGTTTGCAGGTGAGCTTGGAGGTGGGATATGGAGGATTTGAGGTTTCGTAGAAAACCCACAGGTGCGAAAACAAATTGGGGAAGAAAGTGAAGAAAAAAGATAAAAGGCTTTAAATATCAATACAATGATTACGCGTGAAGTCCAAGGCACCTCATCAGTTCTCCTTGAAACCCTAATTGTTCAGCCACATCATTCCCTACCTTGGGGCAGATGCCAGCTAGTTCCAAGAATGTCATGTGTCCTAATGGCAATCCCCATACCACCAAATACTTAGACGTGTACATTCATCAGCCGAGCATACATAACCCTCAGCCACCTATTCATATAGAAGGTTAAGGGATAGGGGTAATTAATATAACCAAAGTACACCCTCGTACTCTGAGCAACAACGTCGTCCTGTCTCATGACCGAGTCGTCAGAAGATCCCCACTAGTTAGCAATAAGGTCCTCCTTGATGAGGTCGGCCTCATAATCACCAACCTCGGCTGGGTAATAGCCGAGATTAGCAACATCTTTATGGGATTTAACTCGAACGAGTCTCATACTCTGCTTAGGCCGATAGCACAAATGATCCCGATTACCTAACCTCGGCTGACCTGTCCAGCCGAGGTTATACTTGTGGTTGGAGGATCAATGGTCCGGTCAAAGTCATCAACCTCATACCCATCTAGTTCGATGTTCCATTGGATGATGTCACTAGTCCGATCATATGCAAGTACAAAGAGACCTGGACCACGTGGACAAAACCATTATAACTGGGAATATTTTTCCATTATGATCTACATGTGGTATAGCCAGGTTTCCATACAAGTTTGGCTAGATCATCCTACACATGTTCATTGGATGCTTGGGGGTACACTACATCCCTAAGTACTATATACACCATTTATCTTCTTCCTTAAAGGTGATCACATATTACAAACCCTAATGGAAGCTCTGTCAAAATATACAGTAGAGAGAGAGTGTGTGAGTATTGTATCACAAGGCCATTAGTGCCCTTCTTTTATAGTGAAGATCACTCACCTGCACAATGGATGTAGGCCAAGATAGGCTGAACCACTTATATTGATGTCTTACTCCTCTTCTCCTCTTCTCCTCATCTCATTCTATATTTGTATTGCTTATGTGTTGCCATTGTTATACCTGTTTGAGCTCTCCAACACATTGATACGGTGGTGCTATTTCTAGTTCCATCATAGTCCATTCCCTATTAGGTATATCCTAACTTATACCAATGATATAGGCCGATACCCTAATCATACCTCGATATCCCATTCGGACTGTTATTCGCAAGACCTCAATCATGACTTCAATAACCCAAGTATCTAATGCATTTGCTAATACTCATCAAAACCATGTATGACACTTTCTACACTATTCATCATATCACAACGAGTATCACGCCCAGTCATGGCACTAATCTCTAATTTCCCTTAGAAGAATGTTACACCGCCTTTTTGTGCCAATTTGAACGACATCACTAAAGACTTACGCTATTCGACTCCTATGGACCAATAACCTTAGATCACCCCATGACCTTTAATACAACTATCACTGGAATACATGACACTCCATATAACCAAACTTAATTGGATCCTTAAGGGCATCCGTCATTCCTCAATGTAAAAGTCACCCAAATCCTGAGAAGATTTCATCACCTATGATTCTCTCATACTAGTTATGCCCTACCGATTTCCCAATATCCATATCAAATTTATGTTAAATATTCACATGGGTACTAGCCTATAAGACTCCAAACAACGCTATCCATGATCATCGAACATCTCAAGACATCATAATAAGTACATTTTAATCCTCAAAGATGCCACTTGCAATTGATCTCAAGGGTCGGATGGAGTAGATAATTTTCTTATTAAATAAGTAAAAACCCCTTTCCAAGGAACCCTTACTCAGAATGTCTACTGGACAAGGACATGAAAAGTCTAATTCCCACAGAATACTAACAAAGAAGATGTTCTATTGAAGTCAGCTACTCATACTGAAATTGCTTCACGTTCACTCATCACTCGGGTAACTGAAAATGGGCTATGGTATTAAGGTAAATATATTATTTCCCTTTCATTTGAAATCTTAGCATAGATCCAACCTATGATCCTCTCCTCAAGACCTAATGAAAAGTTTAAAAACTTTTTTTCAAAAAACTAATGCCATATACTATGTATTAAACCACAAGCTGGCACTACTAAGGATGTTAGCAGGATATTGGATGTCGTGTACAACCTATGAGCCTCTAAGTCCACACTACCGATGTCACAAGGGATCCTATTCCTCGAGTGTCAGATCATATTCTTTAAAATCACATCATAGAAGGCTACTTAGGGTTTACTCCCGCGTCACTTTAAATCATCGTCGTTATAAGTGTAACACACTTACCGCTAATGACTTGTATCTCGCATCATAGCTTACGATATATTTCCATCAATCAACAATTACTAAGGCAATCATCTACAATGATAGCATCCTATCAACCAAGTCCTGAGTAAACATCCTCAGGTAGTAACCAACATGGGTGTACATGCCTATCAAATTATCAAATGCTTACGATATGACACTACCCCAAGGATCAAGTTTGCCTAATGACATCATCATTATTAACCATAAGTAAATACCTAACTAAAGAACATAATACGCCTTATTATAGAATTAATATCGCTTAGTCATGCTACTCTAGCCATCTAATCTCCATAGTTGACTTTTAACAACTTACACCTTTACGTAAAGGGATGTTATTCACCCTTATTAACATCTCCGTGGGTTCCTAACATCATGAAAGGTTGACACAAAAGTACCTCACACTAGAGAACATGACATCGCCACTAACGGCATACGCAAATGCCACAAGTTACTACTATGCCTATATCATAAGCGCCAAGGACTATTACGGGCAACTAACTTGTCCACTTGATACTTGGTAATGAATTGCCCATCGTTATAATCTTCTCGACTCCATCGTCGAGAAGATGAACCAAAACCGTCACATGTCTATTAATAAGCATAAGATCAGTAGGTGCACACTCTCTACCCTACTAGTCTAAGTCCTTATTAATTCTCACAAGGTATAATTTAACGTACGCACTATTTCCCACTCAATTAATATCCCTGAAATCCCGCGGTTAAATCTCATATAAAGTCGTCTTACCCGGAACCTATTTGTACCCTACTGGTCCTTCTCAAGTCCCATTATGATATTTAAATTTAAGTCCAAGGGTCCTTACAGATTGGGATTGAATAAACATTAAAAAGAGGAAAAATTTCAGTTTCTAGGAGGGGTCGATCGATCGATGAAAGGAGTCGATCGATCGACATTCTTGAGTCGATCGATCGATCGAGCAGGTGTTGGCCAATTTTTCTGCAAATTTTAACCTACGAATTTTATCCAATCTAAATCCTCAAACCTCCATTAACATATCCCAAACACCTAACCAAACCTCCTGAACGTTATATAAACCAATATAGAAGATTTCTAACGTAAAAAATTCACAAATTCACCAAGAATCGTCATTAAAGGGGATTAATTCAAGAAATTATCATTTAACCCTAGTTCATCCAATTTTCTCAAGAATTCATTAAAATTTCAAGATTTCTATCTCTATTGGGCATCAATTTCGTGGTTAATATATTACATATGATAGATATCCATCCTAATAGGGTTTCTAATCCAAATTTGCAATAAAAATCTCCCAAACAACATTTTATTTTCAAGAAAACATGAGAGAATAAATTCCTACACTAGCATGGGTGTGTTATAAACTAAAGAACAACAAGTTAGATACTTGCCTGGAAATCAAATGTCTGATCCGACGTGGAATTGATGAGAGTGGTGTAGGTGGCTCTCCTCCTTGGAAGCCTTCTCTCTTTTCTCTTCCTTAGCCTCTCTGCTACTCCAAAGTTTCTAACCTTCAAGGACTCTAACTCCCATCGGATATAACACTCCAATTTTCGTCCATGATTAAGGCCTAAAATGGGAAATTACTAGAATGCCCTCTCGGGTTACCGGTTAGGCCTAAAAATGTCCCGAGACCCAAACTAAACCCCAGGGTACACTTTTCTGACTATCTCAACCCTTTCAGACCCTTGCGGCATTTCGCTAACTGCGTTTCATCCAGTCTTAATCCCCAACTAAATCTTCCTATTCCTTTAGCTCCCTTCATAGAGAACCGTTAACATTTCGATGGACAATATGTGACATTGTCACCATATGGATCGATTGTCCAGAAGAATTCCCTTTAAGTGTTGTCAACTTTTCTTACGAGTCAATTTCCCACTTGAAATCCTCTTCTACATTTATATCTACTTCAGCTGGCATAAGATTCGTTAAATAATTAAATTCATTTTCACACATGGACCTCTTTCCGGCCATCCTGTGATGAGTTCAGAACAACATTCACATCTTAACCTGAACATCTGATGAAGGAACTTGTGGTCAAATCGTAAACCGTACCTAATATCCTTCCATTGACACAACATTCTACTTCTAAATGTGGTGGTTCACTCCCACCATTATAACTTTGATCCGATGAGTCAAGAAAAGTTTTACCCCAAATTTTCACTTCCGGTTAACCACACTCCGCCATATGCCCAAGCCTTTGGATATATTACCTTCGCTGGTTAACACACACAATTCTTGCATTTCTAGAACTTCCACTGATGGATCTCCTCAATTTTTCGTTTAACTCTCCCCCAGTCCTACCAAGTTGGGTGAGTCTAATTTGGCACCACTTTCAACTATAGAAGCACTTGAAAATCATATGTTGTGCCCTAGCCGTATTTACAGTCTTAGCTTCTCGTGCCATAATAGGGGTGACCTCGACTACGATCATCATCCTCAAAGACACTCTACAACCTAAACTAAGCCCTGCCTCCTGATGTCCGCCCAATGGCCCTCACCTGTTATACTTGATTGTTCAAACACGCCCGAACGCAAATAAGATTCACTAATATATATACTTTATAGCAGGAGAACGAAATCTCACCATAGAAATCAACAATCCTAAACATAGGGTATATCAAACAAAGCAACATTGGAAGCAAAATAAGTTGCACAGATCCTTAGGACACTATACCCTGATGCTCTGATACCACCCGTGACACCTCGCCTAATTAAATACCGGGTGATCAGTCCTTTATTAAATTAACTCAAAGTGTCCGGTTGGTTCATTCTTAGCATCACTGTCGAAAAACAATTTTATTTATTAATCACCGAATAAATAATTGAGCTAAGTGTCAGAATATTTAATTTTATAAATGAAGTCCGATTATTGTTATTAATGATTAGGCATAAATTCTTCTAAAATTGTCCCTTTAATTTAGTTACTTTTAGCACCTCGAAAAATGTAATCGATTGGATTTTATCTCATAATATTGCTAATTACTTATCCTAACAAGTACACCAAGTTTCTGGTATTTCGTACTAATTTTGCAGGTATTTAATGTCAATACTGAAAGAAAAAAAATGAAAGAATCAAGAAAGAAAAGAAGGAAAAGTCAAAAGGGCAAAAGTGTAATTTTTACCCAAAATTCGGATAAGGCATATAGAGGAAAGTTGAATAGCTTTCAATTAAAAGAACACTCGAAAAAATGACACCTCAATCGGAGTCCCGGAATAAAAGTTACGAGCAGTCAAAGTTGGAGAAAAAAGTCACAGGGCAGGCCGATCCGCAGGAGGACCGGACCAGTCTGCATGGCCACATTCCAAAGAACCCCGGATCGAAGGCAAACTGAAGGTGGAAGAAAAATAAAAGAACCGGTCCGCCCCGGACCTACCCGCTAAAAAATAAAAGAACCGGTCCGCATTCTAGGCAGACCGATCCGCAAGAGCCCCGGACCGGTCCAGCTATCGAGATTGCATTTTTTATCCTTCTCTAATGGAGAGTCCTAGTGCAGATGAAACTCTTTAAATTTTGTAGGGTATTTAAACCCGAGTTATTATCATTTTTAGTACGTAGAATTAATATAATTTTCCATTCTTTCTGTAAAACCCTAGTTTTGATGTTAGATTACAATTTTAATTCCAAAGTTGAAGATTGTTCAGAATTCTGTGATTGCAAGTGTTCTTAATTACTGCTTATACTGCTTTGGTAAGATTAGGAGTTAATTTTCTTCAGTCCAATTTCTTTCTACATCATTCTACAAATTTTCCTTAGTTTAATCATGGTTTTCTACAATTCAAAAATTATTTTCATTAGTTTCAAAATGCTAGGCTAAATTTTCTAAGGTCGAGATACAGGAACCCAGCCTGATGTGATAGTTGCATGTGTATAACATTAATCCTCTGAATTTAGTAATTTATTATGACCGTATTGCGTACGAACACGACAATTGTAGATCTTTGGATCTCGTTTTCTTCCGGATAACCGGGATGCTTTAGAATGCAATTCAAGTGTAACTATCGCAATACCGATTTACTCGTCCTCTGATTAAGTATAGTGCTGACTTGAACCTCATATACGCAATTCTTGGGAGTACTAAATTTTGGTTCTAATTAATCATTTAAATTTATGATTAGTATTATACCTGCAATACACAGGATTGTATTCCCGTCCTATTTTTCTCATCATATAGTTTAAAGTTTAAATCATTCTTCATCAGCATTTTAGGTAATTTAGTATAATTGCATCTTTTCATAATTTCATAATTGCATCTAGTATAGTCATTCCACAAACCAAATCAATTTTCCTTTTTCTTTAGAGTCAGAGTTAGGATTTCTTCGTCTATCTAACGTCGTCACAATTCCATTGTCCTATTTTCCTGAGGATACGATCCCGACTTACCAGGTTTATTACTAACGTGACAGGCTTGCACTTGAGGCTAGAGAGAACGCACATTAGAGACACTTTCTGAGTCGCGTCAAGTTTTTGGCACTGTTGTCGGGGAATTAGGTACACATGATTAGATCGAGTCAATCTAAAACTTTGACCAAAAATTTCCAAAAATCCAAAAATATAAAAAAAAATGAAAAGCACAAAAAGATCCATCATCATCTCTCAAAAGCTGTTAATGCGAAATTCTGAACTCACTCCCACACCTCATAATACTCCAACCCATATTCACGAAAATCCAATAGTTGAGTATGACCACGATAGCCCTCACACTCCTAATGCCCCACAGTTCTGGATTCCACCTCCCACACTGTCACACTCAATCTCAAACAACACTCCGTTTTCTTTCTTAGGACACACTTCAGAGCACACTCCGAGTACACCAAGTGAGGACACCGATTCGTTAAGAGAGAGAGAGAGATGTCGCAACACGGTAGTGCATCCGCCGATGAGGAAGAGGCCCCATACCACCCGCTGAGAGAAATCTTATATCCCGACCACACTGTCATTCCGGGATGCATTATACTCCCGTATAATGCCGGGAAATTTCGTTTTAAAAATGGGATGATCCAGATGTTACCCCATTACCATGGTATGGATTCTGAAAAGCCATAGCTCCATATCAGGGAATTTGAGGATGTGTGTGATACTCTCAATGATCAAACTTGCACACAAGAGGTGATCCACCTCAAACTCTTCCCCTTCTCACTAAAAGATAAAGCTAAGACATGGCTATGGTCTTTACCTCCAAGCTCGATTCCATCGTGGAACGAGTTACAATCTAGATTTCTCAAGAAATTCCTTCCACCACATCGAACAATCTCCATAAAGGCTCAATTTCAAGCTTTCAGACAATCGGAAAATGAGCCATTTCATCGATGTTATGAGCGTTTCAATGAGTTAGTTACTTCGTGCCCCCATCATGGATTTGATACAGCGCAAATCAATTTTTTCTCTATAATGGGCTGAGCCTTAATTCCAAGCAACTCGTTGAAACCATAGGTAGTGGTCCGTTTGTCGAACTAGATGCCCATGATGTTGAGCTTCACCTGAGGTATGTCGGTGAGACTACCCAATCCTGGGATACATCTGATCCTAATGCTCAAAAATCAAAACCGTTAAGTGACCACTACTCCAGCGGCGTCCGGTCTATTTCACGTATATAAGAATTCTATGACGGACAGTCGATTGGATACACTTGAGAAAGGATTTCGAGACCTATGTGAGGTATATGGAAGAGGACCAACTGGATCCATACCAAACCCCGTCGAGAAGGTTTGTACGATTTGTGAGGCGGGTCATTCAACTGAGGAATGCCCGACTATACCCGCCTATAAAGTGATGCTTCAAGAGAAAGTCAGTGGTATAGGAGGATTTAAGGGTAATTTCGGTGCACCGCATGGGAATTCTTCAACCCTTCGTGGAAAAACCATCTTGGTTTTAGCTATGGGCAACAACATGCTGCGATGAACCCTACTTAACATGTTGCCCCTCCTCCACCACAACACTTTCAACAAGCTCCACACATGCAAGGACATGTGCAAGAACCACCACCTCAAGGAGAATATATCCCGCCACCGCGGAGAACTCTCGAGGATACTATGAATCAATTTATCAATAGACAGACTGCAACCAATGCTAAATATGATCGCCTGATTAGCGACATAAATGCAAATCTGTCAAAGATACAATCCTCGTTGAGTGTCCAAGAGAAGGGCAAGTTTCCTGCCCAAGGCTAAAGACCTCCCTAAGGTCAAACTAGTGTTAGCTCCACCTCTACTGAACATCAGGAGCAATGTCAAGCTGTGACCACTCTTCGTAGTGGGTGAGTCGTTGATTTATCCCCTCCCCCACACGACACAACGAAAGATAAGGAGATTTCGCCCGGCACGAAAGAGGCCGAAGATGTCCCCTTGAATGAGAGTGACAAAGAAGACACTAGTGAGCCCGAGGTAGTAGTGAAACCACCCTCCGCGGCACCATTTCATCAAAGGTTAATTCCTTCCTATAAAGGAAACCCACGTGAGGACGTGCTAGATGTGCTAAAGCAAGTAAAGCTGAACTTACCTTTCCTCGATGCCATTAAGAAAATTCCAACTTATGCAAAAGTCATCAAAGACTTGTTGACAGTAAAGAGAAAGACGAAGGTAAAGAAAAATGTCTTTCTAGCATAGAACGTGAGCTCCATTATACTTAACGATCTCCCGCCTAAATTCAAAGATCCTAGTGCACCCACTATTTCCTGCATCATTGGAGAAAATAAAATTGAAAAGCCTTACTTGATTTGGGGGCAAGTGTCAATATCCTCCCTTATTCCATTTATAGGCAATATGATTTGGGCGATCTCAAGCCCACAAGGATAACTCTTCAATTAGCAGATCGAACTGTGAAGATCCCACGAGATGTAGTTGAGGACGTGATCGTCCAAGTTGACACTTTCTACTTCCGGGTAGATTTTGTCATTTGGGACACGGTACCTTCCTTCGCCTCAAGTAATCATGTTCACATCATTCTCGGGCACCCATTTTTAGCTATGGCTAACGCTATTATCAACACTAGGAATGGGCAGATGCAACTCACTTTTGGGAACATGACCTTAGAAACCAACATCTTCCATATAGCCCAACATACGGGAGAAGAAGATGATCTTCACGCGGTGAGCTTCATAGATGAGATAGTAGAGGATTAATTTGAGGAGAAATATTGTGGAGACACCTTAGGGTCCTGTTTAGTGTCGAAACACGAGAGTGAGGGGACGTACACCGAATTCGAGAGGGAGGTTGGGGAGTTGAGAGAATTACTTGATGAGAGAGCGTCGGACGAGGATGCGAGAGATGTAAATTGGGTTTCTAGATTCGAGGAGTTACCTCCGAGGGATACATGCATGGTTCCCTCCAGCGATAAATTTTTAATCCTCGAGTTGAAGAAACTCCCCTCCCATATTAAATATTCATACCTAGGAGAGGATGAGACATTTCTTGTTGTTGTCTCCTCTAGCCTAGACGAAGAGCAGGAGGGTAAACTGTTAAAAATTCTGAGAAAGCACCAAAGTGCTTTTGGTTGGTGCATTGCTGATTTGAAGGGGATAAATACTTTAATTTGCGCTCACAAGATACATCTCGAAGAGGATGTCAATCCCTTAAGAGAAATGAAAAGAAGGCTAAATACCAATATGAAAGAAGTAGTGAGAATCGAAATTATTAAGTTATTGGATGCCGGGATTATCTACCCAATCTCGAATAGCAAGTGGGTGTGCCCCATTCAAGTCATCCCGAAGAAGTCGGGCATGACAGTGATTGATAATGCTAAGGGAGAGCTAGTTCCCCAACTTACCACCACCGGGTGGCGCATTTGCATTGATTACCGGAAACTCAATGCGGGAATTAAGAAAGACCATTCCCCCTTGCCATTTATTGATCAAATGCTTGAGAGAGTAGCGGGCCACCCTTACTATTGCTTCCTTGATGATTATTCCGGATATAACCAAATTGAGGTAGATGTATTTGACCAAGAGAAAATGACTTTCACTTGCCTTTTAGGTACGTTTGCCTACAAACGTATGCCATTCGGCTTGTGTAATGCACCCGCGACCTTTCAAAAGTGCATGTTGAGTTTATTTAGCGACATGGTCGAGAGAGGACTCGAAGTGTTCATGGACAATGTCAGTGTTTTTGGCACCTCTTTCGATCTTTGTCTAGAAAAATTAGAACAAGTGCTTGCTCGGTGTGTGGAAAAGAACTTAGTGCTGAATTGGGAGAAATGCCACCTCATGGTCACCAATGGAATAGTTCTTGGCCACATCGTTTCATCCAAAGGGATAGAAGTTGATAGGACAAAGATAGATGTCATAGCTGATCTTCCCCCACCAAAATCACTCAAAGACGTGCGCTCCTTCTTGGGCCACGCAGGGTTTTATCGAAGGTTCATTAAGGACTTTAGCGCCATCGCTAGACCCTTAAGAAATCTACTCATGAAGGACACCCCATTTGAGTGGACGGAAGCATGCCAAAGCTCTTTTGAAAAATTAAAAACCATGCTTGTGTCCGCTCCCATCATGCAAGTTTCGGATTGGTCTTTACCATTTGAACTTATGTTATGTGTGATTCTAGCGATTATGCGATCGGGGCTGTTTGGGGCCAAAGAAAAGATAAGCAGGCTCACGTCATCTACTACGCTAGCCGAACTCTTAGCGCACCACAACTCAACTACTCTACTACGGAGAAGGAGTTGCTAGCGGTTGTCTTTGCCCTTGATGAATTTCGATCATACCTTATCGGTTCACCCATTACTTGTTTCACCGACCACGTGGCATTGAAATACCTACTTGCAAAGAAAGATGCAAAGTCGCGCCTCATAAGGTGGATCCTACTCCTATAAGAGTTCAATCTCTCCATCAAAGACAAGAAAGGGGTAGAAAACGTCGTTGCTGACCACTTATCACAGTTTTCATCCAACGTACATAGTGATACCATACCAATAGACGAATACTTTTCGGATGAGCAACTTTTTGCTGCCTCTTCTTTTCCCTGGTTTGCGAATATAGTTAATTAACTTATCACGAGAGTCGTCCCTCCCGATTGGACACCGCAAGATAACAAGAGGTTTATTACTTGGTCACGTATGTTCTTCTATGACGATCCCTTCCTGTTTAAAGATTGCGTCGACCAAATCATCCGACGATGTGTACCGGATGATGAGATCCCAAAGTCATCCAATTTTATCATTCGGAAGCTTGTGGAGGCCACTTTTAGACGAAAAAGACGGAAGCTAAAATTCTGCAATGCGGCCTTTATTGGCCTACAATATTTCGGGATGTGAACGATGCTTGTAAAGCTTGCAATAGGTGCCAAAGGATGGGAGCTATTACCCGACGAAACATGATGCCTCTTACCCCCATAATCATTATTGAGATCTTCGACTGTTGGGGTATTGACTTCATGGGTCCTTTCCCCCCGTCCTTTGGTTTCCTATACATCCTTGTCGAGGTAGACTACGTTTCTAAATGGGTGGAAGCTATAGCTATCAAGACAAATGACAACAAAGTGGTGATAAAGTTCCTGCAGGAACACACACTTTCTCGCTTCGGTGCACCGAAAGCGATAATGGCACGCACTTTTGCAATAGGCAGCTCGAGAAGCTAATGAGAAAGTATGGCGTCGTTCACAAGGTTGGAATGACTTATCACCCACAAATGAATGGGCAGGCCGAACTAGCAAATCGGTAAATCAAGAACATTCTTGAAAAGACCGTCAATCCTACCCGGAATGATTGGTCACTTAGATTGAATGATTCTCTATGGGCCTATCGCACCGCATATAAAAATCCACTCGGCATGTCCCCTTTCCGCTTTGTGTATCGAAAACCTTTCCCTCTTCTCGTGGAATTAGAACACAAGGCGTATTGGGCGATTAAGAAGTTGAACTATGCCAGGGATAAAGCCGATGAAGCTCGCAAGCTTTAATTAAACGAGTTAGAAGAGCTATGCAATGATGTGTATGAGAATGCAAAAATTTCCAAAGAAAGGATAAAACTCGCTCACGATAACATAATTCGTCGCAAAGAGTTTCTTCTCGGGAAAAAAATGCTTCTCTATAACTCTCGGCTTCATCTCTTTCCGGGCAAGTTGCGGTCACGATGGTCTGGCCCGTTCGTTGTGAAAAATGTTTTCCCTCACGGAGCTGTTGAGTTAGACGATTAGAAAGGGGGAAATACATTCAAAGTAAATGGACAACGCCTAAAAACATATCTAGAGGTGTGTGTGGAAGCGGTCAACACCGTTTGGTTATCGGACCCCTTTTACGAGGTAGAGTGAGCTGCTATAGTGAGGTTGTCGCACCCCCGATGCGTATAGGGTGAATTCTTATGTATAGTAGACGAGAGTCGTGTGTGTCATGAGAGTCCATCGAATTAGGCTACAATAAGGTGAAAGCATTCACATATTTCGGTAAATTGAGTCAAGTTGCGTTGATCATTGGTCTCGAGAGGTTTTTAATCCAAAATTGATTGGGAGTATGTTGTGAAAGTGAAAATTTTCGGAGAAGAGAAATCAAAATTAAGATAGGGGAAATCCAACTCACAAACAAGAACCGGACCAATTCCTTTAAAATTGGGCTGGACTGGACCGGTCCGCACCGGACCGGTTCCTTTATTTTAGGGCCAAATTGGTTTGGTAGTTGGAAAGACTCAAAATTTAAAGGACCGGACCGGTCTGGTCCCCAAGCGGACCGGTTCGCTTTCTGCAGAAATTTTTCCCCCCTTTCCCAAGGTGCACCCCCTTCTCCCCAATCCCCTCCCTTCCCTCCCAATTCGTCCCCCCACACAAAACCCTTCAATTTCGCTCCCAAATACACCCCATTTTCCCTCCAAATCTTTTCCCTCCAATTCCAAACCCTACCCACACCTTTCACCTATAAATAAACAACCTAGCCTCCCTTTCCCCCCACACCTTCAACCACATCACTCCTCTCTTCTCTCTCCCAAAAATTCCAACGACCCCTCTCCCTGTTATCATGGCCCAACGACCTGCCCCCACCAAATAAAACTCCACGAATATCCTCCCCTCCGACCATGGTGAATTTCGTTCCCGCCAAGAGGGGAGCGATGGTGCAATCGGTTCTTCGGTCCGGATCGTAAACTCCATGTGGAGTGTTCTGTCCAATGGATAGGTCTACCCAACTCCGTTACCGCCGTCTTCATGGCTAGGGGTTGGTGTCGATTCCTCAATGAACCATAAGAAGCGGTTTGGGCAGTCGAGGTTCGCTCCTTTTATGCACCCTTGTTCGGACGAGCCAATTCGAGGCTCAAGCATATGTGGATGGTACCGTCATCCCCTTTTTATTGGCCCTTCTCACGGCCAAGTTAGCCGAATATGATGATCCCGATGTTCAAGAATTCACTTACCCAAGGAACATCGCCCCGGTCCCCAAAGAATTGATCATGGATCACATTGCCACGGATGTTGCATGGATGGGGCAAACTGTCACTGTGGGCTGCCTCAATTAGAAAGCACACCTCACCTTCCAAATACTGTGTGCAAACATCTTACAAACGTCCAACGATTCAGCCATACGGCCCCGTCAGGCCACATTGACCTACCACCTATTTGATCCACACACTTGCATCCACCTTGCTTTCACCCTATACGCCAACATCATGGTTGCAGCCCTGGATGAGAAAGGTGCATTCCCACTTCCATATGCACGATTGATTTCCTCCATCCTCAAGGATGCTGGCATTGCGGAGCCGCTCGATCGTACTCACCTTCCCGGTCCTTTTGGACAGGGAACCCGCACTAAGAGCGCCAAACAGCTAGCCGTCCTTCGGGCGAGGCGGGGAAGTGATAGCGAGGATGTGGCTGCCTCGAGTGAGGATGAGGATGAGGATGAAGAAAAAGCCGGTGCTGATGTGGAAATGGGTGATGTAGGTGCGGATGAAGAGTCGGCGGAAGAAGAAGATGACCCTAATTTTGAATGAGGGGTAGCGACCTCAAGAACCGTATGTCGACTCTTGAGACGAGATTCGGTAACTTTTTGACCGACTACCGTCGCGATACGAGCATGATGTTCCGTTTCCAAGCGGACTTGTACCGACGCCAAGGGGCTCCCAACGAACCATTGCCATCCTACTTCTATGACCCCTATAGCCCCGACGCGCCCGACACTTCCCAACCCCTGCCCCAGTGAAGCTATATTTGGTTGTGGCAATTTTTATTTGTTTTCCCCGCTTCACATGGTTGTCTGTTTTTCCCTGTAATTGTACCACAGTCCTGTTTTATATAAAATCTTCACTTTTGTCATTTGTTTGTTTTATTTAACGCACTTCTTGTTTTGACTTGTTTAGAATTTAGTCCTTTTTGCTTGAGGACAATGCAAAAGTCTAAGTTAGGGGGGGTGATTAGTGCGTATTTCTAAAACTCCACAAATTTTCAAAAATGTTCAAAAATTTCCAAAAAAATCATAAATTTTTGAAAAACCCAAAAATATTTTTGTTCAAAATAAATAAAAATTGGAATTCAAATTTTTCAAAAATATCATTAAAAGTCGGATTGATGTCTCAAGTTGTAAAATTCAACATACACAAAACCGAAATTGACTAAAGATGGAAATTGAGCGAAAATTGACGACTTAATGAATAAGTGTGGAGATTAACAAATCCGGTGAGATTCGAGCCTATCACTTTTTGCGAGTTTTTAAATCAATCTGAGTTAATTGTTAACTCAAAGTTCTTTTCAGCGCCTAAAAATTCGTCGAAGATCTCAATCCTTTCATTTTGATCGGTTATGAAAAATGTGTGTGATATTGCTTTGAAAAACGTGCCAAAATTGATCTCTAAACTTAAATTCATCTCCAAACGCTTATGGTAACGCAATTGGTATTTTGGACAATGAAGTAGGCCCTCGTTTGTCACCCAAAAATATTGGCCAAAAAAAGACGCGAAAAATCACCCCTTTTGTAACCCAAATTGAGCCAAATAAATTGTCCCTTTCGTTTGACAACCCGAAAATCCCAAATAGCCCGGAATTGCGAAAAATAGAAAAATTCAAAATTTAAGTCCGAAAAGTGCATATAAAGGGGCAAGAAAAAATAGATACGCTCAACAAAAATAGCAAGAAAAAGAAAAATAAGAAAAGCGTAAAAATTGAAAAAAGAAGAAGAAAATGAGCAAAATCCCGAAAAAGCACTTACGGACATCATAAGAAAAAATTTCCAATTTCGAAATTCTTAACCTTTTCCAAGTTTACCCAATACACCTTAAAATCCGAAAAAGTCATAACCGAGTCCAAATTATGAAAATTGGTTACTGCGTGGAGAGCTAATACACCAAAAGATAATAAAAGAGATTGAATGCGCGAATAAGAGGCTATGTTCCCGTTTTAAAATCGTATTCCGTTGATGAGATCCTATCACTATAAAATATCCGTCTTTCTATTTGTGTGCGTGACTTTACGTCCATTATATTTACTCTTTATATCACGCATACCGAGGGAATAGACACATTCCGAGTGATTCGTTTGAGAGAGCATTCCATGAGAAATTGAAATCAAAACGAATTTTCGAATAAGTAACGTAATGGTCAATCGGTGGAAATACGCATTTAAATTTCTGGCTTCGCACACACGCACTATGATTTGAGACTATTGATCATGACTTGATGATGATTATTTTCTGGAAAAGTTTGAATTATACAATTTTTGCGTATTTTGAAGTTTCTTTGAGATGAATTTTGTGGGTATATTCTTTGCAAACCCTCACGAGACACAACTCGTCCTACTAGGGTGACCTAGGAGTTTAAAGGCTTGTTGCATACGCTAAATGCAATCTCTTGCCCGTGAAAGAGGTATTCTATCCCAATAAAATGTTTTTCAAGAGTTAAGCCTTTCTAGGATTCTTTTACATTGCTCGGGACGCACAAAGTTTTAAGTTAGGGGATTTGATTAGGCATAAATTCTTCCAAAATTATCCCTTTAATTTAGTTACTTTTAGCACCTCGAACAACGTAATCGATTGGATTTTATCTCGTAATCTTGCTACTGACTTATCCTAACAAGTACACCGAGTTTCTGGTATTTTGTACTAATTTTGCAGGTATTTAATGTCAATAATGAAAGAAAGAAACTGGAAGAATCAAGAAAGAAAAGAAGGAAAAGTCAAAAGGGCAAAAGTGTAATTTTTACCTGGAATTCGGATGAGGCATCTAAAGGAAAGTTGAAGAGCTTTCAATTACAAGAACACTGAAAAAAATGGCACCTCAATCGGAGACCCGAAACAAAAGTTACGAGCAGTCAAAGTTGGAGAAAAAAGTCAAAGGGCAGACCGATCCGCAGGAGGACCGGACTGATCCGCATGGCAACATTCCAGAGAACCCCGGACCGAAGGCAAACCAAAGGTGGAAGAAAAATAAAAGAACCAGTCTGCCCCGAACCGATCAACCAGAAAAATAAAAGAACCGGTCCGCATTCCAGGCAGACCGATCCGCAGGAGCCCCGGACCGGTCCGGCTATCGAGATTGAATTTTTTATCCTTCTCTAATGGAGAGTCCTAGTGCAGATGAAACTCTTTAAATTTTTTAGGGTATTTAAACCCGAGTTATTATCATTTTTAGTACGGAGAATTAATATAATTATCCATTCTTTCTCTAAAACCCTAAATTTGAAGTTAGATTACAATTTTAATTCCAAAGTTGAAGATTGTTCAGAATTCTGTGATTACAACTGTTCTTAATTACTGCTTATACTGCTTTGGTAAGATTAGGAGTTAATTTTCTTCAGTCCAATTTCTTTCTACATCATTATACAAATTTTCCTTAGTTTAATCATGGTTTTCTGCAATTCAAAAACTGTTTTCATTAGTTTCAGCATGCTAGGCTAGATTTTCTAAGGCCGGGATAGAAGAACCCAGCCTGATGTGATAGTTGCATGTGTATAACATTAATCCTCTGAATTTAGTGATTTATTACGACCGTATTGCGTACAAACACGACAATTTTAGATCTTTGGATCTCATTTGCTTCCGGGTAACCGGGATGCTTTAGAATGCAATTCAAGTGTAACTATCGTAATACCGATTTACTCGTCCTTTGATTAAGTATGGTGCAGGCTTGAACCTCATATACGTAATGCTTGGGAGTACTAAATTCTGGGTCTAATTAATCATTTAAATTTACGATTAGTATTATACCTACAATACACTAGGGTTGGGGGATTGTATTCCCTTCCTGTTTTTCTCATCATATAGTTTAAAGTTTAAATCATTTTTCATCAGCATTTTAGGTAATTTAGTATAATTGCATCTTTTCATAATTTCATAATTGCATCTAGTATAGTCATTCCACAAACCAAATCAATTTTTCTTTTTCTTTAGAGTCAGAGTTAGGATTTCTTCGTCTATCCAACGTCGTCACAATTCCATTGTCCTATTTCCCTGAGGATACAATCCCGACTTGCTGGGTTTATTACTAACGCGACAGGCTTGCACTTGAGCCTAGAGAGAAGGCACATTAGAGACACTTTCTGAGTCGCGTCAATTAACTCTGAAACCATTTTCACGAATACAAATTATAGTATTAAATCCAAACCTTCCAAATGAAAGAACATGCTAGATAAATCAATCCAAATAAAATATCCCAAATTACAGGACAATGTTATAATCACAAGTAATCCCAACAAAAACGGAATACTGAAATAAATCAAGAGTACAAATCTCTCTGAACTAGATGAAATGGGAAATGGGGACACATGCCCTATCAAATGATGACTAAATAGAAGATTGAAAAGACAAGGATGAAGTCATCTACTGCAAGGACCTGTAACTCCCACACTAGCTACAGCACGTCAACAGTCCAAATATCTAGGCCTGACGCCCCTGCGGCTGGGCACCTGTAATACATATATATATACACACAAGAGAAGGAAGAGATAATTAGAAACGGGTCAGATCCCGAGTGTAAAAAATCTTTAAAAATAGTTTATCAAGTATTTAAAATGCTTAGCAGTTGATATTACATACATGTTAGTACCACGACACTCACTTGGGAATTCTCACCCATCGACTAGTGTGCACGCCTAATGTACTAACGAACTAATCTGGACAAAGCTAACCCAATTCACTAATCTAATTCAATTTCCCCTCACCAAATTTTGTTTCAAGTAATTGCATGATTATAGTTATATCAGCTAACTTTTTCTTATGAATATATTAGGCCAGTTATATTCGTCTCAATATAGACTTAAGTTCACAACCACTTATTTCATTTACTATAAATTATTCAATACATACCTACTTATAAGCACAGTAGATTAATCACATGTATATATATTTTTACTCATAATATATATACTAATAAGGCACCCACATAAATCTATGGTACTGGCATACTCTGCTATCAAGTCCCCGTATCTCTCGTACAAAGGGAAATACTAGTTCGTACTCACTCTTGAATTTAATAACACAAAACACACATATTGGCGGTGAAGCATAGTTCCAAGTCACTAAGAGGTCAGCACATACCCTCGCGTCTCTTAGGACCGTCTGACTATCATTCTCAGATAACCTGTACCAAAGATGCTATCTTCTAGGGTACAAGTCAATATCCCCCCTAAAGGTCCCATCGAGATAAGACTGTCCCAGCGCGAAAACCTCCGTGATAGCAAGTAGTGCGGGTATGATTACACGCATATATTCACATACTATATATATATATATACATACATATATATATACATGAACTCGTATATATTCACATTATCCAGCTAGGTACGCCCACGACCCATATATTTGAACCATACGTGGCACATAATGCATGAATCCTACGTATAATTAAATCATTCTTTGATTTTCTCAATTACTGCCAATTCTTAAGCACTTCTCGTATCTCGAAGTGTTTCATATTGATAAGCATAAGATCAGTAGGTGTACACTCTCTACCCTGCTACTCCAAGTCCTTCTTAATTCTCATAAGGTCTAATTTAACGTACGCACAATTTCCCACTCAATTCATATCCCCAAAATCCCACGATTAAATCTCATATAAAGTCATCTTACCCGGACCCTATTTATACCCTACTGGTCCTTTTCAAGTCTCATTATGATATTTAAATTTAAGTCCAAGGGTCCTTACACATTGGGATTGAATTAACATTAAAACGGGGAAAATTTTTAGTTTCTAGGAGGGGTCGATCGATCGATGAAAGAGGTCGGTCGATCGATCAAGCAGGTGTTGGCCCAGTTTTCTGCAAATTTTAACCTACGGGTTTCATCCAATCTAAATCCTCAAACCTCCATTAACATGTCCCAAACTCCCAACCAAACCTCATGAACGTTATATAAACCAATATAGAATATTTCTAATGTAAAACATTCGCCAAATTCACCAAGAATCATCATCAAAGGGGATTAATTCAACAAATTATCATTTAACCCTAATTCATCCAATTTTCTCAAGAATTCATTTAAATTTCCAGATTTCTATCTCTATTGGGCATCAATTTTGTGGATACTATATTACATATGACAGATATCCATCCTAACATGGTTTCTACTCCAAATTTACAATAAAAATCTCCCAAACAACATATTATTTTCTAGAAAACATGAGAGAATAAATTCCTACACTGACATAAATGTGTTATCAACTAAAGAACAGCAAGTTAGATACTTGCCTAGAAATCGAAGGTCTGATTCGACGAATTAGAATGGTATAGGAATGATTCCCTTCTTCTTATCTACACGTTGGTGGTGGAATTGATGAGAGTGGTGTAGGGTTGGTGGCTCTCCTCGTTGGAAGCCATCTCTTTTCTCTTCCTTAACCTCTCTGTAACTCCAAGGTTTGTAACCCTTGAGGACTCTAGCTCCCATCAGATATAACACTCCAATTTTCGTCCATGATTAAGGCCTATATGGGTAATTACATAAATGCCCTCCCGAGTTACCAGTTAGGCCTAAAAACGTCCCGAGACCCGAACTAAACCCCCGGGTACACTTTCCTGACTATCTCAACCCTTCCGAACACATTGGTGCACTCAAAATGACCATACGGGTGACTTATAATAAAACTACTTTTTATTCCATTAATTTAGTCCCGACACGACACATGTGCGTCCCGACGTATTTTTTATGATTGTCATAGTATTCACTTGCTATAATTTCTCATATATTACCCTACTCATCTAGTAATATTCAACATTATTCTTACCAATAATTACTAACTCTCGTCACGCTAGTAAATATTTATTTTAAAAATCCGGATTAATATTAAATTAATTTATGCCAATTTAATTTAATTAAATGCAATAAAATTACGGGGTATTACATATTGTTGAAATGACTTCTTACGAGGCTTCGTTCCTAGTATGAGAACGCGACAAAAAATTATAAACTATTAAACTTAGGCTTAAAAACATGCCATCAAAGGGTGAAAACTTAAAATAGCCACAAAACGACCCCGTAAGAGGCACTAACACCTCGCATGGGACCAATATAACTCGTAAGAACCGAGTGCATAGTCACGAGACTCTCGGTTTGAGAACACAATGAAAATTTGCAAACTATTAGACTTAGGCTTAAAAGCATTCCGTCTAAGGGTGAAAATGTTAAACACCCACAAAACGGCCCCATAAGAGGCACGAACACCTCGCACGGGACCAATGCAACCCAAAGGAGACGACCGCGCAGTCACGAGACTCTCAGTTTCAGAACATGACAAAAATTTGAAAACTATTAGACTTAGGCTTAAAAATATGTCGTCGGAGGATGAAAATGTAAAACACCCACAAAACGGCCTCATAAGAGGCAAGACCACCCCGCACAGGATCAATATAACCTGAAGGAACCGACCTCCTAGTCACGGGACTCTCGATTTGAGAAGACGATGAAAATTTTCAAATTGTTAGACATAGGCTTAAAAACATGTCGTCGAAGGGTGAAAATATAAAACACCCATAAAATGGCCCCGTAAGAGGCGCGAACACCTCACACCGAACCAATGTAATCCAAAGGAACCAACCACATAGTCACGGGACTCCCGATCTGAGAACACGATAAAAATTTGCAAATTGTTAGACTTAGACTTATAAACATACCGTCAAAGGGTGAAAACATAAAACAACCACAAACACACCTATAAGAGGTACAAACACCTCGCTCAGGACCAATGGAACCTGCAGGAACAGATCGCATAGTCACGGGACTCTCGATTTGAGAGCACGACAAAAATTTGAAAACTGTTAGACTTAGGATTAAAAGCATGTCGATTTCAGAGTTGTCCAAAAGGCTTTGATCCATATTTCATTCAAACCAAGGAAAAGTCATTTAACCAACATGGCTTAGCTTGTTTGAACGACAGTCATTTCTCGTTCTAGCGAGATAGCATGATTTTCAAAAAATTTCTAAAATTATTTTAAAATACAAACTCTTAAAAATTCTAAACCCCCTGGAAAATAAAGATTTACTGAATGCATGCATAACTTCTTCTAAAAGTTGTTGAGACGTACGATTCATCAATCTTTCGAAAGTCTTCAACTTTGTCTTTGCATCCATAGAGATAGTGATGAAGGAAGTGTATATTTGATGGGATAAGCAAAACTCAAAGTAAGCTTGAGAAATTACAAAACTTTCTCTTATATAGATTTTGACAGCATTTTTCAAATCTGAAAATTCTGAGTTTTGCAGTCTCATTTGAACGAGATTGGATCTTGTTCGAATGAGCGAGCTCCCTCGATTGAATAATGTTCAAACGACCTTGTAACGAGGGGGTAAAACGTGGACAAAACATGGATAGTTGGAAGCTTGTTGGAAGCCTGGTTATAACGAGATGGCGATCTCATTCGAATGACTAGACCTTATTCTAACAAGATGGGAATCTCATTCGAACGATAAAACATTGGTTCGAACGACCAAATAAATTTCTATATTAATCTTAGGCTATTTAAATTCTAATTAATTGTACCTAGGCCACAAGAATACCCAAATATGATCCATAATCCATCTCATAAAGTCCAAGGTCCAAAAGGGTCACATCAAACCACCAAATTACACGAGAAGGTTTAAAATTGCGAGCGTGAGTGTTACACTACCATAGGAGGTGTGGAATCCAAATAAATAGCCAAAAAATGAAATAGCATAAACTGAAGGAATCAACAATGGAAAATATATGTGACACAATTTGAAGGGTACCTCAGGAAAGGAGATGATCAGTAGACATTTGGAAATTCTAGAGAATGTGATCGAATGGAGCAAAGGAATAAGAATACGAAAGAGAGAAAGAAAAATCTTATAAGGCATTGGTGCATGGATTAGGATAATATAGTAGGGGGTTACTAGTGACATTGGTATCTAGAGTGATAAGGATTCCGACATCAATAAGGTTTTGTATGGCATATCTTAAGGCCCAATAGTTGTCCGTGATGTGGCTCGACCCTTTATGGAACTTGTATTGTGAGTGAGATTTCTAGTTCTTATCCACAATGGTGGGGGGTGCTTTGGGGTTGAGAGGTTTCAGGCGACCATCCAAAGATCCAATTGAGTGGGGATTGGAGATTTATGAAATGTCTTGGATAGGCACAAAACTCTTTGGTATATGATGCAACTTAAAAGTTTCTCAGAGGGGATCCTGGTTGTAAGGGTGCAGTATTGACTACCATGGATTAAAGAGTGCTGGTAACTGGGAATGGTTTCGGTTGAGGACTAACCATACAGGGTAGTGATGTGAGAGGTAAATGCTCATAGTGTGTTCTTACGGGAAGATAACTTATTTATGTCTCAACAAGGTTCTTCAGTTATTTTGGTAGCGGTGGCAACCAATATTTCCTCAATTTTTTACCCTATGTGGTTGAGGGCTCTGAAATTTGGGTATCATGTGAGCCTAAGATCGTTATGTACCTCCCTCCATAGGTTCCTTATTATTATTATATATATGCTTATTTTTTTAGGGACGATTGACCATTTGACCAACTTTCTCTCTCTAGCAAGTGATGAAAGTGCTAATTGCATCTTCTTCTTCTTGCTTAAGTATTTTTAGATCCTTTCATGTGACGCCAAGATCTTCATTATACTATTTCAGTAAATCAAGACATATATCACCCCAGGTTTTGGAGGTTCTTTCACTTTTCAGACCCATATACTAGGTAAGGGTTCTTTCAGACCGTGTGGAGGAGAACATCCTCTCTAGCACACCTAGGCCTACATCCCTAACCTACATCTGAAGGTTGTAGCTGGATAAATGAGCGAAGGGAGATACTAACCCTTTATAGATTTTGAAGACTAACATTTTGAACTTGTTTGGCAATCAGGCCTCGAGATAGATAGCTATCTTCTTGATGTTTATGAGTTCATATATGGTATTCATCTTATCAGTGGTTTTTGGAGGAAGCGTAGTTCAGATTTAATTCGTGTTATCTCCTAGTTCAAAAGTGGGGGAACAACCTCATTAGCTGGTGGAGGAGTTAAAGATTCAGCTCACAGTAGACCTTGGAAGGTGTTATTTAGGTATTCTGAGTACTTATGGTAAGGTTCAGAGTATCCATACGGGGAAAATGGTACTTGGAAGTGAGATGCGCCCGCATTAGATGGATGAGTTGTTGCTGTTATTGGGGTGCGCAGATCCTGAGGATTAGTTATTACTTCCTAACCAGTGTTGGTAATTAGAGGAGTACGTATTTTCTCTCCTGTTTTGATCATAATAGTGGCCTCTTGCAGGAGGACTTATGCTTGGCCCAGTTCCCTAATCTTTGATTACATAGTATTCTGAGAGGTGGTTATGCCTTGAGTTGTCTCAAGATCTGATTCACCATGGATGGATCATGTTCTTCATCAATCGACGTAGAGGAAACTGCATAACAGACTTGACAATCATGGGTAGGGAACTCACTAATGAAAATGAGTCGACTGTACAAATCACAAACTTAGGTTCCTAAGGTAAGAACTTAGTGGGATATCTCTGTTGAAACTGATAACTGTTGAAAACGTTGGGGCATTTTAGTTTAGTTTAATGTAGACATAAGGGCTGATAGAAGGATAATACACAGGGGAAGAAAAAATACTCACATATGTATGGCGTTTCTGATACAATTTTTTTATCTATTTTTAACCACATGTGGACGATATTTTAGTTTTTATAATTTCTATTTGGTAGTATCTTCAAAATGGATTAACTGAACAGGGTCTTGTTGGCTCTAGATAGACAGTGGTGAGCTCTTATTTTTCATGTGAGGAGCGAGGAAAAAATAAACTGTGGTCTATAATTTACCCAAAAATGAAATGTAGGTAGCGAAATCCAATGGAAAGGAAGCCTATTTTGGCGTTGACTAGCGGATTCATACTATTTATCTACCATATAAAAGGGGAATACATTCAGCCTAAAATCTGAAGGGTTTTGGACCAGCATCCTGCTGTCTAAAAATTTTGAAAAACAATTGTCAAAGCTAATTGTTCATAAGTATCTATTCTTTTTTGTGAAACGAGGTGTGTTCCTTAAGATTTTTCTATATGAAAAATGATAATATGACTCGATGATCAGTGGATCGCTTTTTATTTCCATCGATCAGGATATATCGGGCTGCTTAGACTGAGAACCCTTTACGGTACGTGTGAAACCACTTTACCCTAGTGACGAATAGTTAGGAGAGCTTACTGGATATACCCCAGTAATGGACAAACGTCAAATGTTTCTTATCATCGAAATTTTGGGATCAACAGATAAGTTATTCGATATATTAGGTGGGTGGATGAAAAGAATAAGAGTAGTCATTGATGACAATCCCTTCAAGGAAATGACTTTTCAGAGGTAAGAACTTCATTTGGAGAAGTGACTTTTCAGAAGTAGGGACTTCACTTTGGGAAAAATGACTATTCTAAAGTACAAACATCTCATTGGGTGAAACCACTCTTCTAAAGTGTGAACTTCTCCTTGGATAACCACATTTGGCCTTGAATGTATATGGTTTAAATAATATGAAACTCAAGACTACATAGTGGGTGATGCAAACAAGTAATCTTTTTTTTTACAAACTTTGATGTTTATTTTATCCCAAGAAACTTTGTGCGTAACTATACATTAAAAAAATGCACAATCTTGTACATGGGGACATGAGAACGTATCTATGTTATGAGGGACTCTATCACTAAGGACAATAAACAATTCTAAAATTGTGTAAAAAGTAGTCATGCGAGGGATCGCCATTAAGCATATTAAAAAGGAAGATAAGGATAGTTTGGTTCTCTTGATTTATCCCCAGCGAAGTTGCCACTGTGGTGTAGCTGGGAGATACATCCATGAAAGATAGTATTGATATTTGATGGTAACAAAATTTTCCCTAGCGGAGTCATCATTATGGTGAATGAGCCCAAAGCGGTGGTGCGTTGGGGGAGAAGGCTTGTGTAACGACGGGCACGGGAGTGCTTGTGTCCCATTCCTCCACCACCTATAAGTTCGGGTTATCGATTTTTACATGGGTCAATTGACTTCCCCTTGGAAGATGTTTAACACCATATCTAATTTTGGTGCATGCTTCTGGTGCTTAGGCTTAGGGCCTAAGTTCTATTTTTTTAGGGGGAAAAGGGGGGTTTATATGTTGTTCAGAGTCACCATTTATTTTATATGGAAAAAATCAAAAGGTTTGGGTTGGACCTTTTGGGCCAATCTTAAGGAAGATTTATGTTTTGATTGCTCTAGAGATTATTATTGTGTGGGTTAGGGAATCGAGTATCAAGTGATGAAGGTGTTAGGCACCCTACTTATTATTTGTACTTTTTTAATTATATGTTCATTATCACTCCTAACATTAATTGATTAATTTTTATTTTATTTTAGAGCATGCTTAGAGTCCTTAGCGTTAGGGTCCTTTAAACGTAGATAAGTTCTTAGGTAGGAAAAGGATATAAATAGGAGGCGTATGGATGTCACTTAACCTATGTGAGTAGACAAAGGTGTTTTTGTATGACACTATACGCGAATAATAAGTGACCGTTATCATGTATGTAATTGTGAGATAAGGTTGGTTTGGATGACGGATGACTATTAATGTATGTATGGGTCTAGGAAGCTCGACTTGAGTGACTGGTGATCATAAATGTGTGCACAAAAAATCATGGTTTGAGATAGTTTGATATCTCTTTTGAGGTTTGAGAAGAGGTAAAAAGATAATAAGATAGATGGGTACATATCCATTATAACAATATATAATAAGACATATGGTCGAGTCTCGAGCTCATGATAATGACTACATAACTAAGAAGTCTTGGGATTAAAGCCTACATAGTTTAGTTGTGTACATATATACGTGTTTGCACATTTGTATGTAGGTGCGTGGGAGGTCAAAAGTTTAAGAAAGTTAGATATCTTGTTTGTGTTAGAAAAGGATAACGGATGAGAGATAAATGCATCTCGATGGGGATAATATATCATAAGACCTTTCTTTGAATCTCAAGCTCATGAGAAGGACTCGATATTGCTCCTATGTATGCAGGAAGACTTGGGATCAAATCTTATGCAGTTCGGTTGTTATTAGTGTATATGTGTTTGAATGTTTGCATATAAGTGAATGAGTTTTTACGACTTTGAGATTGTTTGATATCTTGTTAAAGGGGGAAGATATTAAATCATCTCTCTGGGTGTTTTATGAAAAAATTACTCTCATATGTGGACCAATGAAAAGTAGACACCTGTCCTTCGATGTGCCGCTCAACTATTTTAGTCTATTTCAGAAACACTTAGTCGGCTATAGAATGTCGACTAACATATAGAATGTGAACCATCAGGAATTACAAATGTTACTCGGGTGGAATAGCGACGAGCACTCAATATCAAGCGTTTCATTTATTGTATACAGATTAAAGTGCCTATAAATAAAAGGCACTCTATCCCTTGGGTTCTCAACTAGTATAAATGAATGTTCTCCCTTAATTCAAAGGGACGATTGAACCAAGCACAAGCGTACCCCATACTGAGCTATTGTACTGCCCTAAAATAATACCAACATTGGACGCAGGCTTTTCTTATAGCTGAACCACTTTAACAGCCTTATTTCTTGTGTGTTTGGCTAATAGGATTATCTTTATTTATCCCTGATTATAAATTTGGATCCCATTTATTTTTAGACATCAATATATTGGCGCCATCTATGGGAATGACTTATTGCCAACGTTATCTTCCTTTTTTATTCATTTTGTTCATTTTGAAAGTTCTCTTAAGAATGACAATTATTCCTGGGAGTAGCCTGGCGGCTATAGGTAAAAATCCACATCCATCTGGCCCTTAGTGTAGCAGATCTTCAGGGAATTTTTCTTGACCTGGATAAGGGATAGGAAGCCATGCTGGAGTCAGTTAGGCAATTGACTCGCACGTTGCAAGACAAGTCCACCGTTGAAACATCTCGTAGGTACATGCCACCTCCACTAGCCAGTAATGATAGAAGTTATCGATCCAGGTTCTCCTGTAATAGAATTTTACCATCCTGGGGTAACATCATCAATTCGGTCTAAGAATTATTACGATAGTTGGTCTTTTTCAAACAAGTGGCTGAGCATATTGAAGTGTTTTAGTAAAGCATATACCTTTGATCATTTAGGCCCCTGAGCAACCAGAGGCCATTATAGAGAGCATGATCGATACCATGAGCACAGAAAAGGATCCATGAAATCTAGAGCTAGCATAAGAGGCTCTATGCGTGACGAGTAGACTTCTTAGGAAAAGAGTTCAGCACACGTGCATAGTAAAGCCACCAAAGATGCTTTAACCAAGACTAAAGCTGAAGAAAATTCCTAAAAAGGATCCATTCAACAACTTGAAGATCGGCTAGGAAAAATGGCTGAAACCAATAATCCTTTCAACGGAGTTTTGTAAAGGGGTCCCCTTTTATTCAGGCTATTGTGGATTAACCCGTGCCTGTTAAATTCATGCCACCGATTATTACTCCCAATTATGATGGGAAGACTGATCTAGTCCTCCATATTGAGCAGTAACAAGTTGCTACTGATATCTATTATGTCCTCATTGAGATGCACTGTAGGGATTTTTTTTAGTTCCATCACTGACCCAATACAAATATGGTACAATAGCCTTCCCAGAGGTAAAATTTCTATCTTCCATTAGTTTTTCAAGTTATTTATTGATAATTTTTATTTTGGGGCTAAACCGATCAAAAGTTTCACTCATCTTTTGATGGTGCATCAAAAACCTGAAGAAAGTACTCGTGAATACATCACACGCTTCATTAATGAGAAACTATAGCTCATATATTACAAAGAGAATACCTTCATTGCATCATTGATGAGTTGATTGCATGTTAAGGATCTCTACTATGCTTTATCTAAGTATCCTCCAAAACTATGACGGAGCGGATGGCTAAGGCTGGGAAGATTATGAACTCCGAAGAAGCTTTGGTTGCTAAGGAAACTCTGGAGGTGAAAATCGAAAGATAGAAGACTTCAATTGAGAAAGATCAAAAAGACAGTATGATTGACAAAATCAAGAAGATTGACGAGTACATACCTCTCACCAAGGGTGTCCACCACATATTGGAGGAAATCAGGGGCAACAAACACTTAAATTGGCCTGAAAAGTTAAAATCACCTCCTAAAAGGAGAGATAAATCCAAATATTGCGATTTTCACAGAGATCATGGGCATATAACTGACAATTGCATCAACGTGGAGAATATTATTCGACGAGGAAAATTAACTAGGTTTATTAATCGGAATGGTGGACAAGACACCAGAAGAAGATCTGAGTCACCTAGTCAAGGAAAGGATGACTCGAAAAGGGTGCGCAACAACAGTTATGAGGATGATCCTGATTTGTCGAAGAAACCTGAGGAACCTGAAATGAAGGTAGGAATGATTTCTTTTGATTTGAATTTCATTACAGGAGGAGATGTAGGTGGGGGAGATGAGCTTTCCGAGAAAGAGTTCATCTGAATAAATCCAAATCTTGTCCTACTATAAGATAGATTGACATGTTCAAAAGTAGAAATTGTCAGTCTAGGAAAGTCAACAAGGACAAATTAGTGATCGATTTCTCTAAGAACTATTTGAGAGGAGTACTTTATGCTCATGATGATTCACTAGTCATCACATGTAGAGTTCATCATGGTAGAGTAGAAAAAATCCTTGTAGATAATGGGAGTTTGGCTGACGTCATATTCTACAACTATTTTCAAAGCCTAGGTCTACGAGACAGTAAGCTAGAACCTTATCACAGGCCTCTTATAGGGTTCTCAGGAGAAAGAGTGTGTCCTTTGGAAATAATCAAGCTGGATGTACTAATCGGCACTTGACTGACAAGCAGAAAGGAAAGGAATTATTTCTTTGTACTGGACAAAAATGTCCCTTCAACTTATAGCATAACTCTCAATAGAGTACGAATGAAGCAGTTAGAGGCAGTACCATCTACAGTGCATTCGTTCATGAAGTTTCCTACCAATTATGGAGTCGGCATAGTGAATGGCAACCGAATGGTAGCTAGAGAATGCTACTATACCTCAACCGACCAGGAAGAAGTCCAAAAAAGCACTACTGTAATACCCCGCATTTTTACGCAAATTTATTTTATGACAATTGGGATTAATTAATTTAAGAGAGAAAATTTAATTTCTAATTAATCCGACTTAATGGTAATAATTTCTAGCGTGACGAGAGTTAGTAATTATCGAAAATAATTATGTTGAAATCATGTTGAGTAATAACTATGTTGAGCATTACGTAATGAGTAAAGTACTAGATGGTTTCAAAAATAATAACATGGCTGGGGACGAGATATACGAAAGTTAAGACATAATTATTTGGGACGCGCATTTGAGTCACGTCATAATTATAATTTGGGGGTTAAAAAGGTAAATTATTTTTATATAACTCGAATGATTATTTTCAGTGCGCCAGTGTGTTCAGAAGGGTCGAAATAGTCAGAAAACACTACTCGGGTGTTTTATTTGGAGTTCGGGGCATTTTAGCCCAAAACGACACCCCGAAAGGGTATTTTGTCTTTTGGGATTTTTGGGGAATTAAATGGATTAAAATTAGGATTTTAAAATAAAAGCTACATGGGTTAGAGGTTACTGTCAGTTTTTAACCCACGTGATAGATAGATAGATAGATAGATAGATAGATAGATAGAGAGAGAGGGAGAAAGAGAGAGAGAGAGAGAGAGAGAGAGAGAGAGAGAGAGAGTACCAAGGAGGAAGAAGACTCCTTTGGAGAACAAGGGCAAGAACTCAAGAATTCCCACCAAAAGTTGCACCAAAGTGTAGATAGCGACGAGAGGATCAACCACATATCAATTTTAATCCAAGAATCAGAAGTCCATTCCAAGGAAAGTGTTTGTCTTGGTAGTTTATCTAGCATATATTGTTCCTATTAAACTCTGTTGATGATTTAGACATAATATGATGAAATTTGGGTTTCATTAGGTTTAATCATAAAGGAACATTATATTTTGATGATGGGGTTCATGTAGAGGATTTACCCCATTTGTTGATTATTAAATCTGGAGATTTTATGTACAAATCAGGAATTAAATTGATGGTTTGAATAATTAAAGTGTTGGGTTCATCATATGAGAATTCTTAGAGATTTTAGGAATTATTGGTTTCCCTTTTTAAATACATAAAGATTTGAACACTACTTTGTGTTAGAATTTACCCCATAATGATTAGGGATAGTTTAAAACCATCTAAATTGATGTTGGACGAAATTTAGAATGAGTTTGAGGTATAGAATGTTGGGAAAAATGATTTTGAAGAAGAACAGGGCCAGTTCGGAATTCTCGTTTGAAGACCTGCCCAGGTCGTTCGAACGAGAATTCCAATAAGTCATCCAACAAGATTTTGAGTTCGTTCAAAGTGAGGGGTTCGTTCAAACGACCTCGTTCGAATGAGAATCCCTTGACTTCTAATGAGATTACAGAATGGGTTTTTAGGGTCCGGTCGAGTTAAATATCATTCTAGGTTTATTCAAGCGAATGTATTAACCTACGTGAGTAATGGGTGACATAAAATCCAAAGTTTTAGGGAATTAATGGTGTAATGATACTCGAGGTATTGAACTTGTCTGGAAACCTAGGAGAGAATGTAAGTCCTAGAAGATTATATATAAATGGATATCGTAGAGAGTAGAGACATTAATATTACTTACGTATATTGGTAATTGGGTTGCGTGAATGCCTATTAAGTTGTAAAAGTTGTGTGCATGCTTATTACTTGGAATATTATGTGTATGACAAACCTATCTACTGGCTATCGAACGGAGGTTAGCGCGTTGTGGACGACCATATCTTGTGTGCCTTCGGGGTATTTTGAGTCGTACCACTAGAGCATGGAACCTAAGTACGGGCTATCTGTGATAATGATAGTGATGACAGTCGTATGGGTGCGTAGGTATGTGCGTATCCCATCAGCTTGGAACTATGTTCACCTCCAATATGTGTATATGATTTATTGGTTCTTGAGAGATTGAACATGTTGTCCTTTATGCGTAAGCATTGCAACGGGAATAGAGCCGAGTATGCCTAGCACTAGGGGTTCCTTAACTATAGGTGCAGTGTATATATATATATATATATATATATATATATACATAGTGAGATTTTATATATGTATACTGAGTTCCTATTCTATGTTTCATGTTGTCTACTCTATTAAAGTATATACTTATTGGGTCACCAGTTGAGAACTAAGAATGATATGAGAATGAGTTAAAACATCTTTAAACCTATTCCTAATTAATAGAATCATATTGGCTTCGGGTTACTTAGATAGTTTATCCCACATAGTGGTTATACTACATATAGTCAGGCAGAGTATCGGGACTAATATGGGTAGTTAGGCTTGCTAGGTGTGCACATTAGACGAGAGGTGAGCATCCCAAGTGAGTACGCTAAGTTAACATGAATAATATTTGTGCTAATTAACCAAATTAAGCACTTGTTATATTTAAATTGTTTTCTACTCGGGCTCTGACCCATTTTTCTACAAATCTCTTTTCTTGTTATATTACTTTAGGTGCTCACCCACAGGGACACCGGGATTAGGAGACTCCATTCATTTGTTGAGCTATAGCTGCTGTGGAAGCTACAGGATGTTGCTAGTAGACGCTTCCGAGTCTATTTTTCCTCATCTATCAATTATTTACTTCATTTGGACATGGCGTCCCTCCTATTTTACATTCAAAGATTTAGAGTTGTTTTATTATTAGACTTTGATTTCATGTTATTGGATTATTGTATGGGATTTTGACTGGATGTGTTTACTTCAGTTCTTTATTTAAATTCAGTTAGTTATTTCCTTATTGCTATTGTGATGTATGGTGATGATTAAATATTTCCCTTTTATTAATGATGGTTAATAACAAGATAAAATTTTGACAGCAACCTTTTTAAATATTAGGTGTTTAGTTTTTATTAAATTAAAATTGAGTCTTTCGACAGTGATGCATTATCTGAACAAACTTGATATTGTGAAATTAATTAATTAAGGACTAATCACCCGATAATTAATTAGGCGGGGTGTAACAGGTGGTATCAGACCATCAGGTCTAGAACTCTTCCTGAATGTCGGGCTACTGAGACTTCTACTCCTCGGGAGAAGGTCACTAACTTGGCTGCCCAACACTTTGCATCAGTAAGTGTCATTATACTTGTCATTTTGATTCTTCGTACAACATTCATTTTCTGATTTGAGCTGCTCTTCATCTTGCAGCTTTTGATGTATTTTAATTATATACTGGAGAAGGATGAGGCTATCAAAGCTACAACTTCTTCCAGTGGAGTAGAAGAAGCTCTTGCTGGGTTGTCAAAATATTTGGAGGAATCTCGGCAGAAGTATGAGGATGACAAAACTTCTTGGGAAAATAAAATCAAGTCTGCTGAGACAGCACAACAAAAAGTTGTGGAAGCTGCTAAAGAGGTTGATCTAGCTCGGCAGAGATCTGTGGATGCTGCATACGAGGCTGATGTAGCGCGGCAAGAGGCTGTAAATGCTTTCTAGGAGGTAGAGGAGAAATTAAAGATGGTCGTTTCCAGCAAGGAGGAAGCTGAAGGCAAGCTTGAAAGAGGCTGAACGGCGTAAGAAAGATCTTGAACAGAAAGTAAACTCCGTTAAAGATATTTTTAGGGAAAATACTTCCTCGGAGAGGGCGAAGAGAAAAGTTATTGTGAAGAAGTCCTTTAGCTCTGGCTGGGAAAAAGGGTGGAGTAAATCCATAACTTCCGGTTCTACCCAAATGGAGTATGCAAGTTTGAAGTTTTTTAGAGATGGATGGGTTGTAGTGTTGAAGGAGTTGAACATTGCTGAGGACTCAAAACTATGTCAGAGACATATTCATGGTCCTCCTCCTGCTATTGAAGTAGAAGAAGAAGATGAAGTTGGATATGATGAATCTTCTTTGTTGATAGTAGAACAAACTCCTGCTACCATTATCCCTCAGTCCTCCAAGCAAGTTCAGTAGGCAATAGTCTCTACGAAGCAACGCCAGCTGCCCACCGAGCAACCAATTCCTTCTTCAAAACCAGCTCAAGATGTTGTTGGGAATAAGTAGAAGGTGTAAAGTTGTTCAGTAATTTGTTTCTTTTCTCTATTTTCCCTTTTAGTTTGTACCTTTGATTGTACCCTCTTCTCTTATGATCAATAAAATGGACTTCGTTATTTATTCTGAGTTTTTCCTTTACAGATATGCTATTGTTGATCTGTTTTTACTTTTCTTTGCTAGTTTATTGCCAGGATGGAATTATTGTCAGCTCATGATACAGAGTTAATGAAGAAGTGTACTAATTACTTAAAATCTAGTCGTGTAGACTTCACTGAATCACAAATAATTGATATTCTTGGATCTGATGCCTCTGAGTGAGCAATTAATGCTTACCAATATTTAAAATGTTTACTTGATCGGGTTATAGCAAATAATATGGCTTACTATGAGATGATTGAAGACATTCAAGTAATGATTGAAGAACTTCAACTTCAACACAAGGAAGCCACTCTCCTCTTTTACATAAAGGTTATGAGAAAACGTACCAACAATTGAGCGCTGATCGGGGCTTTGACAAATTTATCTCAACCCATAATAAGAGAGAGAGTGTGCTAAAGCTTGAGATTGAAAATCACAGAAATATTGACAAGTTGTTGGAGAAAGAAAATAATGCTTTGAGAAAGAATTGAGATAGCTAAAATCTTATTCTTCCTCTATAGCTCTGGTCCCAGTTAATGATGAAGGTTTTTCTTTTTAGAGAGTAAAAATGATTCATTAAGAGAAGAATGAGAAGATTTAAAAAGAGCCAGACCTACATCCTCTTCCCGAGATAGAGCAAGAGCTGGTCAGAGCAACATCGAAGAGACTAGGACTCACCAGGCTTTAAAAAACTAGGTTGCTCAACTAAAGGCAAAAAATCAAGCTTTAGCTAAGATGTCCCAAAAAATTCAAACTCTTACCGATCAACTTTCCAATCAGAGCTCTGCATTGGAGAGCAAAGAAAATTTGGTGAAGAGGCTTCATCAGCATGTTGAAAGATTGACTTATCAATTCCATAAACAGCCCATAGAGTTTTGGATGGGGGGATACGACGAAGCTTTATGTCATCTTGATGCTAGGTTGAAACAATCAAACAATGAGGGATACAAATAGGGATGGTTGAATGCCTTAACTGTGATGAAGGTTGAGGATGGAAATGAGTTGTGGGATTGGTATGACCCTGGATTACTTGATATGCCAGTACCTCCTTTCAAACTAGACGTTATGTGGATTACAGTTAGATACATTCCTCAGTGTTTGATTTCCAAATACCTTGGTATCTACAATCTGCACGAAGATTTTGAGATATCTCGACCTCCATATTTGCTTAACCGACCAAGTACTAGCAATACCAGAATGCTGTGTGATTTGAACTTTATCAATTCTTCTTTTGCTTTAGATGATCCTCTAGCTGGAATGGATCCTGTAACTAAATCTGAAGGAAATAAACCAAAATAATAGGCTATTTGTATTTCATTAGTGATTGTGTAACGAAGAAAAATCATCTTTTTGTAATTTTGTTTCAGTGGAAATAAATTAACTATATGATTTTTATCTTCTTATCTTGTCAATCTTTATGAGATCAACTATAATAATGTTCTACCTGTCAGTCACTGAGTATATATATGGACAATTTGTCCTTTGTTGCCTATACAATGGAACCTCACCCCATATGTTTGCCTAATTCTGGTGACTTATCACCCATAAGTGCCTAAGCAATGGAATTATTTTTATCCCATGTTCCTGCTTAGTTATAGAAATCATTTAAGTGAATAATTGCCCTGGTGCCTAGGCAGTGGATATTTTACCCATCTTCTTGTCTAGTTTAGATGCCACTTGGGTCACCCATAATCAAACAGGCCTTTCCTTGCTCAGTTGTTTTACCAACATTATTGGTTATGTTGATGACGACAAACTTGTAGTTGGTGATTGCTGATGCCGACCAACTTTGTTGGTATTTGTGTTGAGTTAAGTGTAGTGCGTAGCACTAGTACTCCAAAAAAAATAACGCAAATGAATATTGGGAAATCCTAATTTTCATTCATACAGAAACAATGGGGTACATGTACAGTTACATTACTGGTAATACTTTCTCAGGTGCTCTACATTCTAAGCATTTTTGAATTCTTTCCCTTCTAGAGTTTCTATTCTGTAGGTGTCAGATCGAACGACAGTTGTGACACGATAGGGCCCATGCCATTTGGCATCCAACTTATTGTTCTTTTGAATAACTTTTTTGAGCACATAATCTCCTTCCTTGAGATCGCATTTCTTGACCCTTTTATTGTAGATCATGGCAATCCTTTGTTGATAAGATGCATTTCAGATTGCTCCCTCTTCTCTGACTTCTTCGAGAATATCCAAGTACAAGCGTCTCATTAAATCACTTACTGGAGAATTGAAATTGAGCACCCTATGAGTAGCTAATCCGAATTCAGTAGGTATGACTGCTTCACTTCCAAAAGCCAACATGTAAGGGGACTCCCCAGTTTCTGTTCGGGGAGTTGTTCGCTAATCCCATAATACTGAGTGCAGTTCTTTGATCCAATTCCCTTTAGCATCGTCCAATATTTTCTTCAATCACGTCAGTAGAGTTCTATTTGTTACCTCTATTTTCCCATTACTTTGGGGATGACCCGGAGCGAAATGGATCTTTTGAATGTTGGATTGTAGACAATACGCGGCAAACTCATCATTGTCAAATTGAGTACCATGATTAGTGATAAAAGCACGTGACAGATCATATCGGCAAATAATATTCTTCCAGATGAATTTATAGACCCTTTCATAGGCCATATCAATGAGAGGTTCAGTTTCCACCCATTTGGTAAAGTAATCAAAAACTACCACTAAATATTTGAATCTTCCTCTTGTAATGGGTAGAGGCCCAACTAAGTCTATTCCCCGCATAGCAAATGGATAAACTGAAGTGATTGGTGTTAACAGTGCATGGGGAGTTCTTTGTATAGTAGAAAATCACTGACACTTGTCGCATTTCTTGGCATAAGTTGTACAATCAGCGTGCATGGTTGGCCAATAGTACCCTGCATATTTATTCTCTATAAAATAGTTCTACCTGCTACATGAGCTCCACAAGATCCTTCATGAATTTCCTCGATTAGATCTTTGACTTCTTCTAGATGAACACATCTTTGCAGACCAGCTATCACACCTCTTCTGTAAAAAACTCCATTGTTTAAGATGTATCTGGCATCCTTAAACTTCAACCTCTTAGCTGCAAGGTGGTAGACTGGTAAAGTGATTTCTTTGATATAAGCCCTGATGGGATCCATCTAGGAAGGTCCCATATCCAAAGCAATAAAATTCACCATTAAATCTTCATCAATACTTCTGCTTTCCAGTATCTCAATGGGAATCGTTCTTCGTAGATCGGTGCGTGTAGCTGAAGCTAACCGAGAAAGTTCATCTGCCCTTGCATTCTCCAGTCTTGGTGTCCTAATCACTTGGACATCTGCTAAATTGGATATAATCTCCATAACTTTAGTTAAATACCTCAACATGAACTCCCCTTTTACTGCGTAAAGACTGAGCATCTGATTTACTACTAATTGTGAATCGTTAAACACCATAACTTGCTCTGTATTTAATGATTTAGCTAAGTTGAGGCCCACAATTACTGTTTCATACTCAGCTTCATTATTGGAAGCCTTGAATTGGAAACACATAGCATATTCTATGTCCATTCCATCTGGACTGTTGAGAATAATTCCAGCTCCGCATCCTGTTGCACATGAAGAACCATCTATGTATAAATTCCATATAGGGATATTATTATCAAACCCTTGGTCTGATAAAATTCCTTGATGGAATATCTTGTCCTTATTTTCTTCATGCCTCAACTTTGGCTACTTACCAAAAGATTTTGGTTGATCGGCTGCCATCCCTTCTGGAAATTCTACTGTTGGGAGTTGATCGGGGACAATTTATGTTGATCCTCCAGCATCCTTAAGTTTCTCTGCATTATCCCCTATTGATCGTAGATATCTGGGTAGGTAAATTCAAGAATGAAATCCGCCACGGCTTGCCCCCTTTGAGAGAGGATCTTGGCTCGTAGATAATGTCGTATTCCCCAAATTCCACTGCCCAATACATCAATCTTCCAAACTTTTTCGGCTTATGTAGAGCCTATTTGAGTGGCATGTCAGTAGATACAACGATTGTATTGGCTTGAAAATATGGTCTCATCCTCCTGCTTGCCTCAATCAGTGCCAATGCCAACTTCTCCAATTTTGGATACCTAATCTCTGCTCCCCTGAATGCCTTGCCTGAGTAGTAAACTGGTTTTTGTACTTCTCTTTCTATTCGTATCAAAGACGAACTGACTGCACTTTTTAAAACAGCTAAGTACAAGTATAATTTTTCTCTCACCACTGGCTGGGACAATAGAGGAGGTGTTCCCAAGTATCTCTTCAACTCTAAAAATGCCTTCTTGCATTCATTATTCTACTTAAAGGTCTTTCTGAGCACCTTGAAGATGGGAAGACATCTATCATTTTCTCAGGAGACGAATCTGTTGAGAGCTGCAACATGCCCCGTAAGGCTTTTCACTTCCTTGTTGGTGGTTGGGGATTGTAATTCTAATAAGGCTTTTATCCTATCAGGATTTGCTTTAATCCCTCTTTGATTCATGATGTATGCGAGGAACATGCCTTTTTGTACGCTAAAAATGTACTTGGTCGGGTTCAGCTTCATCTGGTACTTCTCCAACTGGTCAAATTTTTTGCTCAAATCAACTATATGGTCAGTTTCTTTCTTGCTTTTGGTCAACATGTCGTCGACGTACACCTCCATATTTTTGCTAATCTGCTTTATAAACACCTTGTTCATCAGCCGCTGATATGTAGCACCTGTATTCTTAAGACCAAAAGGCATAACATTGTAACAATATGTCCCTCGTGGGGTAATGAAAGAGGTAGTTTCCCTATCTTATGACTTCATTTTAATTTGATTGTATCCGGAGTAGGCATCCATGAAGCTTAGCAATTCATGCCCCGAAGTTGCATCTACCAGTTGATCTATCCTAGGCAGAGGGAAATGATCTTTTGGTCAAGCTTTATTCATGTCTGTGAAGTCCACACACATTCTCCATTTAATGTTATTCTTCTTCACCATCACAACATTATCCATCTAATCACGATATTTGACATCTTCGCTGAAAGAAGCCTTTTGTAACTTTTCCACTTCCTCTTGAATAGCCTAATTCTTCTCCAGACTAAAGATAATTCTTTGTTGCTTTATTGGTTTGATTTTTTTATTGACATTAAGCTCATGGCATAAGAATGTTGGGTCTATCCCCGCCATATCCTCATGACTCCACGCGAAAGCTTGCTTTCTATGCTTCAGAAACACCACTAGCTCTTGCTTCAGTCCTGTATCAAGTAAAGCACCAATCTGAGTTATTCTTTATGGTTACTCGTCATCCAGAATAATACTTTCCGTTTCCTCCACGACTTGGCCTTTAACGAGCTCCATTTCATCTCTTGGGTCTAAGGTTTCAATCTCAGACTCATCAGATTCATCCACTTGGTAAGTAGTAGTTTTCTTCCTGGCTTCCTCCAATTCTTCTTTCTCGACAGATGAGTAGTAACATTCTCGAGCTACTTTTTGGTCGCCCTTCACAATTCTAACCCCAAAGTTGGTCGATAACTTTAAACACTGATGTACAGTAGATGGATCTCCATTAAACTTTTTCAAGCCTACTCTCCCTATAATTATATTATAGGCTGATTGGACATTTTTATCCTTCATGAAGAAGCGTACCTTTTCTGATCTATAATCAGGCCAGGTACCAACCAACATGTCTAACTTGATCATCCCAAGAGGAAAAACTTTTTCTCCAGAGAACCCAATGAGGGCCTATGATATGGCTCCAACTGACCAAGTTTTAAGTTCAAACTATCAAAGAAAAGGTAGAACATGATGTATGTTGAGCTACCATTATCCACCAGTACTCTTGAGATGATTACATCCTTCATTCTCATTTTGATCACTAGAGGATCATCGTGAGGATACAAAATGCCTTCCAGATCATTTTTGCAAAAACCAATGACCAGTTTATCTTTGTCAACCTTCCTCGGGTGATCCTCTTCTAATAGATTTATCCGATGTATAAAGGAACAAGCTTGTGCCTCATTGAGGTAAGATTTCCTCTCAGCGGTATGATCACCCCCTTCTGCATCTCCACCTGTAATCATGTTATAATCGAATGAACCAAAACGAATTGAAAATACCTCACGCTCGGGTTGTCTTGGCATTTTAGGGAGATCGGGGTCATCTTTATGGTACCTTTTCTTATCGTCTCTTGGTCGGTAAAGAGATTTGGACCTCTGTCAAGCTCTGTTGTTGGTCCTCCCACCATTTTGGCGATCAACGTACTTGTTCTGCTTTCCTTGTATAATGAGTGCCTCTATCTCATTTTGGAGAGCTACACACTGCTTCGTCGTGTGACCGTGATCCTTATGGAACTCACAATACTTGGATTTATCCCTTTTTTCAGGAGCTGTCCTTAGTTTTTCTGGCGAATTCAGTTCCTCGATGTTCTTGCTCTCTTCCAGAATGTGGTTTATATCCACCTTTAAGGGAGTATAATTTATAGACTTCCTCGCATGTTCTAATGTTTCTTTTCTTTTCGACTGCTTGCTCCCACCGTTATGCTTGTCATATTTCCTCTCCGATTTACCTTTATCTTTAGTTTCTGCCTTTGCCTCAGCATTCTTCTTCGTAGCCATAGCTTCTTCGGCATTTATAATTTTAGCTGCTTTGGCCATCAATTCAGCCATGGATTTGTGGGGATCCTTGGCCAAAGTGTAGTACAACCTCTCTGGTAAAAGACCACTCATGAGAACTGTGATGGTTGTCTTCTCCTCATAGTCAATGACTTCCAGTTTTTCATTATTTAAACGAGTGATATAGTCCCTGGTACTTTCTCCCACCTTTTGTCTTACACTCAACAAATGTTCTACCCTTTTGATTGGCTTTGCGCCAAAACAAAAATTTCCTATAAAGAGCTCGTCCAATTGATGGAAGGTCGCAATCTTTCCCCGAGGAAGGTTGTTATACCATATCTGAGCGGATCTAGTAATGGTTCCAGAGAATGCTCTGCACCTCATTTCGTCTGGGACTGCATAGATATCTGTTGTAGCTTAATACTGCTCTATATGGAGAACATGATCAGTGTTGCCATCATACTTGGGCGTAACTGTAATACCCCGTACTTTCATGGATATTTATTTATGGGATTAATTAAATTAAATGTGAATTAATTGAGAATTAATCCGGATAAAATACTAACGAGATGTGAGTTGGTATTTGATTATAAGGTGGATATATGGCAGTATATGAATATTATACTAACGAGATGTGAGTTGGTATTTGATTATAAGGTGGATATATGGCAGTATATGAATATTATACTAACGATATGTGAGTTGGTATTTGATTATAAGGTGGATATATGGCAGTATATGAATATTGAAAATATTAAAATTGTCGCGAGACTGAAATACGGCAATTTGGGAAATTTTGTGGGACGCGCGTGACAGTCGGGTCAAGAGGGTAATTATTCAAATTAAAAAGTGAATTTTATTTTTATCAACCGTATGGTCATTTTGAGTGCGCCAACGTTTCCGGAAGGGTCAAGATATTTCGAAAACACTAGCCGGGAGTTTAGTTTGGGTCCCGGGGCATTTTTAAGCCAAACCGGCAACCCGGAAGGGTATTTTGGTAATTTTAAAAATTAAGGAATTAAGACCCACGATTTTTAGTGTTGATTTATTTATTTTTGGTTAGGCCATTAGGGCCATGATCATCCAAAAACATATAGGGGAGTTACGTGAGTTAGAGGAGAGGTTACAAAGAGTCCCCAAACCAAAACCACCACCCACCACCCACCACCACCAATTTAGACGGAATTGTGACCGGAATGGAGAGAGGACCAGCCCTTAAACAACAACAACGGATCAGAACATCAAATTTACAGGCAAGTGGTTTATCTTGCAAAGTTTCAAAGCATATATTTTACATGTTTTTATAGAATTGGAGATTTCTCATAAATAATGAAAATTAAATGGATTTGAATGGTTTAAATCATAATTTGGGTAGGACTTTCATATAGGTTTATATTTGAGATGATAACAACTACGAATTTATGATTAATGAGTAGAGAATTTCGAAATTTGAAGGAATTATGGGTTGTTCTTGAAGAAATAGGAAAAAAACTAGGTTTTATATGATTTTTGGGTAATTTGATCCATGAAAGTGATGTTATATGTGGTTTTGATGAATCTAAAACGTGGGGAAGGAAGTAAACATGTTAGTAGGATGATTAGTGTATTCATATGAGAGTTTTGGACGTTCGAATGATGATTAAGAAGAGTAAAAGAATGCAAACCCGTAACTGTTAAGGATTTCTGGGCTGATGCATGCTTGATCGATCGATCGACTCAAGAATGTCGATCGATCGAAGGTTCGATCGATCGACCCCTTTTTATCGATCGATCCCTTTTTATCGATCGATCGACCCCTGCTATATTTTGGCAATTTTTTCTCTTTAAGGTTTAATGATTATTTCAAAGCCGATGTTGGTTATTAGGAAGATTAATATGATAGTGTGGGACTTAATTAAAGTCAGTAGGGCCTTAGTTGGTATCAGAGAACGCTATAACTTATGGGATTGATTGATATTACGTACGAGGGTCTACCGAGTGAGGTACGGTTAGAAAACGTTTGAATTGGAACTACATTGAGAATTGAGGATGATTTAAGATAAGGGCAGTAACGGAGGGACTTTAAGTACTAAGATAACATTTGAAATTAATAAGAAATCTAGTAACCTTTTGAGTTAGGTTTAAGTACCCAAATTGATACAACGAGAGAGTTATCAAACGGAATATATATGATATGTAATACTCGGAGTAAATTTTCCACGTACGAGATTAACTAGATGAAATGTGCGAACATCTATATTGATATATGATTACTTAGGTTGTGTGAATACCTAGTGTATGGATTTCTTATGTGTATAACATACCTACCATACTTGTTATCACGGGAGGTCGTTCGTAAGAGGATAGTCTAGTCTCGATGTGACCTTCGGGGGGACCTTAGATCTATACCTCAGAACATAGGGCTTGGAAGGGATTATTGCTGAATGGATAAGTCTGCTGACCTTGGGAGCGTAGGTATGTGCGTGACCCATGGGTATGTGAACTATGTTCGCCTCCAATATGTGTAATTTGTATTTCAACGGTTCCTGAGTGATTCGGAACACGTGATCCTTACGTACGTGATGTACATGGATTTGATAGCAGAGTATGTGTGCACCGCAGCTTAGCCTAGGGGTGCCATATGTATATATATGTATGTACAGAGAGTGATGTACTTATGTATTTGTGATGGGTTCATTGTTGCTTAGTAGATGTGATTGACTAAGATATGCGAATGGGTTAAAAATGAGAATTTAACTAACACTTGAGATAAGTAAATTAACGAATGTGAACATGGGTTATAAATATGGCTTAATTGGGGGGTTATGTGTAGATACTCTATGTTTGAATGCGAAGGCAGGAGTGGTATAAACTAGTTAGATAGTGGCATAACTAGGATGGGTTAAAGGCATACGTTAGACGTGCACAGTAGTGGAGAGGCAAGGAACTCATGTGAGAGTACGCAATTAACGTGTTTTTAATATGTGATGTTCAATTGTAATTTAAATCACTTGCTAAACTTTTAAACTGTTTTCACATCGGGCTCTGACCCATTTTCCTCCAAATCTATTTTTTTTTGTAAAAAACTTTTTAGGTGCCCAGCCACAAGGACACCATGCATAGGAATTCTATTCAGGTGACGAGCTGTAGCTGTTGTGGAAGTTACAGGGCCTTGACAGTAGACGCCTCCTTTTCTAGTCTTGACTCCATATTCAGTTTCATCATTTGTAGGGCATGTCGCCCATTTCTTTTAGAGACATTTTATATTCAGTTATTCAGGTTGTGGATTGTAATTAATTCAGGATTCTGACTTGTTTTATTATTTCAGTTGTGGGATTGTTGTGAGGAGTATTTCATCCAGACTCTTTATTACTTGTTGATTACACTGTTGGGACTATATTGTGTATGGTTATGTTATTCTTTTATTCTTCACTTACTTCATGTTAATCAGATTTAATTTAAAATTGGCAACTCGCTTTTTAAATACTAGGTGGTTAGTAATCATTAAAATGTTTTCGACAGTGATGCTATTAACTGAACCAACTCGGCATTTTGTATTAATTTTAATAAAGGAGTAGCTACCCGGTATTTAATTAGACGGGGTGTCACAGTAACCACAGGAGCCTTCAACTTTGATGGTGTGGGGAAATCCAAAATTGTTCGTACAAATGGAGATCCTCTGATAAAGGTTCTTTGGAGAGGGTTTTTGGCCTTAACCATTTCCCCTAATTTGTCGTCTAGTCTCTGAATAGACCCTTTCCAAGCATCATTGCTAGCCTCTGATCTATTTATATTCACACGAGCAACAGATCGAGCAGAATTCTCCTCTTGGGATCCTTCTGTACGAGCTACAGGCTAGGGATTGGGATATTGAAAATTTCTCAACATAATCCGAGGAGGATTTTTATTCCTCCTAGGCACCAAATGATCGAAAGGAGAAACTTTGCTAAACCTTTCCAAAGCGCTTGTTCATTTTGGAGTTAGAGTGACATCTTCTTGAGAATCCAAAATTCTTATTGGTGAAGTTAGGCCAGGGTGATAGGATGGATCCTTGAATTCTCAGCATGACAGAATTCAGTATGTCTACATTATGACAACGGTGGATGCATGCTTATACGAATGCTTCGTTGTCCTGATTGGGTGGATCCTCCATTTTGGACAATTTGAATGAACTGTCGCATGGTTTCCTGCATAACTGTTTATCCCCTGGCTAAATTTGCTAGGATCCTAGTGATATCATGTGTATTTGGAAGAGCATAAGGGTTTGGAGGATTCCCAGCATTGTTCCTGTTACTGGATATCAACCATTTATGATAAGTTTTTAGTGAAAAACGCTACGTATAGTCGTTCCTACAGACGGCGCCAATCTGTTGATGTAAAAAACTAGATTTGATATAATTAATTAATCACAGATAAATATGAATAAATAAATAAGACAAAGGATTTTTAAAGTGGTTCATCCTTAATGAAATAACCTACGTGCATTGCTTTGTATTGTTGGGTTTTTTGCCTTAATCTTGATTATCTTCACCTATGATAGCTTACCCTGCCATATATGGGTATTATAATGTATTTATAGCCCTTGGGCTGACCATATGAATAAACAATACGTCGTTATTGAATAGGTATATACATCGGTACATAATAAGAATATTCATTAGATTTGCCTTGGTCGTTTAATCCTCCTAGCTAGTTGCTTGGTATACTGAGTAGCTCAATATGCTGAGTAGCTCGGCGCTTTAAGTTGCCCGGTATATATATTTATGCCATGTTGGATAACACGTGTCTTTACATAACTGGTCCACGTCAGCTGACTAATTTTTATATCAACACTTGGGTTTTAAGAATGCAATACCTCTACAAATCTTGTTGTGATTCGTATGAGAAGACAAAGGTAGATGATGATGACATCCTTGTTTCCCTCCAAGGTATCCAAAAAAACTAAAAAACTCTATGTATTCAATGATCTGCTAGTGCGTGATCCTTCCCTAAGTTAGGTAGGTGGGTGGACACCTTTTGAGATGAAAATCCTTTCTTATGATTGAGATGTGGTAGTCTCTCTCTAGACCTATTCACAAAAATATTAGTAGTGTTTTCTCTCACCCATCTCCAACCCTATGGGAGTATGCTAAGATCCACTGGAAACATTCAACGAAGAGGAAGATTGTTCGGAGCTGGTAGTTGTAGCATCTTTCGAGATTGGCTTGCCCCCACCTCTATGTTGCACTAGTCCCTTACTAAGAAAGAAGCGAACACCATTGATGACCTTATATCACGTATTGAAAAGTACACCAAAGTGAAGGACGACCTCATTAACAACCTCATGTCCCTCACTAAGAAATAAGCGGACACCATTGCCAAACTATTACTTGTTTCACATTGCGCGTTTACGTTCTTCGTTTAGGATACAACACACTAGGATACGTATAATATATAATATATATTTAAATATTTATGAATGAAATAAATCAAAATTTTCCCATTAAGTACATTATTAGGGTATTCTTAACATGAAATTAAGAAGATGGACCATACAAAACAAAATTCAAACACATTTTTTAAAATTAAAAACCATAAATAAAGTAGAATCACCACCACATAAGGGAAAACATTAAAAAATTAAAAATTAAAAATATTTTAAAAAATGTGCTCTTTTAGCGTGTCCTTTTTTACGTGTCCCAGCATCGAACTCGTGGCTTACGGGAGAGTGTCCGTGTTTCATAGCCAATAACATTAACACAATAAACAGACAATCTATTTATGTTAAACATCTCTCTATCTCTGTGTGTGTGTGTGTGTGTGTGTGTGAAAATATCTGTGTGTATGATATTTATGTTAAACATACCCATTTTAGATGATATGATATCGGTGGTGGTTGTTCGCCGCAGGAGGGCATTCTGGCGAATCTCATCAGAGGTAGTACTGTTCCCCAAGTGTTGATACAAAAAATTATCCATCTAGGTGGACCAATCAGAAATAAACATTTGTCCTCCTACATAGCCTTAATCCTATTCAGTTGATAATAACCTAACAAGGAATGCCGACCAACACAAGGAATGCCGATCAACACTGGGAAGGCCAACGAAAAAGATCAGTAAAGGGTCAACATATCAAGAGTTATATTACTCATTGTTTGTACAATTAATCGTCACATACGTTATGTAAGGAAGTAAATTCTTAATATATATAAATGAATACCATCCCTTGACATTCCACCCCTTGATTTCCAGATCATTACAAATACATTATAAACCCTTCATCAAGGGCACGAAAGACACGCGACAACAACAGGCAGAAAGATCCTAGGCAAATACCTAACTTTCCGCCACCACAAATATTAATACAATAACAGTGGATGTAGGCTTTCTAATACAGCCGAACCCCTTTAAAAACTCTCTTTCTTTTTGTTTATTTTCGCAATCTTATATTTTATCTGGGATTATAAAATTAGATCAGGTCTAATTTTTTACATCAATAGATTGGCGCTGTCGATGGGAACGAGTTTCTAACAACCGTTTTCACTTTCATACACTCCATATTAACGAAAAGATGATTGATATTCGTGAGTCCAGTGCCAGGAATGATGGTAATCCACCCGTATCATCTGCTCCACCTATTAATCACGATCTGAATGGGATTACAGCCCGTCTCGTTAGAGGATAAGAGGCCATGCAAGACACTATGAGATAATTAGCTCAAACACTACAAGCTAGGTCTCCTACCCAATCCAAACAGAGAGGAATGTTGGCTCCGCCTCCACGATCCAGCCAACATAGTCATTCCAGAACTTGAAGGGATCCCTCTTATCATCCAGGAGTAAGTTCATCACTCAAATCCACTGAGCCTTATGATCTCCATTATTTATCCCCTAAAAGGACAAGTATCCTAGAAAGTCTAAGCAGAGCTTCTCCCTTTGATTTCCTGGAACCCCGAGTAAATAGGAACCCTCCCAAGGCACTATCCAAGAACACTCAGCAAACTGCCGACTAACGTGAAGTTTTAATATGATCAAGATCAAGCATCCTCCGATCTGTGGGTGTCGATCAGACCTCTCAGGAGGAGATTTCAGAGGAAACAGATGGTAAAAAGAGCCGAGCAACTTCGCATAAGTCGGATGCAGTCAATCCCTCTTGAAAAGGATCAATCCAAAGGCTAGAAGGCAGATTAGGCGAGATGGTTAAAGAAAAAAATCCTTTACAACGTAGCTTTGTCAAAGGATCTCCTTTTGTTCAGGCAGTTGTAGATTTTCTAACCCGTCTAAATTTAAAGATCCCATGGTTACTCCTAAATACAATGGAAAAACTGATCCGATTCTCCGTATAGAGAAGTATCAGGCAACAGCATATATTTATGCAGTACCCGATGAGATGAGATGTAGAGCATTTTTTCGCACCATTACGGGTTCAGCCCAAATATGGTATAATAATTTGCCCAGAGGAAAAATCACCAATTTTAATTAGTTGAGCGAGTTATTCATTAATAACTTTTGTTTTGGGGCTAAGCCAGTGAAAATAATGGCCCAACTTCTGAGTGTCAGGAAGAAAGTAGGTGAAAGCACCAGGGACTACATCATTCGGTTCAACAATGAGAAACTAGAGGTGATTTATTGTGAGGAAAAAATAGCCATCACTAGTGTTGATACCAAAATTTACCATCCTACATGGACCTATTACAAGCCAGCATGTGTCATCCTATGTGGCACAAATCCAAGTTAGCATGATAGAAAATACCGACCAACATAATGCCCCGACCAACATAATTCCTCGACCAATAAGGTAGGCCGACCAACAGCCGAAAAGTCATTTTGTACAACCAACCAAACACCAGTAGTCTTATAGCCTGTATTGCATGTGAAGTGATAACATTCATATAATTAATCCTCATTATGTATTGATGTAAATGCCTAGAAAATAAAGGCATTCCATACTTTCTCATGACAACTATGAAGACCCCCTTTTTGGGCTATAAATACATTGTATCACCCTCATTGCAAAGGATCAAAAAACAAATCAAGACAGTCAATACATAACAGTGGACGTAGGCTATTCCAATGAGCCGAACCACTTTAAAAAGTTCTCTTGTGTCTTGTTCATTTTGTTTAATTTATCTTTGATCAACTAATTAGGCTTAGTCTAGTTTTTCGCATCAAAAGATTGGCACCGTATGTGGGAATGAATTGCTAAACATTTTCACTCATTCAGTATTCATCATTTATGGTTGACATTCCAGAATAAAGCACTAGAAATGAAGGTATTCTGCCTAATCCCTCCGCACCTATTAACAATAACGATTTAACAGGAATTTTGGCTAGCCTGGCCAAAGGTCAGGAGGCCATGCAAGACACTATACGACAGTTGGCCCAAACTCTGCAAGCTAGAGTGCTAGCGCAATCTAATCATAGGAATATGCCACCGTTGTCAACCAGGAGTATTGGGCACAGTCATTTCAGAACTGCTAGGGATCCTTAATACCTACCTGGAGCAACCTTTTCTATTAGGGTCACTAATTTCACTGATGGACAATCTCTTATCCTAGAAAGATTGAGTGTCTTAGAAAGGCTAAGTAGGGCCTCTCCTTTAGATCATTTGGGGCCCAAGGGAAATGCCCAACGACCAAGTGATCTAAAGGAAGCTCAGCTCAATCCAGATTAAATACCCGACGAACTGAAAGGTCTAGTCAGAGAAAAGGTTCACATGAAGAAAGTTCAGCCAAATTTGGAGGTCGACATAAAAGAGCTTCCATTCATGGTGCTAGCAGTGATGCGTGGAAGGGATCCATTCAATGTTTGGAAGACATATTAGGTGAAATGGCCAAAGCCACCCTTCAAAGAAGTTTTATTAAGGTATCCCCCTTTGTACAAACCATTGTGAATTTCCCTACGCCGACCAAGTTTAAACCTCAAGTAGTCATTCCTAAATACGACGGGAAAACTAATCCAATTCTCCATATAGAGTAGTATCAAGTAGGTGCTGATATCTATGTTTTTCCTGATGAGATAAGATGTAGGGCATTCTTAGGAACAATCACTGGATCTGCTCAAATTAGGTACAACATCCTTCCTTAGGGGCAGATTTCTTATTTTCAACAACTAGCCAAGTTATTCATTGGTAATTTCTGCTTTGGAGCAAAACCAGTGAAATGAGTAGCTCATTTACTCAGTGTGAAATAGAAGGAAGGAGAAAGTACCAGAGATTATATCACTCTTTTCAACAATGAGAAACTGGAGGTAATTAATTATGAAGAGAAGACAACAATCATTGCTCTCATGAGTGGTTTGCTCCCCGATAAATTATACTATACTCTGCAAAGGATCCATGGAAGACAATGATAGAATTGATGGCCAAAGAAACAAAGATTATGAATGCTGAGGAGGCTATGGCTACTAAAAAGAATTCAGACACGAAAGTGGAAGAAAAAATAGAAGGGAAATCAGAGAAGAAGGGGAACAAGAATCATAATGAGCACAGGAGTTCAAAAGGAAAGGAAGTCCTAGATTGGCTCAGTAAATTCACTAATTACACTCCTTTAACGGTGGACATACGTCATGTGTCGAAAGAAATCAAGCACAATAACGAGTTGAGTTAGCCTGAAAAGATGAGGTCACCGGCTGATAAAAGGGATAAGTCCAAGTATTGTGAGTTTCCCAAAGATCATGGTCATACTACCAATCGATGCATTGCCCTCTAGAATGAGATAGAGGTACTCATTCGAAGAGGAAAACTGGACAGATTTATTGATCGACAGAATGGAGGAAGAGGTCGGCAGAGATCTAAATCGCCAGTCAAACTTAGGGAATACAAGAAGAGGAACCCCGATGACGATCCAGAAGATGATCTCGGCCTCCCTAAAAAACTTAGACAATCGAAACGTGAGGTATTCACACTCAGTTTTGGATCTTTTGATTGTTACATGATTACAAGTGAAGATGTTGGAGGAGGGGATCACACAATTGAAAGGAAGGCGCCACTCCATGACGAGCTTCAGAGCCTGAAAGACACCAACTTAGAGGAGCAGAAGGCCAGGATCGAAGAATCTGAGCAAGCTGCGCTGAAAGCCTGGGAAGATACTAAGAAAGCAGTCGCTGAAATCTTCTGGAAAATATAAATTCTTTTAATTAGACCAGTCTGTACGGCCTTTGATGACGTAGTAGAAAGAAGCACTGTGCGTTGAAGCTCAAGCTTGTTCCTATATCCAGCGTATCAACCTCACCGTGGAGGACCGACTAAGAAAAGTTAATAAGGATAGGCTCGTAATTGGATTTTCCAAAAATGATTTATTAGGAGTTTTTTATCCTCATGATGATCCTTTAGTGATCAGAGTCATGATGAAAGAAATATTTATGGGAAGAACATTGGTGGACAATAGCAGTTCGGCAGATATCTTGTTATATCCTTGTGTTGATAGTTTAGGTTTAAAACTCAATCAACTGGAGTCTTATTACAGGCCACTAATTGGATTCTCAGGAGAAAAGGTGTTTCCATTGGGAACTATCAAGCTGGATGTGTTGATCGGGACTTGGCCAGCGAGCAGGACAGAGAAGGTACGATTCTTTGTAATGGACAAAAATGTTCATTCTGCTTATAATATGATCATGGGGAGGGTTGGTCTGAAAACGTTTGAAGTTGTATCCTTAACTATTCATCAATGTTTGAAATTCCTAATCAGCTTTATAGTAGGAGTAGTGAAAGGAGACCCGAAAGTAGCTCGGGAGTGCTACTATTCCTCTACCGAGGAAGAAGACATATTGGAGATCAAACGGAAAACAACCACTTATCAAGTGGAAACAATTGAGCCAAACAACAAATCAGAGGTTGAAACTTTAGATCCAATAGATGAATCTGAGCTTGTAAAAGGACAAGAGATGGAGGTACCAGAAAGCATTGTTCTGGATGATGATAAGCTAGAACGAACAACTCAAATAGGAGCATCGTAACCAGTTCTTAAGTAGGAATTGATAGCTTTCTTGAGGCAGAGAAAATAAGTGTTTGCTTGGAGTCATGAAGATATGCCAGGCATAGATCCAAACTTTCTGTGTCACGAACTTAATGTCAATAGGGAAGTTAAACCTGTGAAGCAGCGAATAAGAGTTTTCAGCCTGGAGAAGAACCGGGCTATACAGGAAGAAGTGGAGAAGCTTCAAAAAGCTTCCTTTATTGAAGATGTAAAGTACCCTGATCGGTTATCTAATGTAGTTATGGTAAAAAAGAAGAACAACAAGTGGAGGATGTATGTGGATTTTACTGACTTGAACAAAGAGTTCCTGAAGGATCATTTTTCTTTGCCACGAATTGATAAACTGGTGGATGCTACGTCAGGAAATGAATTGCTGAGTTTCATGGATGCATATTCTGGTTATAACCAGATCAAAATGAAGCCAAAGAACAAAGAAAGTACTTCTTTTATCAAACCCCCGAGGAACTTATTGTTATAATGTTATGTCGTTTGGTCTGAAAAATGTAGGTGCTACTTATCAGAGACTTGTGAACAAATTATTTGAGGAGAAGATAGGCAAGAATATATATTAATGATATGCTCACTAAAAGCAAAAAAGTTACTGATCATATTTATGACCTTAGTCAGATGTTTGATCAATTGAAAAAGCACTAAATGAAGTTAAACCCCACCAAATACGTCTTTGGAGTGAAGGAGGGAATGTTCCTCGGGTATATAGTCAATCAAAGGGGAATCGAAGACAATCCAGATAAGATTAAAGCTCTGATCGAAATAAAGTCCCCAACCTACAAAAAAGAGGTTCAAAGGCTAACTGGGCGTATAGCAGCACTTACAGGTTTGTGTCAAGAGCAATAGACAAATGCTAGCCATTTTTCAAGGTTCTCAGAAAATACTTTGAATGGAACCATGAATTCGAAAAGGCATTCCTGGAGTTGAAGAAGTACCTGGGAGCACCACCATTACTTTCTCGACCAATATTAGGAGAAAAGTTGTATTTGTATATGGCAGTATCTGAGTCTGCAGTTAGCTCGACCTTTATCAGGGAGGGAAATGGAGTGTTGATACCAAAATTAGTATGCTGATGTGGACAAATAATAAGAAGACACGTGTCAATCTACGAGGCACAATAGAAACGAGGAAGATCATTTCCCCGACCAACATACTCACTCCGAGCAACAGGTATACTCCAAGGAACACCCGTCTTCCGAGGAACACCAATCCTCCGAGGAACTCTTATCCTCGGAGGAACTCCAATGCTCCGAGGAACTCTTGGACGACGAGCAACTAAGGCGGTTTGAGCTGCATCTCGACCGCAGGATTAATTGCCAGATAATCAACAGTTCAACTATTCATTGAATGCTTATCATCTTGACGCACACATTTGAAGAGCATTAAATGAATTACCCTTTCATATGTGTATCATTTAATGTAACACCCTTTCATGTACAGCCTAAGGGCTATAAATACCTTGTATAGCCCTCATTCAAGGGGAACGAAATTTCTTGATAGCACTTGTAATCGAGAATTCCCAAACAATCAGCAATAACATAACAGTGGACGTAGGCCATTCATATAAGGCTGAACAACTTTAAAAATCTTTTGTCTCATTCATTTATCTGTGATTGAATAATTACAGTAATCTAGTTTTTTACATCAACAGATTGGCGCCGTCTGTGGGAACGATTGTTATTATCATTTTCACCAAAAATCATTCATCATCAATGGCGGATAATCCAGAATCTAGCAATCGAAACGCTGGAAATGCTGGAAATCCTCCAAATCCCTCTGCACCTCCAGATCTGGCTGGGATTATGACGAATCTGGCTCAAGGACAAACCGCCATGCAAGAAACAATGAGGCAACTCATACAAACCCTTCATGGCGGTGCACCTGCACGTTCAGGACAGCGAAGTGGTCAGAGGCAAACTTATTTACTTTCTTCACGATCCAGGCGTACTGAGTCATATCGTAATGAGGAGTCTGATGATTTCTCTTATCAACCTGGGCGAACTTCGTCAATAAGGGCTACAGATACTGATCAATGTATCACTCTCTCTCCAGAAAGACCCAGTGCCTTAGAAAGATTGAGTAGGGTGTCTCCTTTCAGTCGATTAGGCCCTAGGTGGAATAGGAGTCCACCTAAGACCATGTCGAGGACTTTTCGAGGACCATCAGATCTAAGAGAAGGATCAGCACAATCACGACCAGTTGCTCGTCAAGATAGATCTCAGGAGGCCATATCAGAACAATCAATTGCTCGAACTAATAAGCCCGAGGAAGGAAACGATGCGTGGAAAGGTTCCATTCAGCGCTTGGAGGATAGATTGGGAGAAATGGCCAAGGCGAAGAATCCCTTACAACGAACTTTTATTCAAGGGACACCTTTTGTCCAGGCCATTGTGGGTTTTCCTACCCCGTCGAAATTTAAAGCACCAGTAGTGACCTCCAAATATGATGGAAAGACAAATCATGTTCTTCATATAGAGCAATATCAAGCTGTCGCCGATATCTATGCTGTCCCCGACGAGATGAGATGCAGAGCATTCTTAGGAACTCTTACTGGAGCTGCCAGATATGGTACAACAATCTTCCTCGGGGTAAGATTTCAACTTTCTTTCAGTTGGACGAGTTGTTCATCGGCAATTTCTATTTTGGAGCAAAGCCAGTAAAACGAGTAGCACACTTGTTAAGTGTTAGACAAAAATCTGGTGAGAGTACTAGAGATTACATAACTCGTTTCAATAACGAGAAGCTGGATGTCATAGATTATGAGGAGAAGACAGCAATCACCGCCTTGATGAGTGGGTTGTTGCCTAATAAGTTGTATTACACTTTGGCGAAAGATCCACCTAAAACTATGTCAGAGTTGATGGCAAAAGCGGCCAAAATCATGAATGACGAGGAAGCTATGGCTGCAAAGAAGAATATGGATAAAGACACCAAGGTGGAAGTCGACAAGTCTAAAAATAAAGAGCATAAGGGCAATGGAGGTGACAAGCGTTCCAGAAATAATAAGTCATCATGGGAAGTCCTGAAGAAATTCGATAATTATACTCCCTTGAAAATGGGTATTAATCATGTCTTGTAAGAAATCAAGAATAGCGAGGAGGTAAAGTGGCCGAAGAAACTGAGGTCAGACCCTGATGCGAGGAACAGGGATAAATACTGCGAGTTCCACAAAGATCATGGCCATATGACTAAAAATTGCATAGCTCTTCAGAACGAGATTGAAACACTCATTCGAAGAGGAAAGCTAGCAAAGTATGTTGATCGGGGAGGTGAAAGAAGAAATAATGATCGAACTAGAGAGAGATCTAGATCTCCTCGTCGAGCAGAGGAGAAAAAGAAGATAGGCCATGAAGATGATGCCGAGGATGACCCCGATCTTCCCAAGAAACCAAGGCAGCCAGAACGAGAGGTATTTTCCATACGTTTTGGGTCATTTGATTGTAATGTTATTACAGGAGGAGATGCAGGAGGAGGAGATCTTACTGCAGAAAGAAAAGCTTACCTCTGAGAGGCACAAGCTTGCTCGTACATTCAGCGAATAAATTTGGCCAAGGAGGATCGTCCGAGGAAGGTAAACAAAGAGAAGCTGGTTATTGGCTTTTCAAAAAATGACCTGGCAGGTGTTCTTTACCCTCACGACGACCCTTTGGTGATCAAAATGAGGATGAAAGAAGTAGTGATTTCAAGGGTGCTGGTAGACAATGGCAGTTCGGCAGACATCATGTACTATTTATGCTTTGATAGTTTAAATTTGAAATTATCTCAATTGGAACCTTATCACAGACCTCTTCTGGGTTTCGCTGGCGAGAAAGTTTTTCCACTTGGGACGATCAAGTTGGATATATTCATTGGAACTTGGCCTGCTTGTTGAACAGAGAGAATACGCTTCTTTGTGATGGATAAGAATATGCAGTCAGCCTACAACATCATCATGGGAAGAGTTGGTTTGAAGAAGTTCGAAGCAGTCCCATCTACAGTACATCAATGTTTAAAATTCCCAACAAATATCGGAGTAGGAGTGGTGAAAGGTGATCAAAAAGTAGCTCGAGAATGCTATTATTCATCTGCCGAGCAAGAGGAGCTTGAAGAGTCAAGGAAAAAGACTACTACTTACCAGGTGGATGAAAGTACAGAAATTGAAACACTTGATCCAAGAGATGAATCCCAACTTGTAAAAGGACAGGTGGTGGAATCTACATAAAATGTTATTCTGGATGACGAATACCCTGAACGAACAACTCAGATAGGTTCGTCGTTGGATGCTTCAATAAAACAGGAGTTGATAACTTTCTTGAGAAACAGAAAGAAAACTTTTGCGTGGAGTCATGAAGACATGTCAGGAATAGATCCAAACTTCTTATGTCATGAGCTCAATGTGAATAAGGAGATCAAGCCTGTAAAGCAGAGAAGAAGGGTATTTAGCCCCGAGAAGAATCAAGCTATTCAAGAGGAAGTCGACAAGCTCCAGAAAGCCCAATTCATTGAAGATGTGAAGTATCCAGACTGGTTGACAAATGTGGTGATGGTAAAGAAGAAAAACAATAAATGGAGAATGTGTGTTGATTTCACTGATCTCAACAAGGCCTGCCCAAAGGATCACTTCCCATTGCCCAGAATTGACCAACTAGTGGATGCTACCTCGGGGCACGAGCTGCTCAGCTTCATGGATGCTTACTCTGGTTACAACCAGATCAAAATGAAACCTGAAGACAGGGAAAGCACTTCTTTTATTACCTCTAGGGGAACTTATTGTTATAATGTTATGCCTTTGGGTTTAAAAAATGCAAGAGCGACATATCAGCGGCTGATGAACAAGGTTTTTGCCGAACAAATCAGTTGCAACATGGAAGTCTATGTCGACGATATGCTGACAAAGAGCAAGAAAGCTGTTGAGCATCTAGTTGACTTAGGTCAAACCTTTGATCAACTGGATAAATACCAGATGAAGCTCAACCCGACGAAGTGCACCTTTGGAGTACGAGAAGGAATGTTCCTCGGGTACATCGTCAACCAGCGAGACATTGAGGCAAATCCAGCAAAGATTAAAGCTCTTCTAGGGTTGCGATCTCCAACGACGAAGAAAGAAGTGCAGAGTCTTACAGGACGAGTTGCAGCGCTCAATAGATTTGTATCTCGAGCAACTGATAGGTGTCTTCCATTCTTCAAAACACTCCGAAAAACTTTCGAGTGGAATGATGAATGTGAAAAAGCCTTTCAAGACTTGAAGAAATATCTGGGAACACCTCCACTGCTGTCCAGGCCAGTGATGGGAGAAAAGTTGTACTTATACCTGGCAGTATCAGAGAATGTAGTCAGCTCGGCATTGATCAGATTGGAGAATGGAGTCCAGAAGCCAATTTATTACACAAGTAAGGCTTTCCGAGGTGCAGAGATCAGGTACCCAAAGTTGGAAAAATTGGCATTAGCATTAATTGAAGCAAGTAGAAGAATGAGGCCTTATTTCCAGGCCCATACCATCGTCGTATACACCGACATGCCATTGAGGCAAGCCCTTCATAAGCCAGAAAAATCAGGAAGACTGATGTATTGGGCAATAGAGCTTGGTGAATATGATATTGTATATGAACCCAGATCGTCATTAAAAGGACAGGCTGTAGCAGACTTTATAGCAGAATTTACATATCCTGATACCGCCGAGGAGCAAAAGTTGCTCGCTAACCAACCTGTGGATGTTACAGGATCAACAAACATGAGTCCAGATCAACTCCGGTTGGTAAAAGGGCTTGTGGATATAGAAAGATCATCAAATTCAAACCCAGACCAACTCCGATTGGTAAAAGGGCGAGAAGAGATGGTCGACGAAGAACAAAAAATACCAGGGGAGGATGAAAGGAAACAGCAGATATTTCACCGAGGAACTCTGTCAGAAAAGAAATTTGAAGACAAGTTACCTACATGGAAATTATATGTATATGGGTAATCTTGCACAACAGGTTGTGGGGCAGGGATTGTTTTGAACACCCCAGACGAGATTGGCGTAGAATATGCCTTACGATTCCAATTCAAAGCTTCCAATAATGAGGCTGAGTATAAGGCCATAATAGCAGGTCTTAATTTAGCAAAGATTATGGAAGCGCAACAAGTGATGGTATTCAGTGATTCTCAATTAATTGTGAATCAGATGATGGGAACGTATGCAGTTAAAGGAGAATTAATGGTCAAGTATCATGCAAAGGCGATGGAGTTGTTGGCAGAATTTGATGCCATTCAGTTGATCAGAATACCAAGAATGGAGAATGCACAAGCAAACGCACTGGCCCGACTAGCATCAGCTACTCGTACCGAGTTGCGAAGAACGATACCAATTGAGGTGTTAGAAAGTCGAAGCATAGATGAAGGCCTGACGATGAATGTTATTTCCCTTGATTTAGGACCATCTTGGATGGATCCCATCAGGGCATATGTCGAGGAAGGAGAATTACCGGAGGATAAGATCGCTGCCAAGAAATTGAAGTTTAAAGCTGCTCGGTATGTACTAACTGATGGTGTTTTGTATAGACGAGGAATCATGAAAGGTTTGCAAAGATGTGTACATCCCTCTGAGGTGAAAGAATTGATTGAAGAGATCCATGAAGGGTCTTGTGGAGCCCATATAGCAGGTCGGACACTGTTGCAAATGGTGATGACGCAGGGATACTACTGGCCAACGATGAGGGCTGATTGTATAGCCTATGCTAAGAGATGTGATAAATGCCAACGTTTTTCCTCCGTCCGACGAACTCCACAAGCATTGTTGACACCCATAACTTCCCCTTGGCCTATTTCCATGTGGGGAATTGATTTGGTTGGACCACTGCCAATGACCCGAGGAAGATTCAAGTACCTCGTCGTCGCAGTGGATTATTTTACTAAGTGGGTAGAAGCTGAGCCTATGATTGATATGACATACGAGAAGGTGTACCAATTCGTTTGGAAGAATATCATCTGCCGATATGGTCTCCCTCATGCCTTCATCACAGACCATGGAACACAATTTGATAACGAGGAGTTTGTCGCCTATTGTTATCAGTCAAACATTTTGAAGGTTCATTCAGCACCAGGCCATCCTCAAAGCAATGGGCAGACTGAAGTGACGAACAGAACATTATTAAATGGTTTGAAGAAGAGGCTAAGTGAGGCCAAAGCTAATTGGATTAATGAGCTACAGTCAGTATTGTGGGCTTACCGAACAACTCCCCGAGCAGCGACTGGAGAATCACCATATATGTTGGCGTTTGGAAGTGAGGCTGTAATACCTGCTGAGTTGGGTCTCCCAACACACAAAGTGCTGAATTTCAATTCCCCAGTCAGTGACTTGATGAGAAGATTAGATTTGGATATGCTCGAGGAGGTTAGAGAAGAAGCAGCCATTAGGAATGCTGCATATCAACAACGAACAACTCTGTTCTACAACAAGAGGGTGAAGAAATGCGATTTAAAAGAAGGAGATTACGTGCTAAAGAAGGTCATTCAAAAGCACAATAAATTGGAAGCAAATTGGCATGGACCTTACCGAGTTATAGAAGTTGTTCGACCAGGAACTTACCGAATAACAACTCTAGAAGGAGAGGAATTCAAGAATGCATGGAATGCTGAAAACCTACGCAAGTATTATCAGTAATGTAAAAAGTAAAGAAGTTCTATCAATATGAATAAAACGATAATGTTTCACCATCTTCTCTCCTTTTATTAAAAGTTTTTCGGGGAATACTAGTGTACAACACTACGCTGCTCGACAAAAAGAAGATGATAGTTCAGACCCACGACCAACTCCGGTTGGTAAAAGGGCGAGAACAAACTATACTCCTTTGGTTAGGAGGCATACACTAGAGTTACCAACTCCGGTTGGTAAAATAACTAGTGGTCACTGATAGTTCAGACCCACGACCAACTCCGGTTGGTAAAAGGGCGAGAACAAACTATACTCCTTTGGTTAGGAGGCATACACTAGCGTGACCAACTCCGATTGGTAAAATAACTAGTGGTCACTGATAGTTCAGACCCACGACCAACTACGGTTGGTAAAAGGGCGAGAACAAACTATACTCCTTTGGTTAGGAGGCATACACTAGCGTGACCAACTCCGGTTGGTAAAATAACTAGTGGACACTGATAGTTCGAACTCAGACCAACTCCGGTGGGTAAAAGAGCGAGAACATGTGATTCCTAAAAATGCCAATCTCGGTTGGTTAAGAAATAAAATATGCCAACTTATGTTGGTCGGAAGGTAAAACTATTCCAGAAAATACAAAATATTCCAAACTGAACCAAGTATGGTTGGTCGGGATCAAAATCTACTAACTGTAGTTGGTCGACGAGGATAAAATTATCGACCTTGGTTGGTCGGCAACATTTTATGAAAAAATTTACCAAGTATGGTTAGTCGGGGATAAAAACTCTCACTAACTATAATTGGTCGACGAGAACAATTTAACAACTTTGGTTGGTTGGAAAAATTTTAAACATTTTTATACTCATTACTTTATTATTAAGTGATCGAGCAACATTACTGATACTTGTAACTTTTTATTATTAGATTGGTCGATGAACCACAAAGTATTGATATGCAATCACAAATATAAAAGTGTTAGACAAGTACAAAGCAATAGCAATACAGATTTGCAAACAGAAAATGAAAGTCTTTCATTAAAATTCAAAACGAATTACAAATTACATGTATACTAACTATTACATTGAGATCCCTACTCTATTGGTTTCTTTCCCTCAGCTTTTGAAATAGGTTCCTCGCCAGCAGGTGGATCATTTAAAGTCTGAGGAGAATTAATAAAATTCAAGTCCTTCAGCATTCTGACATTCATTATTGAAGGTGTGTCCAATAGATGCTCGGGACGAGATACCTCGATCTGAGAATGAAGATTGTAGTCACCGAGGTATTGTGCAATTAAGCTCCGAGGAATGGCACGAGCTGGGATCCATTCCTTGTCCAAATTGAACGGTGTCACAGGCAAGTCAAGTACCCCAGGGTCATAATAGTCCCACAAGTAATGTCCGTGTTCAAGTTTCAACATGCATAAGGCATTCAACCAGCCTTATTTATAGCCCTCATTAGTGGCATTCTGGATACGAGCATCTAAATGGAATAGTGCCTCGTTCTACCCAGCCATCCAAAATTCCCTGGGCTGCTTATGGAATTGGAAGGTTAGTCTCTCCAACTGCTCGTGAAGGTTTTTTGCAAAAATGTCCTTATTCTCTAAAGCAGACTTCGTCGCAGTAAGTTGATCCTCCAAAGTTAGGATTTTCTTGGACATTTCAGACAAAGCCCGATCTTTTGCATTCAATTGGTACGCTTGAGTTTCCAATGTTGACAGAGTACGAGCTTTTTCAATACTACGAGGAGTTCTTGATCGACCCCGAGCAAGTGGAGTACTTCGTTCCTTGACAACATCCCGGGCAACTCTTCCTCGCCCACGAGAACCTCTTCCTCATCCCCGAGTAGAAGTAGAAGTACCAGATCTTCTCAGGATATCCAACTCTTGCCTTAATTTGGCATTCTCAACCTCTAAGAAGGAAAATCCCTCATCGGTCACTGGGATTACCGCTGTTAAAGAAGAGGCTGCAGACTTATATTGTGCTAGCTCTTTCTGCAAATTATTATTCTCTTGCTCCAGCAGTTCAGTAATTTGTCTACAAGCTTCAACTTCTCCCTTTAGGGTCCTCTCCCTGACATCATACCCAGTAAGGAGTTTGTCGTAGCCCTTCTCGGCAGAAAGCTGTTGATATTTCTTTTCATACCCCTCATGTAACAAGGAATTTGACTCCTTGTACTGAGTCTGAAGATCTTCTCGAGTATATTGAAGCTCCTCGATCATATCATAATAAGCCACGTTATTGGCCACAGCTCGATCAAGTAAGCCCTTCAGGTATTGATAAGCTTCTACTGCCTGCTCTGAAGCACCATGGCCAAGGATGTCGGCAACTTCTTATGCACTTAGTTCTGTGTGACCAGCTTTATAATATTCATGGCATTGCTGCATAAACTTTGTGTCATTAGCAGACAGAAGATCCATCCTGTCCAGAAACTAACAGAGAAAGAAAAAGAAGATCAAGACAGAGTGCAGATAAAGAAGAGACAATCATATGGAAGAAAAGAACTCAAATTTTATTAGATCATAAGGCAAAGTTACAAAGATCTAGGATACAAAGTACAAGTAAAAGAAAAACAGAAAGAGAATACCGAATAACTTCACACCTTTTCCTTGTCTCCCAAGACTTTCTCGGGAGGCTGGGACGAGGAGCTTGGTTGCTCGGTGGAAATAATGAGTTGGTCGGCGGGAGCTGGAACTTGTTCTGGAGGAGCTGGGAGAGATGAAAGCTCCTCGTCAGCAGGCTGGGTAAGGATGAGATCACCCACTACCAGTGAAGATTCTTCTGAGGCAGCTTCGTCCTCTTCTTCATCCTCGATGGCTGGGGGAGGACCAAGAAGATGTGGTTGAAATAACTCGGAGTCCTCGCTCACCTTCAATTCTTACAAAGCAGCAGCCCAACCATCTCGGAAGTATTTCAAACTTCCATATTGCACCTGAGTCATCATGGCAGCTACTCCCTTATTCCACCCTTTGTCCCAACCTGTGTTGAAAGACTTCTTTATTGCCATCTTTCTTTTCATTTTCTCCGAGGAGAGCTTCTCGGAAAGAAGGTCCTCGGAGGCTTTCAACTTGGCCTCCAACTCCTCCTTCTGACGATTTACTTCGCGCAGAAGGGTGAGCTCTTCCTCAGCTGATTTCAGCTTATTTTCAAGCTCCCCAAAGGTAGTGAGCTTCTCGGCGTATTTCCTATTCTCCCTCTCTAAGTCCTTCACTTTATTTCCCAACTGCACCTTCTCTGCTTCAGATGCAGCTAATTTCTTCTCCCATTCACCTTTATCCTCGTCGTACTTTTGACGGGATTCCTTCAGAGATTGGGCCAAACCCTGGAAAGCATCCTCTACTCCAGACGAGGAGCTTGAAGCCTTGAGCGCTTCATTTTTCTTCACTATGGTGTTAAAGCAACTCACCAGCTGAAAAAAGAAGGTAGTGATGAGTTAGTGCCGAGATACATATATTGATAGAAGGAAAGAAGAATTCAAGATAAGAAGAAACTACTGAAGCAATGTGACGAGTAGCTAGGGATGTGAGCATATCCCTAGACATGTTTTCCTCGATGCCTTGGACTTCAGGAATAGTCCAAGTCTTTACCGAGCTCATTGCAGAGCTCGGGGGAATAATGGTTGGAACACCAGCTCCACTAGCTTGGAGCTGGGGAATGATTTCAGAAAAACTAACCGAGGAGGACTTCTTCAATCTCCTCGGTGTCTTCTCAACAACCTCAACCAAAGAAGAATTTTTGGTTGGAGAGATAGTGATTACTTCCACAGGCGCATCCTTCTGTACAGGAGCCACTGGGGGCTTCTCGGTGGCCTTCTGAGGAGCAACAGAAGGGGCAGCATCCATTTTCTTTGTCCCCTTTGGGACATCAGCTTTATTTCTCTTTCCATCTCCAGCAGAGGAGGTCTCTTCAAAGAGAGCAGGAACTCTTCTCTTGCCCATCTTCTGACTCAAAGGAATGTGAGAGTCTGGTGAAGAGTCTTCAGAAGCTGGCAATGGTTCGCTAATGCTAGCCACAGGACGAGCAGTAAAAGAGGATGTATAGCTCCTGTACTGCAGCATGTATGAAGCAGACCTAATGTGCTCGTCTGCAACCTTTTGATGCAAACTCCAGATATGTTTTAAATGCTTGATATAACTTCTGTTTCTTTTGGAGTTTTTCTCTTGCTGTCAACTGCAAACAAAAACATAGTGAAATATCAGTCATACATTTTGTCAAACACAATGAAATCATAATTTCAAAAAACAAAATAAGATGAAAATAACCTATCCCATCGCCATATGGGGGGCATCTGGGACCCTCATATACTGCATCTCCAACCAAAGGGGCATGTTGCCAATTTTTTATAACTACTCCATGTTCAAAATAATCCCTGTTAGCATCAGGGAGGTTGACTACTAGAGCCCTATTCAAAAATCTAGTTTTTAAATAATAACCATTATCTAAAACAGCCCATCAATAACAGTACATAATCTCAGGAATTCCTATACGAGTTCCATGAGTTTGATTTAACCTATACACCCCATTAACTATTCTCCATGTGTTGGGGGCTATTTTTGCAGGGACAACATCGAAATACTGACAGAACTCTAAACACAAAGGGTTTGGTGGAAAAGAAAATCCACATTCAGCAATAAAGAGGCTAGGGAACCAATGTCCCTCAGCCAAATCAAAATAACTTGAAGGCTCAGAAAGACTTTCCAAAGTTACCCAAGAAGGAATAGAAAAGTCAGAATGGAATTTCTTAAGAGATTCGATAATATAAACCATGGTGAATAAAAAGAAATGAAGGAGAAGGAAGAAAATCTTACAGGAAAAAGGAGATCTGTTGATAAACAAACGAAGAAAGGGATGAACGCACAGAAGAGAGAAAAGTTATAAAAAACTCGAAAGCAGAAAATTGAAAAGGTAGAAGACGATGGGATTGCCTCTGAGGCTTAAATACTTTGCCTTGGGAAACGGCGAAATAAATGATTACAAAAAAGAAACTATTACGCTACCGGCGGCTAAAAGGACAAAAAAGGCACGAAGATCGAAGCGCTTATAAAAATGCAAAAAGGCGGATTCTGCGAATTTGGAAGGAAATTCAAATACGAAGAAAAGGCTCCTAAAACCCAGGAAGGTCATTTAATATTTCCATATACCGAGAATGAATGTTCCATACTCCTCAAAGTTCAAAATATGAAACATTGGGGGCTTCTGTTGATACCAAAATTAGTATGCTGATGTGGACAAATAATAAGAAGACACGTGTCAATCTACGAGGCACAATAGCAACGAGGAAGATCATTCCCCCGACCAACATACTCACTCCGAGCAACAGGTATACTCCGAGGAACACCCGTCTTCCGAGGAACACCAATCCTCCGAGGAACTCTTATCCTCGGAGGAACTCCAATGCTCCGAGGAACTCTTGGACGACAAGCAACTAAGGCGGTTCGAGCTACATCTCGACCGCAGCATTAATTGCCAGATAATCAATAGTTCAACTATTCATTGAATGCTTATCCTCTTGACGCACACGTTTGAAGAGCATTAAATGAATTACCCTTTCATATGTGTATCATTTAATGTAACACCCTTTCATGTACAGCCTAAGGGCTATAAATACCTTGTATCGCCCTCATTCAAGGGGAACGAAATTTCTTGATAGCACTTGTAATCGAGAATTCCCAAACAATCAGCAATAACATAACAGTGGACGTAGGCCATTCATATAAGGCTGAACCACTTTAAAAATCTTTTGTCTCATTCATTTATCTGTGATTGAATAATTAGAGTAATCTAGTTTTTTACATCAACATGGAGTTTAAAAGCCAGTTTATTACACCAATAAAATTTCTGAGGAAAAGAAGTAAGATATCCTAGATTTGAGAAATTGGCACTCGCTTTAATTGAAGCTAGTAGACGAATGCAACCCTACTTCTAAGCCCACACTATAGTGATTTACATTGATATGCCATTAAGGCAATCTTTGCACAAACCGGAGAAATCTGGAAGACTGATGTATTAGGTTGTGGAGTAGGGGAGTATGATCTTGTGTATGAACCAAGGACTACTTTAAAAGACCAAGTTGTGGCTGATTTTATTACAGAATTCACTTATCTAGAGGTCCCCGAGCAACAAAGGACTCCAACTGAGCAACATGCAAGAGACAGTAGACCAATTAGAGATGTGCTAGACTAACTCCAAACAGGGGAAACTGTAGAAAAAGACCAACCAGAATCGACAAGTGGAGTACAGGAAATGAAGAAGAAATATGAGGAGGCAAAGGCCAAAATCTTTCATAAAGGGATTCTGACAAACTAAGCGTTTGACAGAAATATCCCTATATGGAGTTTAATGTCGATGGGTCATTTCGCACAACCAGATGAGGAGCTAGAATCATCCTCATTACCCCAGACGAGCTAGACATAAAGTACGCTCTACGTTTCCAATTTCAAGCCTCCAATAATGAAGCAGAATATGAAGCTGTAATTATTGGTCTAAATCTAGCTAAATCATTGAACGCCGACCAAGTTGTGGTGTACAGTGATTCGCAGTTGGTTGTAAATCAAGTGTTGAGTTTATATGCAGTGAAAGGAGAACTAATGACCAGATATTTGGCTAAGACTTTGGAAGTAATTTCCACCTTGCTAGCAGTACAGATGGTCAGGATTCCAAGATTAGAGAATTCACGATCAGATGCACTTGTTGTGTTAGCTTCAGCAACCAGAACAGAAATACAAAGAACTATTCCTATTGGGCTACTTGTTAATAGGAGAATTGATGAGGATCTGATGGTCAACTTCATTGCAGTTGAGATGGAGCCATCTTGGATGGACCCCATAAGAGCATATATTGAAGATGGAATTCTTCCAGTCGATCTACTTAAAGCTAAGAGGCTGAAATACAAAGCTGTAAGATACGTGCTAGATGGTGGTGTGTTATACAAAAGAGGATTAACTTCTAGACTACAATGGTGAGTGCATCCAACGGAAGTAAAGGATCTAATTGAAGAAGTCCATGAAGGGTTATATGGATCCCATGTAGAAGGAATAACATTGTTACAAAGAATACATACTCAAGGGTATTATTGGCCAACCATGCGAGCAGATTGCACAGATGTTGCCAAGAAATGTGATAAGTGCCAGAGTTTTTCTAGTATACACGAAGCTCCACAAGCTCTCTTAACACTAATCACTTTGCCCTGGCCTTTTACCCTATGGGGAATTGACTTGGTCGGGCCCCTGCCAACCACATGAGGAAGGTTCAAATACCTTGTTGTAGCTGTCGATTATTTTACAAAATGGGTGGAAGTTGAACCATTGATTGATATGTCTTATGAAACGGTTTACTAGTTCATTTGGAAAAGCATTATATGCAGGTATCATTTTCCTTATGCCTTTATAACTAATCATGGTACACAGTTTGACAATGAATAATTTATTGCTTATTGTGCCCAATCTAATGTCCAAAAAATCCATTCTGCTCCTGGCCATCCTCAAAGCAATGGACAAACAGAGATAACTAATACAAATTTATTGAACGGGTTGAAGAAAAGGTTGGAAGATGAAAAAGAAAACTGGATTAATGAACTGCATTCGGTCCTATGGGCTTACCGAACTACTTCTAGAACAATTACCGAAGAAACACCCTATCTATTGGCATTTGATACTGAAGCTATAATCCCTGTTGATCTAGGTTTACCTATGAATAGAGTCCTTAACTTCAATACCCCAGTTAGTAATTTGATGAGGAGATTGGATTTAGACATGCTGGAAGAAGTCAGTGAAGACGCAGCTATGAGAAATGCAGCTTACCAATAAAGGACTGCACGTTTCTACAATAAGAGACTCATGTCGAGAAATTTAAAGGAAGGAGATTATATTTTGAAGAGGATGATTAAGAATAATAATAAGCTCGAAGCCAATTGGCATGGGCCTTATCGTGTTACAATAGTTATCCGACCAGACACATATAGGATTGAAAATTTGGAGGGGGAAGAGTTCAAGAACCCATGGAATGCAGAGCATTTGAAGAAGTACTATCAGTAAAAATAGTTGTGTTGTACTCGGTTCATTTCAATATTAATGATAACATGAATTTCTGGAAAATTATCATTTTGTTTTTTTCTTTTTACGGAGTAGCAGTGCTATGCACTTGATGCACTTGTAACACCAGGATAGTAGTTCTAACTATGAAGACACCAACAAGTTGGTCGGTATCCATCAAGGCCACCAATAAAGGTGTAGGTATCCATCAAGTCCACCAAAAAACTTGGTCGATAACCAATAAAGTCGCCAACAAAGTTGGTCAGCATCAATAGTGTTCGCTCGGAGTCATAAAGATATGCCAGGCATAGATCCATCAAGGCCACCAACAAAGTTTGTTGGCATCAATAAAACCAATAACAAAGTTGGTCGGTAACCAATAAAGTCTCGAACAAAATTGGTCAATATCAATTCTAATTATGAAGGCAACAATCACCAACAAAGTTAGTCAACAACACCAACAAAGTTGGTAGGTATCAATAAAGGCCACCAACAAAGTTGGTCGGTATCAATAAAAGCCACCAACAAAGTTAGTCGGTATTAATAAAGGCCACCAATAAAGTTGGTCGGTATCAAACTTATAAAATTATGCAAGGAAAAATCGTAAGTCCCAAATGCTTGATTAAGTGAAGACCCGGATGACAAAATGTTTAACTAAACTGGGCTAAAAGATGGACAAATGTTCCACTTACGTTTGAGAACCAAGGTAACTAGTGCAATTACCATAAAATTCAGGTACATTAGTAGAACCATGGTGAAGCATCGGTAATTGGTATAAAACTTAGGATAATCCTAAGAATATCAATAGAACTTATGAAAAAATAGAGATTAACTAAAACAGCTGATCCATTCATAGTCAAAGACTAGAAAAACATTCAAAGATTAACTAAAAGTTTATCCATTCACAAAATAAGATTTTCATTACATTTAAGTGATTACATATTATTGCTCAAATATGGAGGAAAAAAACATAAAAAATTATTCTACAGGACACTTTCATTCAGCTTTAGAAACAGGATCCATGCCAGCTGGAGGATCATCCAAAGTAAAAGGAGAGTTGGTGAAGTTAAGATCACGAAGCATCCTGGTATTGCTGCTACTAAGATGGTCAAGCAGACGAGGAGGGCGAACAATATCAAGCTCGTCATGCAGTTCGTAATCCCCCAAGTATTTGGAAATCAGACATTAGGGAACACGGTGAACAGGTACCCAATTGACATCTAACTTAAAGGGAGGATTGTCAAGCTGCAGCAAGTCCGGATCATATGAATCCCAGATAGTATCATTCCCATCCACTTTTAACACAGTTAAAGCATTAATTGAACCCCATTTGTAGGACTCATTTTGGTCTTATTGGAGTCTGTCATCATAATGTCCCAAAGCTTCATTATAACCACCCATCCAAAATTCTCTGGGCTGCTTATGGAATTGGAAGGTTAATCTATCAACTTGCGATTGCAGTTTCTTCAGAACCCCAGCCTTACCTTCCAATTAAGAAGATTGAGTAGATAACTGCACGGATAAAGTCTGCAGCTTTTGAGACATCTCAACTATAGCTTGGTCCTTTGTTTTAACTGTGCAACTTAATTGGCCAAGGACTGTTGGGTCCTAAGCTCCTCTATAGTTCCTCGTCCAACCCTATTTTTATCTCGGGAAGAAGAAGCGAACTTAATGTTTTTCAAGGCCTCCAATTCACCTCTCAAGGTGGCATTCTCATCTTCTGAAAATGAATGACCTTCATTGATAGTAGCAATAATAGCTCCAGAGAAAGACTTCAGAAGATTCAACTCACTCCTCAAATTACTATTATCCTCTTTCAGGAGTTTGACAATGGTCCTAGTTTCTTCAATTTCAAGATTAAATAAAGCTTCTTTCTTATTATAAACAGAGATAAACTTATCAAAGCCCCGACCTTCACTCAAGCTTTGATACTTCTGCTCTTAGCTCTGATGTAGCAGCGCACTAGATTCCTTATACTACTCTTGAAGTTCTTCTATCATGTCATAATAGGCAACATTATTTTCTACCACCCGATGAAGTAAGTACTTCAAATATTTGTAAGATTCTCTAACTTACTTTGAAGAATCATCACCGAGCAACTGGGTAACTTCTTCATCGGATAAGTCCATATGGCCAGCTTTGAAAAAAGCATTGAATTTCCTCCGTAGCTCGGTGTTATGGGAAGACAGTTATTCCATCTTGGCAATAAACTAGCAAGAAGAGATAACCACCAATCAACAAAAGTATGGGCAACAGATGCAATCAATAGAAGATAAGTAAAAGGAGAAAAAAGTTCTTTTATTGATAACAAAGAGTTCAAGTACAATAAAAAATAAAGGAAAAAAGAAAACAACAAAAGTAAAAGAGAAAAATGACTTACAACATTATACCTTCTGCCTATCACTCTCAACCTTCTTTCTATGCTCAGAACAAGGGGAAGCAGGCTGGAGTTGCTCAGTTTGCTCAGCTGGAGGAACAGAAGACTCAGGGACTTCAGGTAGGTTGGCAGCAGATTCAACCATAACTGAAGACTCATCAGAAGCATCTTTATCTTCAACCTCTTCATCCATTATTGGAGGAGGCCCATGAATGTACATCTGAAAAAGTTTAGAGTCTCCATTTATGTTCAACTCTTGCAGGGCAGCAACCCAACCATCGCTGAAACATTTTTACTTCACATACTCGATCTGAGCAGAAGCAGCAAAAATGGCTTTATTCCAACCCTTGTCCTAACCAGTACTGAAGGAGGTCTTCAAAGCAGTCTTTCTTTTGGTTCTGATAGAGGATACAAGCTCTTCAGAAGTCATAGCCATGTACTCATCTTCCCCTTTCTGGCGCACAACTTCATCGTTTTGGAGCCCAACCTCCTTAGCCCTGTGCTCAGATTCCTCTTTCTCGCGCACAGCTTCATCCTTTTGGATCCCAACCTCCTTATCCCTGCGCTCATCTTCAAGGGCATTTGAATCAGAGGTTTAACGAGCCATCTCATATTCCTTCAATTTTTCTTACTAAGCACCCCTCTCAGTCTCCAAGGCTTGCTGAAACTTCTTCAAACCAGACAAAGCTTTCTGTACCTTATTCAAAGATGAAGAAGCCTTGATTGCATTATCCTTCTCCAAAATGTTATTGTAGTGTACCAAGAACTGCCAAAGATGAAGATAAAAAGTTAGTATATGAGAAATCTAAAAGACATCCAAACTAAGAATGGGGAAATTACTTACTGATGCAAGATTCAGGGTAGACAATTCAGAAACCTTTATTCTGGGGAGCCTAGAATCTTACCCCTTGTGGTCTAGAAGAGTACCAGACTTGATCAGTCTCCTAGCCAAACCAAGAGTAAGGGTTGTTGGAGGAACAATATAAGATGAGGGAAAATTGACCAAGGGCAGTTGGTCGATCACTTGATCGACTTGCTTCTCTGTAAGCCCTCTCCTAAGTCTCTTCAGAGGAACTTCAACCTCTTTGGGAGCTACACCCTTAGGATCCAGGTCTTTGGGGTCTGGATCTTTGGGTATTAGACTTTTGGGAGCTGGGGGATTCATAACATCCCCTATTTTATTCTTAGATAAGTGACACCACTACAGAGATTATGAAACTTCCTCTTGTTTATAACTTCAGACAGAGGAGTGTCAGAATCAATAGCAACCTCTTGGTCAAGATCTATTACCAGAGCAGGAGAGGCAATATGTCTGGCGATAAAAGAGGAAATAGTGTTCTTGAATTGGAGCAGATAAGAGTCAGACATCATGTGCCACTCAGCAACTACTTTGTGAAGTCCCCAGATAAACTTCAACTCCTTCAAATTTACTTCGCTCTCTTTGGGGCACTTTCTTTTTTGCTCAACTACAAAGCAATTTACAAAACAACAATCAGCATGACATTTTATCAAACATAAATAGAGCAAATTTACTAAAGCATAAAGCAACCTATTCCATTACCAAATAGTGAACATCTAGGTCCTTGGTATTTACCACCTCCAAACAAAGGGGCGTGTTGCTAATTTTTTACAACTACCCCATGATCAAAATAGTCCTTATTAGAATCAGGGAGATTGACTACCAAATCTTTACTAGCAGTCCTAGTTTTCAAATAAAACGTGGTATCACTAGTTATCCACTTATAACAAAACATGATTTCTGAAATTCCTAGATGGGTTCCATGAATTTGATTTAACTTATAAACTCCATTAACAACTCTCCATGTGTTAGGAGCTACACTTGCAAGTACAATGTCAAAATATTGACAAAACTCCAAACATAACGGATTGGGAGGAAATGTGAAGCCACATTCAACAACAAAGATAGAGGGGAACTATTGACCCTCAGCAAGAGTAGGGATGGCAATTTAACTCAGCCCACTGAGTTTCCGACCTGATCCGACCCTAATGGGGCGGGTTAAAAATCCGCTTAAAATAATAGGGGCGGGTTTGGGTTTTTAAAAAAAACTCGTTTATTAAACGGGGCGGGTTCGGGTTTTTTCAAATATACTAAACCTACCCCGCCCCGTTTAGTAATTAAATTTACATTTATACCCCTTTAATATTAAACTAATAACACTCCCATCATATATATATATAAACTTATAAGACCTAAAACTCTAACCTAAAACACTCTCAGTTAGTTCTCACGCCTCTTGCTCTCACTCTAACCTAAAACACTCCCCATCTCGCCTCCCTCCACTGAGTGACTGAGCCGCTCCAACCTCCCTCCACTGAGTCCACTCCACCGCCGGCTGTCAGTTCTCACACCTCTTACTCTCAGTTTCGCATTTTGCGGCTGTCACGCCTCTTGCTTTCAACAACGTTCAGCAGGTATAAATCACCACTCCACATCGTTTAGCGGCAGTGTTATCGGAATACGCTCTCAGCAGCGTTTGAAGTCACCAATCCGTAACCGAAAGTTAGTCACTGGCGGCGTTTAGCAGGTATAAATCCCCTATTTCACTCATTGGTTCATTAGCTAAACATGTATGTAAAAAACATTGGTTATATCCCCTGGCAAAAACATTGGTTGTATCCCCTATTCATTTTTATGTTTTTGTTTCATTGAATCAAACATAAAAATAAATCTGAGATTTGCAAAGATAAATCCCATGTTTATGTTTATGTTTTATTGAATCAAACATATTGCAATTGTTTTATACTGTTATAACGGTGTATAAAATATTAGTTGTTATAACAGTATAAAACATTTGTTATAATATGGCTAAAATTTAGTTTTTATCTTTTTTTCATGTTTTAAATTCCCTTTATAATTTGTTACTTTTGTAAATATGTTTTAAAAATTGGACTTTTTCAGGCTTGAGTTGATGATGATGAGGAGGAGATGCAAAATGATGATAGTCGAGCAATTTGAGACTTTTGTGTAACCGTTGCTATATAGCGAGCTTATTTTGTAATAGTTGATGTTGTTTGAAACTTATTTTATGGTAGTTGATGTTATTTTAGACTTATTTTGTAATAATTGATGTTTGGAACTTATTTTGTAATAGTTGATGTTATTTGGGAGTTATTTTAAGTTATTCGAGACATTATAATTTTTTTTAGACTTTTAATTTGATGTCTAAGTTTTAGAATTGATGTTAAGGCATTGGAATTTACAAATACAATTTATTTGCTTATAATTCACCATTTTTTTTATTATATAATAAAATCATATTTTTAAAAAACCAAATTTAAAATTTCGGGTTTAACCCGCGGGGCGGGGCGGGTAAAACCCGTTTAAGTTAAGCGGGACAGGCGGAGACGGGTTTGGGGAGGTTATACTTAAACGGGCTCGGGGCTTAAAGTAATAACCCGTCAAAGGCTGCGGGTTATTTTTTTTTTTCGCGGGGCGGGTTTGGGTTTTGACAAACCCACCCCATACTCGACCTATTGCCATTCCTAATCAAGAGAGAAAAAATAGAAAGGAAAAGTGAGATTTTCTAAGACCACCCAAGACAGAATGTTGAAATGAGCTCTAAACTTATCAAGTGACTCGATGGAGTAGACCATGATGAAGAAAACAAAGAAAAAGAGAAGAAAGATTCTTACAAAGATTTAAGGATTTAGCAAGAACAGAAAATAGGAAAGAAAAAGATCGCACGAAAGCAAAGAACACAACAACAGAATTAGAAGTAAGAGGTGAAAAATGATCGAAGTTTTATCGCCCTTTTTATAAGACGCATCAGAAATCGGGCCAAGTAATGATTAAAGCAAATGACGGTTGGATTTACAACGGATAAACAGACAAAATGAAAAACATACCCCAAAAGTATTCGCTAAAATTTAAAATATTTACAAAATTGCCATTCGCGCTAAAAAACTGTCAAGTGAATAAATTTCACAAGTCTAGGAGCTCTACAGCCAACGAAACAGCCCGAGCTACTTCCAAGGCATAATATTCCACACTTTCGCATAGACTTCAATTATGAAAAATATGGGGTTTCTGTTGATACCAAAATTTACCATCCTACATGGACCAATTACAAGCCAGCATGTGTTATCCTATGTGGCACAAATCCAAGTCAGCATGATAGAAAATCCCGACCAACATGAAACCCCACCAACAACCAAAAAGTTATTCTGTACATCCAACTAAGCGCCTGCAGTCTTACAGCCTGTATTGCTTGTGAAGCGACAACATTCATATAATTAATCCTCATTATGTATTGATGTAAATGTCTAGCAAATAAAGGCATTCCATCCTTTCGCGTGACAACTATGAAGACCCCCCTTTTGGTCTATAAATACATTGTATCACCCTCATTGCAAGGGATTGAAAAACAAATCAAGGCAGTCAATACATAACAGTGGACGTAGGCTATTCCATTGAGCCAAACCACTTTAGAAAGTTCTCTTGTGTCTTGTTTGTTTTATTTAATTTATCTGTGATCAACTAATTAGGCTTAGTCTATTTTTTTGCATCAACAACTGCTCTTATGAGCAGTTTGCTTCCCGAGAAGCTGTATACAGTTTGGATAAAGATCCTCCCAAGACGATGGTTGAACTCATGATGAAGGCAGGAAAAATCATGAACACTGAGGAAGCAATAACTCTAAAGAAAATTTAGCCACAAAGCCTGATGCGAAGTCTAAGAAAAAGGAACAAAAGGACCACATAGAGTCAAAAGAACAGAGGGAAAAGTGTGACACCCCGCCTAATTAAATACCAGGTGATCAGTCATTTATTAAATTTAATATAGAATATCCAGTTGGATCAGTCTTAGCATCACTGTCAAAAACTTTTTATTAATTACTAACCACGTAGTATTTAAAAGTCAGATGCCAAAATTTATCTTTTAATATAACATGCAAGCAATTTAAATGATTAACTAAACATTCACTATCCAATAACAATCTCGTAGGAAATAAAATGACATAATGAAATAAATTGAGTCTAGAGTAAACGCTTCTAGTCTAAATCCCAAATAAAATCATCTAAAATGAAATAAAAGACAACAACTGAAATATAAATGAATGTCTGAAACTACTATCTCTAAATAAGAATGGGCAACATGCCCTGACTGAAAGAAATAACTCTGAATGAATCAAGGATAAATGTGGAGGCATCTAATACTGAGGTCCTGTAACTTCCACAACAACTAAAACACGTCAACTGAATGGAACTCCTATGCTTGTCGTCCCTGTGACTGGGCACCTAAAAATTGTTTGACAAAAATAGATTTGGAAGCAAACGGATCAGAGCCTGACTTGAAAATATTTTTAGAACAACAAGTATTTAAATTACATAAATACCAGATATTGTATACATGTTAGTCACGTTCTCTCACTTGAAATTATCACCTCTCAACTATTGTGCACTCTTAACGTATACTCCTAACCCATACTAGTTATACTATCTCACCTAAATAATTTGAATCAAGTCTCTCACTATGATGCCTAAGTCATTGTGCCCACCTGTATTACCCGAATATTACATTTTTGCATTTCCAATATTTATTAATCAATTCAAGTATTTCTTTACTCATATAAGTTCCCATAATTATAACATATTTTATATGTCGTACTCTTTCTTATCTACTAAGCAACACAATAGAATAATTAGTAGTGTATATATATATATATATATATATACTCATAAGGCACCCCGAGACTAAGCTATGGTGCATGCATACTCTGCTATCAAGTCCCAGTATATCACATACTACATGAAGGATTATAGGTTCATAATCAATCTAGAACCATATAAAATGGAAGTCATATATAATGGAGGCGAATCATAGTTCCAAGTCATAGGGGATACGCACATACCCACTCAACCCTACGACCGTCTGCACTATCATTCACATATAGGCTGTACCAAGGTTCTATGGTTTTGAGGTACAAGTCTATATTCCCCCGATGGGCTCATCAGAATAAGACTGTCTTAGTACGGAAACCTCCGTGATAGCAAGTAGCGCGGTATAATGCATTACACATAATAACCCATACGATAGGTAATCACAGAACCTAAGTATATATAAATTCCATATAGGTATATGCACGTCCCAATTTTTGAGTCTCCTACGTAGGATATTTATATCTCTAGTATCCAACGTAATATTTTATTTAATGCGGTAACTCTCGTCGCATAACTTCAAGTACCTTTCCCTGTCCCAAAAAGGTTAGTAAAAATCCATTTATTCCTTGGGTTATTTCAGTATCTATAATGTACCCCCACTACTGGTACTAACATTGAATATTCATTTATCCGATTTAAATAACAATTTATATCATTTCCAACCGTAACTCATTCAATGAACACTCGTAATTTCCCCATTCAATTCCATACAAAATAACATTTTTTAGGTCTTAAGTATATACCTTCCCTAAGTCTCATTATGTTCAATTAATCAACACCAAAGATTTTTAAAAGTTGGGATTTAATCAAATATTAAAAAGGAAGCAAATCACATTTTTCAGGGGAGTCTATCAATCGAAGAAATGGGTCGATCGATCGACCTTCTTGAGTCGATCGATCGATCGATCAATTCTTTGCCCAGATTTTCCTTAACAGTTAGTTTCTTAATTTTTAACCACGAAATTCGTATTTAAACATCTCCAAATTGATATTCAAGTAACCCAGATCCTATACTAACATATATGGGCAAATCCTAAGGTATCCAAATCATTTAAACATCATCAACATGCATAAATTCACCCAAATTTCATATTTAGTCTCAAGAACCCTAGTTTTGACTTTATCATCAATGAAACATGTAAATACCAGTTTTCTTCCACCAATTTGATAATAATAACATGGGTTTGATTCTACATGCATAAACGAACCTATTCCATTTCAATTTTAACCCAAGAATAATGATTTACACTATCTAAAATCTTCCAAAACATGGGGTTTTCATATAGATGTTACCCTATTCTAACATGGATCATATAGCTATCATAAATTTACGCAAGATATTTACTTGCCTTATATAGAAGGTCTGGTCCGTTGGTGATGAAAGGTATGGGATTGATTCTCTCTCTCTGATTTATACGTTGGCATCTATGGTGGTGCAAATGGTGTTCCAACGGTGGTTCAAGCCTTAGAAAACTCTTCACTCTCCTCCTCCAATGGTGTCACAAGCTTTTGTGAATTCTAACCCTAGAATAAAACTCCTCTCATCTGATATAACCCTTTAATTTTTGTAGGTTTAATTACTCTAAAAATTAAACTGACCGAAATACCCTCCCAGTGTGCCGATTTGGCCTAAAACTGCCCCTGGACCGAAACTAAACCCCCGGGTAGACTTTCTTAAGTATCTCGGCCCTTCCGGATACTTTGATGCACTCGAAATGACCATATGGTTGACTTATGCATAACATAATTTTATTACATTAAATGTAGTCCCGACTTGACTGACATGCACATCCAGACTTAATTTCCATAACTGTCGTATTATTCACTCACAACAATTTTAATAAATTCATAATCACATATTACTTTACTGACTAAGTAATATTCAACATAATTTACATCAATAAATACTAACTCTCGTCACGCTAGTAATTATCTATTTACATTCGTATTAATTATAAATAACCTTCTCATATTTAATTCAATAATTAAAATCATTAAAATATACCGGGTATTACACAAAGACTAAAGAAAAGCTCAAGAAATATGGGAATTACACTCCATTAGGTGTCAGAATTCACCATATCCTGAAAGAAATTAAGCATAGCAAGGAGTTGCGATGCCCTAGAAAATTGAGAGCCACTTCTAACAAAAGGGATAGATCCAAGTACTGTGAGTTCCAAAAAGATCATAGTCACGCAACAGATGGTTGCATTGCTCTGAAAAATGAGATAGAATCTCTCATCCACTGAGGAAACCTCAATAAATTTGTTGATCAATGTGATAGCAGAGAATCTAGAGGAAGATCAAATTCTCCATGCAAGTCCAGAGAAGATAATAAGAGAAATCGTGATGATGATTACGAGGATGATCCTAACTTGCCAAAAAAATCCCAAATAGCCTAAAAATGAGGCACTTATGCTCAGCTTTGGTTCATTTGATTGTCATATGATTATGGGTGGTGATGCAGGAGGAGGTAATCATACGGCTGGAAGAAAAGCCTACCTCAATGAGGCTAAAGCTTGTTCTTATATTCAAAGAATTCCTTTAGCTGAAGATGATCACCCGAGGAAAGTTAACAAGGACAAATTGGTGATCGAATTCTCTAAATATGATCTCTCTGGAGTTTTATATCTTCATGATGACCCACTGGTTGTAAAATTCAGAATCTAGGGTATTATTGTCTCTAGAATTCTAATTGACAATGGGAGTTCAACAAATATTATGTTATATCCTTATTTACAAAGTTTAGGCCTAAAGTTCAATCATCTAGAGCCCTACCATAAGCCATTAATAGGCTTTTCTGGTGAAAGGGTCTATCCTCTGGGGATAATAAAGTTATATGTGTTGTTCGGCACCTGGCTGGTAAGTCACACGGAGAAAATACACTTCTTTGTGATGGACACAAATGTTCAATCAGCTTACAATGTGATCATCGGTAGGGTTGGGTTCAAGAAGGTTGTCCAATCAATAGTTAATCAATTCTTGAAGTTCCTTACTCATTTCAGGGTGGGTGTTGTGAAAGGCGACCAAAAAGTGGACAAAGAGTGTTATTACTCCACAGTCGAACAACAGGAACTAAATAAGTTGAAGAATAAGACTACCACTTATCAGGTAGATACCACTGAGCCAAATAACAAATCTGAAGTAAAACTTTAGATATAAGAGATGAAATGGACTTAGTTAAAGGGTAGATCATAGAATCCACTTAAAGCTTTATCTTGGATGATGACAAATCGGAGAGGACGATGCAGATCGGCTCAACACTGGATCCTGTTATTAAACAGAAATTAGTGATGTTCCTAAGACAGAGGAAAAATGTGTTTACTTGGAGCAATGAGGACATGCCTGGGATTGATCCCGACTTCCTCTGCCATGAGTTCAACATTAGAAAAGAGGCAAAGCCAATCAAACAGAAATGAAGACTTTTTAGTCCAGTGAAAAATAACGCTATTCAGGAGGAAGTAGAAAAGCTTCAAAAGTTTCATTTCATTGAAGATGTCAAATATCCAACCTGGTTGGCCAATGTTGTGATGGTAAAAAAAAGAATGATAAATGGAGGATGTGTGTAGATTTCACTGATTTGAATAAGGCGTGCCAAAGGACCATTTTCCCTTGCACCGAATTAATCAGATGGTGGATGCTACATCGGGACACGATCTTTTAAGCTTTATGGATGATTATTCTAGTTATAATCAGATAAAAATAAAGCCCAAAGATAGGGAAAGTACAACTTTCATCACTCCTCGAGGAACTTATTGCTATAATGTGATGCCTTTTGGTCTCAAGAATGCATGTGCAATGTACCATAGGTTGGTGAACAAAATCTTCAAAGAGCAGATAGGCAAAAATATGGAAGTTTATGGGGATGATATGTTGAAAAAGAGGAAAAAAATCCTCAGATCGTATTGCCGACCTAAGTCAGACTTTTGACAAGTTGAAGAAGCATCAGATGAAGATAAATTCGACCAAGTGTGTGTTCAGAGTTCGAGAAGGGATGTTCCTTGGCTTTTTGTCAACCAACGAGGAATTGAAGCGAATCCTGCGAAGATAAAAGCTCTGGTTGAGATGCAATCATAAATTTGCAAAAAAAGATGTGCAAAGACTGATTGGGAGAGTGGTAGCTTTAAACTGATTTATTGTCTGAGCAACAGATAAGTGCCTACCCTTCTTTAAAGTATTGAGGAAGACTTTTGAGTGAAATGAATAATGTGAGCAAGCGTTCCAGGAGTTGAAGAAATATTTGGGATCACCACCACTGCTCTCCCGACTAGTTTTAGGGGAGAAATTGTACTTTTACCTGGTTGTTTCTGAATCAGCTGTGAGCTCGACTTTAGTCAGACAGGATAATGGAGTACAAACGCTAGTATACTACACTAGCAAAGCCTTCAGGGGGCTGAGATCAGGTACCCACGCTTGGAGAAATTGGCCCTAGCCCTTATTGAGGCTTCTAGGCGAATGAAACCTTATTTTTAGGCACATACCATAGTAGTATCTACAGATCTTCCTCTTCGGTAAGTACTCCACAAACCTAAAAAGTCGAGAAGATTGAGGTATTGAGCAGTGGAGTTAGGAGAATATGACATTATTTATAAGCCCAGATCTTCACTGAAAGGTCAAGCTTTGGTAGATTTTATTACCAAAATCACATACTGGAAGTGCCTGACCAACTGAATTTTCCCACCAAGCAGAAGTCAGAAGGGGAAAACTCAGCTCAAAAGTAAGCTGAAGTTGCCACCGAACAACCCGATTCCCCTAAAAGTCAGGAAATGGCCCAGAAGTACGCTAAAAAGAGTAAGAAGAGATTGAGGCATATGTTACTAACGAATGAAAGTTTCAGTAGCGATATCCCAATATGGAAGTTGTATGTTGATGGCTCTTCATGTTCTATTGACAGTGGAGCAGGTATAATTCTTAACACCCCTGATGATATAGATATTGAATATGCCCTCAGGTTTTAATTCAAATCATCGAATAATGAGGCAGAATATGAAGCCTTGATAATTTGGTTGAATCTAGCCCACTTACTAGGTGTTGAGCAAGCAGTGGCCCATAGTGACTCACAATTGGTGGTAAATCAAGTCCTTCATATATATAGAGTCAAAGGAGATTTGATGACAAAGATACCTTGCCAAATCTTCAAAAGTGATAGCCGAGCTACCTGCTAGCCAAATATAAAGAATTCCAATAGTAGGGAATGCCCGAGTAGACGCACCTGCTCGTCTAGCATCAGAAATAAGAGTTGATCTTAGAAGAATGATCCCAATAGATATTCTAGCTAATCGAAGCATCGATGAGGATCTAATGGTCAACTTTATTGCAATAGATTTAGGACCCTCCTGGATGGATCCCATAAGAAGTTAAATTGAGGACGGAACCTTACTAATAGATCCCATGGAAGCTAAAAAGCTCAAATATAAGGCAATAATATATGTACTAGACAAGGGAGTGTTATAGAGAAGGGGACTGATGACCTCCCTACAGATATATGTTCACCCAATAGAAGTGAAAGACTTGATCTAAGAAGTCCACAAAGGTTCTTGTAGGGCGCATTCAGGTAGGAGAACATTTCTTCAACGAATCAACACACAAGGATACTATGGGCCGACTATGAGGGTAGATTTAACAGCCTTTGCAAAGAAATCTGATAAGTGCCAGAGGTTCTCTAACGTTCGTAAAATACCCAATGTTTCTTTAACCCTAATCACTTCGCCTTGGCCGTTCTCTATCTATGGAATAGACTTGGTCGGCCCAATGCCAACCACCAAAGGCATGTTTAAATACCTGGTTGTTGTTGTGGATTAATTCACCAAGTGGTTGAAGCAGAGCCACTGGTCGACTTGCCGTATGAGAAGGTATATCAGTCATATAGAAGAATATAATTTGCATATATGGATTTCCATATGCTTTCATTACGAATCATGGTACTCAGTTTGACAATGAGGAGCTTAAAGCATACTTTGTCCAATCTAAAATTTAGAAATTGCATTATGCACCAGGCCATCCTCAAACTAATGGTCAAACATAACTAACAAATAGAACTCTGCTGAATGGACTGAAGAAAATGGTTGATGCTACTAAGGGAAATTTGATCAATGAGATACACTCAATTCTGTGGTCTTACAGAATAACATCGAGAACGTCTACATGAGAAACATCATATATGCTTGCATTTTGAACTGAAGTTATGATAGCAGCCGAGCTCGACCTACCAACCCAAAGGGTGTTGAACTTTAATTCTCCAGTTAGTGATCTAATGAGGCGACTAGATCTTGATATGCTAGAAGAGGTACGAGAAGATGTTGCCTTAAGAAATGTTGCCTACTATTAGAGAACTTCTCACTTCTACAATAAAAGGATCAAGCCGACCAACTTGAAGGAAGGATATTATGTTCTTCAGAGGGTGATACAGAAGAACAACAAGCTTGTAGCTAACTGGCACGGTCCCTATTGCATTTATGCAGTCATCCGACCAGGCACATATCGGATAGAAACTTTGGAGGGGGAAGAGTTTAAGAACCCTTGGAATGTTGAGCACCTTAGGAAATATTATCAGTAGATTGACAGCTTTGTATGTCATTTACGTTCAGATGATTATCAATAAACTTATTGATTCCTGTTATTTTAGTTTTATTTTCAATTTTTTCGGAGTATGGATATATATACATACATTTATCCCCCCCAGACCAGAAATAACAAAATCTCAGTTTTGACTTAGTCGGTAAAAATCAAAACAATAACCTAATAATTAAAAATAGGATTTCAATCCTCAGTTCTTGCTCGGCTATTAAAAATCCAAGTTAAAATAGGATTAAAATCCCAGCACTTGGCCAAAAATTTAGTGGTAAAAATTCATTTTACCCGAACCGAGTCAAATGAAGGAAGGCATGTAAAAGTTCCCAAATATAGGAATATAAACATATATTCCACATACACTTGGTCACTATTGGTAACTAGGGCTAAACTTAGGTCAATAAATCTAAGCGCATTAGTAGAACCTATGGCAATACCATTGGTAACTAGTGCTAAACTTAGGTCAATAAATCTAAGTGCACTAGTAGAACCTATGGTAATCTTATGGTAACTAGTACTAAATTTGGATTAATATATCTAAGTGTATTAGTAGAACCAATGGCATAACAATTACAAGTCAACTAATTAATTTAAATAACCATAAGTTAACAAAAAACTAACATATTCCATTTTTATAAACTGTGTTACAATCAGATGTATTTCAAATATATTACATGATATTTACTCTACTAGACGTTTTTCTTCAGCTTTGGAAGATGATTGTACTTTTTCCATGCCACCAGGCGGATCATCCATAGTATATGGAGAATTGATAAAATTGAAGTCCCGAAGCATTCTCCTATTATTATTTCTCAGTGTGTCCATCAGATTACAATGTCGAATTATTTCTAGTTCATCATGCAACCCATAGGCCCCTAAATATTTCTATATCAGGAATTGGGTAATTGAGTCGATAGGAATCCATAGACACTTATTAGAATCCATACGTCATAGTCAAGCAGTTGGTCCACCCCTACTTGTAGCCTTCACACTGAGCTTGAGTGATATGATCATCCATACATACCAATGCTTCGTTGTAACCTTCCATCCATACCTCCCTAGGTTGCTTGTGGAATTGGAAAGTGAACCTTTTAACTTGATGTTGGAGTTTCTTCGACATATCATCTTTCACTTGCAGCTGAAAGAATTGATCGGCTACTGATCTATCTTTAGCTTCCAGCTTCTTAGACAACTCGGTGATAGCTTAACTCTTTGCTTTCAATTGGTCATCTTGGTCGGTCAATGTCCTCTGAGTTCTGGACTTATCAATAGTTGGTCAAATGATTCTTTGCTTAAAAGATGAAACAGACTTGGACTTCTTTAAATCTTCGAGTTCTTCTCTCAGTTTGCCATTCTCATTCTCCAAGAAAGAATCACCTTCATCGGTATCAGCAGTAGAAGGATTTTTCAAGGACCCAAGTTCATCCCTTAACTTATTATTCTCTTCCTTCAAGAGTTTAGCAATTTCTTTAGCCTCATCAATTTCACGGTTTAGAAAAAACTCCTTCTTTCTAAAAGAAGGATCATGTTTCTCTAACATTTCCTCAAAACCCCAAGCTTCACTCAAAGACTTATATTTGGCTTCGTAATCAGCATGGAGCAAAGCTTTGGCCTCATTATGTTTCGCTTGTAAGTCTTCTATCATCTCATAATAAACAATATTATTGACTACAACCTAATTAGGAAGATATTTAAGATAAATGTAGGCGCCCTTGGCCTGATCAGAAGCATCTTTGTCGAGCAAGTTATTTACATCCTCATCTGTTAAGTCTAGGTGACCAACCTTGAACAAATTATTACAACGCTTGAGTAGGTCAGAGTCATTGGCAAAGATTTGTTCCAACTTGATCATGAACTAAAAAGGATAAATCAACAGTTAATCAACTATTAAGAAGACATAAAATAACCAGACAATTGGAAAAATATGTTATTTTATTGATAAAGGACAGTCATATAAAATTACATCAGAAGAAAATCAAAAGAAAAACTAAAAGGTGCAAAATACAAAGATGTTCAGCTGAGCTATTCTACGCCTTCTTCTAATCCTTCTCAACATCAATGGTCTCTTGCTCACCAGAAGGAACAACAACATTTCCTTGGTCGACAGGACGTTTAAAAGATTTTATGGCCATAGAGGATTCCCCAAAGACAATGTCATCTTAAATCTCCTTATCCATGTTAGGGGGATACCCTGGGTCATGCCAGAGGAAAAGTTCAGAATCATCAGCAGTATCCACCTCTCTCAATGTTGCCGACCAACCTTCCTTGGAGAATTTATTCTTGGCGTAGCGGACCTGGGAAAAAGTAGTAGATAGCTTTATCCCAGCCCTTATAAGAGGAATCTTCTTTGATTTTCTTCCTCCTCGCCTTCTCAGTAGATAAGTCCTTAGCCATTTTGACCACTTGATCTTGGGAAGCCTTTTCCCTGCGTTCAACTTCAGCAGTAATCGAGTTAGCAACCACCAAAGCATTATCAACACGCTGTCGTGCTTCTTCGTCAGTCTTGAACTTCTCTTCCCAGGTTTTCTTCTCATTCTCTAGAGCCTGTTGGGATTCTAGCAAAGATTTCCTTAGACATTCAAAGGCCCTTTCCACCTCTCTTAAAGAGGAGCGCAGTTGGTCATCCTTCTCCAGCATCTGGTTGAAATTAACCAGGAACTGTAAAGAGAAAAACAGAGTTAACACGAAAAGAATAAAGTATAAAATATAAGAAATATTCGAGCAATTGTAAAAATTAAAGAGATCTCACAAAGGCAAGGCTCTAAGAAGCCCTTTTAGATAATCTTGATCAAGGCATAGCAGTAAAAAAAATTCCTATGGTCTGAGAGATTGCCAGACTTGATTAACTTCCCATCCAAACTAGGACTCAAGTCTACAGATGAGCCAGCAGCAGAGGAGATTTTACCGACCAAAGCATGTTGGTCGGCTGAAGCAGCTTTTTCAACCTACTTATCAGCATGACTCCTCTTTAGTCTCTTCAAAGAAGACTCACCACCCTTTTGGTTGGGATCTTTTTTCCAACATCATTTTTATTCTTTGAAGCACTAGTGTCAATGGGATTCTGAGTACCAACAATAGAGTCATCCTCTATGAGGTTGGGTATTTTTCTCTTAATTATGCTGGCAGTGAGAGGGAGTTCTGAGTCAAAAGATGCGGAAGTGCCAACAACAAGTTCACCACCACTATATGTAGTAGCAGAGGAAGTTGAGATTGGACTTCTCTCCAAGTCTATGATGTTGGAAGGGGTGGCAGTTGTTGGTCAAACAATAAAAAAGTTATAGAAATTCTATAATTCAATAAGTATAAAGCCGACATAATATGCTCCTCACCTATCCTTTGATGAATGCCCCACAAAAACTTGAGCTCGTTAAGCTTGATGTCACATTCTCTGGAACTCTTCTTCTCCCTATCAACTGCAAGCAAATAAATAGCAAATGTTAATTGGCATATCAAAAGGTCATCAGCGTGAATACACAAAAATATGTTTATTATAACCTATGTCAAGACCCTCTTTAGGGCATCTTGGTTCATCGTGTACTTCACCCTCTTGAAGAGGGATGTATTGCCAGTTCTTTGCAATTACCCCGTGATCAAAATAATCTTTATTCGAGTCAGGCAAATTGATGACTAGGGCTCTATTGGCAAATCTAGTCTTCAAATAATATGTATTGTCACTGGTGGGCCATTGGTAATAAAACATGAGTTCAGGGATTCCAATATGGGTCCCATGAATTTGATTAAGGCTATGGATTTCATTAACTATTCTAAAAGTACAGGGGGCTATTCTAGCGGGTACAACATCAAAATATTGACAAAACTCTAAGCAAAAAATGATTCAGAGGAAAAGTAAAGCTGCACTCAACTATGAATAAGGAGGGAATCCAATGACCCTCAGATAAGGAGAAGACATCAACACGAGGATTGGGAAATTTTAAATCTACCTAATTTGGTATATTCCATTCCCTCCTGAATTCATCTAAAGAATCAACATAAACTACGTAAACCATGATTCAAGAAGAAAAAAAGAAAGGAAATGAAAGAATTCTTGCAGAAACTTAAGGATTCAGCAAGAACTGTCAAAAGAGAGGAAGAATGACGGCAAATGAGCACACAAGAGTTCAAAGAAATCAGCTACAGTTTGAAAGTTTGGGGTAAAGCAAAACCGAAAAAGTTCATAGCCTTTTATAGGTTACCTCAAAAATAGCAAACATAATGATTAAATGTACCAAGAATTGACATTCCGACAGCTTCGCAAATCAGATGGTGAAAAATACTCATTTACCCTTGGGCGGTTCGTTAAATTTCAAATTATTTGCAAAAATGCTATCTTCAAACAGTACCAAAAAAATTTAACAAGTGTGGGAAGTCGACTGCCAACCAAGTATTACGAAAATAGCTCAAGCTATACCCTGGAGCAAATACTCTATACTTTCATTCAAGCATCAAGCATAGAACATTGGGTGCTTCTGTTGATACAAAAAATTATCCATCTACGTGGACCAATTAGAAATAAACATTTGTCCTCCTATGTGGCCTTAATCCTAGTCAGCTGATAATAGCCTAACAAGGAATGCCGACCAACATAAGGAATACCGACCAATACTGGGAAGGCCGGCCAACAAGATCAGTAAAGGGTGAACATATGAAGAGTCATATTACTCATAGTTTGTACAACTAATCGTCACACACATTATGTAAGGATGTAAATGCTTAATACATAAATGCATTCCATCCCTTGACATTCCACCCCTTGATTTCCAGATCAGTTTCAATACATTGTAAACCCTTCATCAAGGGCACGAAAGATACGCGACAACAACAGGCAGAAAGATCCTAGGTAAATACCTAAATTTGCGCTACTAGAAAGATCAATACAATAACATTGGATGTAGGCTTTCTGATACAGCCAAACCACTTTTAAAAACTCTCTTGATTTTTGTTTATTTTTGCAATCTTATATCTTCTGTGATTATAAAATTAGATCATGTCTAGTTTTTTACATCAACACCAGGGTCATGGGTCTGTGCATGCCCACACTATGTAGGGTTGGAATCTCGTTGAGTAACGTTGTATGGTTATGACCACGGACTTAAGTCCATAACCGCCTCCGGGTTTTTATTTTCATTTTGGGTTCGGTGGTGAGATTCTGACCCAGTTGCTCAAATTGTAGTGGATATTCATAGAGCCTGATAGCATGCTAGTGATTTCGCATCCAGTGAGTTATTACTCTGATGGATTGTGATTATACATATATAGTGAGTTATATATATATATATATATATATATAGAGAGGTATACTTGATGTGATTTGTGCATTCGTATATATCTGTGTGCAGGAATGTTCTTACACTTATCACACTTTCAACATCTTTATCACACATATTAAAGGCTATAATTTTTACTTTCCTTATTTCATGTTTAAACCCACTTAAACCTTTATTAAACTTGTTTAGGTGTTCATTATCAAAATATTACAACTTTACATGCATGATATGATGGAGTTTAATTCCAAAAATCCATTTAAATGAATTGAACACATAATTTATTCTAGAAAATCATAACACTTGCAAAATATACCTTTTAAGACATAAATGACATTTTTACTTCTTCAAAACTCAAACATGTAATACCCCGTATTTTCGTGATATTTATTTATGCGATTAATTGGATTAAATGCGTAATTAATTGGAAATTAATCCGGATTAAAATACTAGCGAGATGCGAGTTGGTATTTGATTATAATGTGTTTGATTATAATGTACATATATGATTATATATGAATATTGAATTATGAAATTTGTCGTGAGATTGAAATACGGCAATTTGGGAATTTTGTTGAGACGCACGTGACAGTCGCGTCAGGAATATAATTATGTTAATTAAAAAGCGAATTTTATTTCTATTAACCGTATGGTCATTTTGAGTGCGCCAACGCGTCCGGAAGGGTCGAAATAGTCAGAAAACACTAGCCGGGGGTTTAGTTTGGGTCCCGGGGCATTTTTAGGCCATACCGACAACGTATAAGGGTAGTTTGGTAATTTTAGAATTTTGGGATTTTTGATTAACGAATTATAGGAGTTTTAAATGTAAAATTAAAAGACCCACTAACCCATTACCAGCCATTTACTGATTAGAGGGCTACGGGGGTTATTAGAATTAGCCCCAAAAGTTCCTAAGACAAACCCTAGCCTCCATTGCCACCATTAGAGAAGAAAGCTTGGAGAGAGAGAGAGAGAGGAGGAATTCTGCAGAAGAGAGAGAGAACCATTCATCAGATTCGTCATCAAATCCAGAGTTACACTTAAGGCAAGTGGTTTAATTTCAATTAATTGCAGAGAATGCTCCTTCCATGCGTAGGAATTTGTTATAATTGTATTTGTTTGGGAGATGGATGAAAACCCATTAAACTTGGAATTAGAATCTTGCATATTGATGAGGAATTGCATGTATAATTGTATGTAGGTGATTATTCTTATTATAATAATATCTTGGATGAAATAAAACGGATTTAATTAGGCCCATTGATGATTTATAACTTTTAGGGTTCATGTTCATGTGATTTGGGAAAAATGTGGGAGATTTGATAATTTGATGTAGTTTAGGGTGATTTGAACCCATATGAATGATGTAATACGGTTGAAACATGTTTAGGGATGATTAGTAGCTTTGAATAATCGTTAGATTAATGTTTAGATGAGGTTAGAGGTGAAGAGAAGTTGGAAAAACGAGATTTGAAAAATCTGGGCTCGAATCTGCCCACTCGTTAGAAGACCTGCCCAGGTCGTTCGAACGAGCTTCTAACAAGTTGACAGTTGGGTTTCTAACGAGAGGGATGTTCGTTCGAAGACTTTCGTTCGAACGAGATCTCGTTAGAAGACCCAGTTCGTTCGAACGAACTCTCGTTCGAACAGCCTCGTTCGAACGAGACTTCTAACGAGCTGACAGTTTGGGCTTTATAGCCTGTTTTGATCCCGAGTGTCCCGTAACCTTGCCTATAGGTAGAGATAACACTTCCTAGTGGATTAATTGATATATTTGGGATGTTTGGGATATAACGAGGAGTAAAACCTAGAAGTGTAGTTTGAACCTAAGGGGAATTATGAAGTAGGACGTGAGCGTCTATTACGATGCGAGAAATATTGACGGCCTAAATAATTATATTAACCGGGAACATATAAATTGTGTAGCTTTATATGTCGGTACGAGATGGAGAAGTGTACCACCAATATATTATGGTGATTACTAAGATGTGTATGTACTTAGTATATGTATTGCTTTTATGTGTATGGCATACCTACCATACTTGCTATCACGGGAGGTTTACGTTCGCTTAGGGCCCTATAATCCTTGTGTTGCCCGGATTTAGACTGGTACCTCGATGAACATAGGTCAGAGAAGGACTTATTGGGATGTTAATAAGTCTGCTGATCGTGGGAGCGCAGGTATGTGCGTGACCCATGTGATGTGACTGTGTTCGCCTCCATTATTTGTGATGTTGTTATCTGAGAACGATTCCTAAGAGATTCGGAATGCGTGATCCTTATGTAGGTGATGTACCGGGATGGATAAAAGAGTATGTGTGCACCGCAGCTAGTCTCGGGGTGCTTGTTTTGTATATTTATGACGGGAATAATATACACTTAATTAATGGGAACTTTCATGTTAATATTGTGAATACCATTATTGTATTGTTTTGAGAAAACATAACGGGTTAATTGATAGTGAATTGTATTACTAATTGAGAATCTGAGTTTAAGTAAAGCCCTCTATTTAATTGATAACGCTAGAATGTATTATGGAGATCGAGTAGTAAGGGGTAGCACTTATTACGTTTTGGTTACATATATATGTCATTTAGATGGGTAAGGTACGTTAGGATTGCACATGTAGTCGAGAGGTGAGAATTTCATGTGAGTGCACGTCCTAACATGTATTTTGCATTTAATGTTTTAATGTTATTAAAACACTTGCTGTTTTTAAAATGATTTCCACTTTCGGGCTCTGACCCATTTGCTTTCAAATCTATTTTTGTAAAAACCATTTTAGGTGCCCAGCCACAAGGACACCATGCTTGGGATCCTCATTCAGGTGACGAGATGTAGCTGTTTGTGGAAGTTACAGGACTTTGCTTGTAGACGCTTCATCTATCTTGACTCTATATTCATCACTTATCAGTTGTAGGGCATGTCACCCATTTCTTTTAGAGACTTTTCATTTATTTCAGTTATTCGGACTTCTGGCATGTAATTAATTCAGGATTCAGACTTGTCATTTTACTTTCAGTTGTGGGATTGTTGTGAGGAGTTTTCCTCCGGACTTATTATTATCTGTTGATTATTTCATTACTTCGTTATGGTGAATGGATTATGTTGTTCTTCCATTATTCTTTTATCGCATGTTAATCAGACTTAAATTAAAATTTGGCAACTTACTTTTTAAATACTAGGTGGTTAGTAATTATTAAAAATGTTTTCGTCAGTGATGCTATTAACTGAACCAACTTGGCATTTTGTATTGATTTAATAAAGGAGTAGCTACCCGGTATTTAATTAGTCGGGGTGTCACAAAACATATGTTCAACTTTTAAAAAATCTTCATTTTTGCAAGAAACTTTAGAACATCATTTCATCAAAACATTTTAGCAAGATAAATATCATTTTAAACATATTTTATTCCATAAGAGGTTTAGCATCAAATTTCTAAAAATACACCACTTCATATAAATCTCATCTTTAATTTCAACACAACTTTGAATTATTCATTCATAATTTACTTTCTAAGAAAATAACATTTTTATTCCATAAAAATATTAAATACCAAATTTACTATAAACCCATCATTTTGTTCATATGCGACTCTTATAATCTAACAACAAGACTACTAATATGCAAATAGAGTGTTAATACTAAGAGTACAGTTTCCCAGCTGAAATGGATCTCCACCAATGGTAGGATGAAACGTATAAGAAGATGGCAACCACTCACCTCCTAAGGTAGCCTTAAAGAGGTTTCCTAATTCCACCAAGCTTGTCTCCCTGAAAACTCCAGCTAAACCCTCTTTAAGCTCCATATATCTTCCATCCTCATCTTCTCCAAAAAAAAAACACTCAAAAATTCGTAAATTCACTAAATAATGGTGGAAATGGGGATGTAGGGCTTGGATATGGAGGAATACTTCCAAAAAATATTGGCATAGGGTGGTTACATGGTTGTTTGTGGTAGAGAGAGGTGGATAACTACTTAAAATGGTGGGGTATGACCCACCTCTCTCTCTCTCTCTCTCTTTCCAACTCAAAATAACCCAAATAAATTCAAAAACCCTTATAAAAATATCCCCAAACCTTAAAATCCCATTTTTTTCCCAATCTAGGCTATTCAAAACTCGACACCTCATCCCCCCCCCAATGGCCCAAAATGCGACAACACATCAGGACAACCCAATTTAAAAATTCTGGCACACCTCATTCGAACGAGAATGTCTTCTCGTTTGAACGGACCTTCGAACGACCATATAACGAGACAAACCTGTTATGTAGAAGGATCTCTTTCGATCCCCACTTCGAAAAACCGGGGCTCCCTGTTCGAATGACTTATCTTCGCTCGAACGAAACTCTAATCTCTTTCGAATGACCCCCAACTCATTCGAACGACCATCTTCATGAATTTTCCAATTTTAACCCACAATCTTCCAACAATTAGCATCATGACCCCAAAATGGTCAATTGCATCTATACTTAATCATAATGATCCAAATCCCATGGTTTTCATATTATTACAACTTACACAAAAAAATAATAAAATATTAGGTGCAGGTATTACGCTTTGAGTTGTTAATCCTATAAGCCTATGACGTTGTTTGATTGAGACGCTACAACCAAGCTTAAAAGATTTGTTATGTCATGTTGTGTTTATCATGCCAAGTTTGTCTTCGCGTTTACCAAGGATCTCGCAAGTATGAATGCATATATTTTATGTGTCCTTGAAAATATTTTAAGGGTGCTAGTTTTTTATTTGGGATAATTCAAAGCTAGTCCCATTTATTGGGTCAAAGATGCACCAAATCCCATTGACTTTTTTAATGCACCAAGTCCGTTTTCATTATAGACTACATATATTTACACAAATATACCCTCACATGTACCCATTTTAAACCCACTTACTCTCTCTCTAAAAATAAACACATTATCTCACACTATTTCTCTCTCTAACAACCCCACTTCTACCTCCACCCCCACCCCACCCCACCCCACCGGAGACTCACTGAAAATAGCCCACAGAAAAATCTCGCTGGAGGCCGCCAGAATTCTCGCTGGAGTGTTTCTCTCTCTCTTCGTCTATTTCATTATTTTTTTTGGTCCGGGCCAGCGGAACCATCACCCGAGCTAGAGAAGAAGAGTTTTTGCCAGAAAAAACAGAGGTTTTGCCCGAAAAAACGGAGGTTTTACAGAAATGGATAAATTTATATGTTTGATTTTTTCGGCAAAAAAGATCTAATATGGGTGTTGTTTGATAGATCTCGACGAGTAGATTCCAAATATATAAATTTTATGAATTTTGGATTTGTAGATTTGAAGTTATGGACTTTTAAAGATTTGGTGTTTTTTTTAAAAAACGACGTTAAGAGCTGTAAAGAGTTGTGGGGGTGATTTTGATGGTGTATTTGTCATATTAATGTGCTGAGTTGGCAAAATAAGACCTTTGACACCATTGACTCAGTCAAAGGATCTCTTGCATCATTGACCAAGTGAATGGGACTTCAAAATAATTACCCCTTTTTATTTTGAAAATGTTTCGAACTGTTTTTAATATTTTTTAAGATGTTTTTTTTAGTTTTATTTCGTTAGAACGTGTTTATGGCTCGTTGGAACAACATGGTGTTCTCGTTAGAATGCAGATCAAATGAACATCAAATGAGAATGCTCTGCCTTAAGTCTTTAAGTTGAATTTTATCAAAAGACTCATTTTTCTTATCTTTGTCTCGATAATTTCTTATCATCTCTCAAAACAAAACCCTAACCCTAACTCTTTCACACACCCACACTTCATCCCAAAGTCACCAACACCATCTCCAATGCCACCATCCTTCTCTTTATAATTCGAGAAAATAACACAACCCCCTCCCCCCACAATGTTAGAAAATTTGCGCAACCGAAGTGGGGGTTGAGTTTTTAGACTTAAAAATTAAAAATGGAAAACTAAAACCCTAAATATTAACTAATAAACACCAAAAATGCAAAACCTTCAAAAATGATCGCCACTACAACCAGGTGGTCGGTCACAGTGGGGTTTCACGGTGGGAAGTCCTGTGAAAACCTCCAATGGAAATTAAAACCTAAAATATTAACTAATAAACACCAAAAAAATGCAAAACCTTCGAAAAATGATCTCCACTACAACCAGGTGGCCCGTCACAGTGGGGTTTCATGATGGGAAGTCCTGTGAAAACCCCCTAACCACGATGACCAGTCATCGTGGAAATGAGATTAACATGATGAGTGGGCACCGTGGTTTAGGTTTTTCACGTTGACTTCCCACTGTGCTCGTGGAGGTGGCCATTAATGACGAATTTATCATTTTTTGAATTATTATTTTTGGGTATATTAGGCCTTTATTTTTTTATTTGGTTTTGAAAAAAAGAAGTGAGAGTTACATTTAAAAAATAAATAATAATTTGCTACATTTTTGGATAGCTGTTTTGTTAATTCTAACATTTCCAATTTAAATCAAGGGACATATACCAAATAGTCCCTCGGACATTTTTTAATACCCATTTAGTCAAAACTTTTTTATTTTGCCTCAAAAAGTCCTTTGCCACATATTTTGGAGAGGGAGTGCCGCTGGCGCGGACCTCTAAAAATAAGAGGATATTGAGTGCTTGAGGGACTAAATGGGTTAAACTAAAAATATATGTCATTTTAAAAAAATATATATTTATAGTAGGACTATTTAATAATTGACCCTTAAATTAAAGGAGCGGATTTTGCGGGATTAGGAAGATTTTCCCAGTTTCGTGTGCGCGCTCTGTCTCTCTCTCTCTCTCTCTCTCTATCTCTATCTCTCTCTCAATTAACGCTCCCTGAATATACATATACCGTTACCACGCTCTCTCTCCTAATTTATCACATAATGTAGGTTTGTTTTATCAAATCTACATTCTTCAACTTAGGACATGTAGAGGTTTAATATTTTTTGTTATGTTTGTTTCATATAAATACGTTATGTTTAGCCACAAATTTGGGTTTATGAATTGCCGTGATATTCAAATGTTACGCTTAATCAACGCTTCATTCATCATCAGCGGTGTGTTTTCTTTGAGGTTTAATATTTTCTGTTAGTGTTTGTTTCATATATAAATACGTTATGTTTATTCTCTCATCTAAACTTAGGGCTTTTACATTTCCTGTCATATATTCTATTTTTCATTATCTCCTATATTCAATGGATCATTTTGGCAAAACCCTATTTCAATTGTCCTAAATTACGGGTTTCATGTCTTTTTGGTAATACACTATTTAAATTGTCCTTAGCTTAGCTTTTGCAAATACTTAGACACAACACCAATTATGTGTTCATTTACAAATTGGTGTTATGTCTAATTATTTGTAAAAATTGGGGACAAGTCAAATACCCTATTATCAAAAAGGGGTTTTTTAGTGCAAATGGTGGACATAATTTCAAATTTAGCAGGGGCATTGAAGTTATCACTCTAACTTATGTGTATACGTGTGTATTTGTTAAGATCCTTATTAGGTCTTCTAGAAAAATTTAAGCCATTGAATATGGTTTATATATTAAATTAGTAAGCTTCAAATTTATAATTTTGTTCCATACAGTGTGTCTATTTGTTCCATACAGTTAGTGTTCTAGTCATCTTCCTTGATGCTAATAACAAGGCCATAGTTTCAATAATATGAATTAGATACTCATGCACAATACTTGTTGTACTCAAAACATGTACCATAAAGTCACATATTATTATTAGATTAGTATTTTGCAGGCTAATATGAAATTAAAACCCTTATTTTGTAACTGTTATGCTTGGACTTTAGGTTTGTGGTGTGAGATCCATTTGAGCGTAATATTAATTCATATGTAATTGTATTTATATAAAAATTACATGTTATAAACCCCCATATGTTTCCCTATGCTCAAATACAATAAATTAGGTACAATCTATTCCAGTAAGGTACATTGTATAATCTGACTTTTCTTTAAAAATTTGTTCAATTTAATTTGCCTGTAGAGTTCAGAATGATGCTTGCTCCATATCTTGGTTTGAAGTTCTGATGCTTACGTAGCCCCCTTTGTCCGGAGCCTAATCCGAATTGGAATTCATATTTAGGGGTGAATGTATTAGGACTATTATTAGGAATGATTGGAAGATGCCTTTTTTTTAGATTTAGATGGGTTTTAATTATTACATATTTACCTTTTTAGATATTTACCATACTTGGGAGCCCTGCGTTATGTTTTATAAATAAGGCTAAAGTGTTAGTTGGCACCTCTTTACTGTTCCAAGCTCCTCCGAGTCTCGCTATTTATATGCATTTAGCCTGAATATAGTTTTGCTGTGTTAATTTTTTTTCTCTACAATTTTTGTGGCTTAAACACTTTAATTATTGATGATTGGTTGGCTTATGTTTTTAATTTCGTATTTTCATATTTGTTCCTCTGGCTCAATTATTTGATCTGGCTCAATTATTTGATATGTGAAATAACTTACTCATCACTCACATCATTACTAGATTGTGGTTTTAGTGTTGATTGAAGTTAATTTATTAAATTGATTTTTCTACATTTACTAATTTGTTTGGCTATTTTGTTTTGTATAACCAGTCAAGGTCTTATGAAAAGCTTCCCGGGCTTGAAGCAATGTATGGACTTTTTACTTCTATTATACAATCATTGTATTATTCGACTTTGGGATGACCTGAGCAGGGGTAATTGATGACTTCAACATTGCTATAGTAGGTCTGTACCAATTCTTACTCGACATATATACAATTGGAATGTTCCATTATCTTTTGATCAGGTATGTTTGAAAATAACACTTCCATAATTTTCAATATAATAGTTGCACAATTATCTAATACTACACGTTACTATAGAATCACTAAGGGTGTGTTTGGTGTAGACACCCCAATATTGCGCCCCCTCTCTAATTAATTTGGTTCCTGGATCATATTTGCATCATTTTAAATTGCCTGAATTAATCATTATTATTTCCCCACACAATTTACCTCATAAATACATCACAAAAAGTGTTTGGAATGTGTCACCCATACCGACGTTATTTCCTAGCAATCCCACTCTATTTACAGGTGCTAAGCTTGATTGCAAAATAATAATGGGAGCCAACCCCAAATTACCCTTTAATATATTTATATCCATATCGTTTTCACAATACTATGTTAATTTTATTATGATTGAAAACAAAAATTAGTCACTTTTAAGATCAATTGGTTCTCATAATTGTAAGGTTTACGAAAATAAGGTTTGTTTCAATTATGTTATCGTATTCATATGGAAATTTTAGGGTTCTATTTCGAGGTTAGTCTTTTTTAAGATTTTGGTTGGCATTTTGGAATACTAAATTAGGGTTTTCATTTCAGATTAACTTTTCGTTTTAAGGATTTTTTTCTTTTATGTTTTGTAACTGTTATGGCTTTAGTCTTGTGGTCTGAGATCCGTTTGAGCGTAATTTTTATTCATATGTAATTGTATTCATATAGAAATTACATGTTATAAACGCTCATATGTTTCCCTATACTCAAGTACAATGAATTAGGTTCAATCTATTGTAGTAAGGTACATTATATAATATGACTTCTCTTTAAAACTTTGTACAATTTAATTTGCCTCTGGAGTGCAGAATGATGCTTGTTCCATATCTTGGTTTTAAGTTTTGATATTTCTTTATAGTGTTTCATATGTGAATAGTTGATCTTTTTAAGGATTTGTTTATTCTTTTCATTTTGACTTCTAGATATAATTTTTGTGGTTAAATCTAATATTTTTTTATTAATCGAAAGATCTTTTGATTGTGAAGATCACGACTCTAAGAGATTTTCTTCATACCTTTTACCATATGTAACTCTATGATCAAATACAGTAAAATATAATCAATATACTGTAGTACGGTACATAAAATAACGCTTTCCCTTTTCTCCAAGGTTTATATATTTTCTTAGTGTCTGACATATAAATAGTTGATCTTTTTTTCAGGGTTTGTTTACCCTTTTCATTTTGATTTGTTGTTGATATATATTTTGTGGCAAAAACTAATGTTTGGTTACTAAATTAAGGATCTTTTGATTATGAAGATCATGACTATGGTGTGTTTGGTAACCCCAATCCGATGCCTTCGAATTGAAATTTGAATATTTTGTGTCAAAAAATTTCAATATTTGAACTAAAAATATTCTAATTCCAATTCCAAGGTATGAAATTGTGGCTCCCAAATACAACCAATGAGATTAATTTAGGATCTCCCGAATGTTTATTGAGGTTTTTTGCATTGGTTTAGCATCGTGTTTGATGTAATTTCAGGTGCTTGTCTTGGTTTTTCGATATGGGATAATAGAATTGGTTTTTGTATCTGTAAACTATCTCAAACTTTTTCTCAAAGTTGAGAGTTGCTTATGTCCGAATGAATCAACACTGAAACAAGGTTATGTCGAAACAAATATGTTCTCAAAACGGCTAGAAAATTTGTGTTCAATGACTATATATATGTCCATTGTTTGTGTTAATTGCAGAGTGGTAGGGGCTCATCTATGTCTAATAGAAGCACTCTTATCTAAGTTAGAAGACCTATGAGTTTGCATTGTCTCGTCTAGTAAGTGATTTTTTTAGTATTTTGGCCTTATTGAATTGTTAACGGATTCGAAAAATGCTCTAGATCACATCGTTTTGAACCTCAAACATTTGACCTTTTATTCACTATGGGAATCAACATGTTTCTTACCATTTAGACTACGTGCTCGTGTGTGGATTTAATATGAGATTTTCACTCGATTGAATACTCGTCAATCATCTATATTTCCTGACTCATTTTGTTTTAGTTGATTTTTTTTGGTGGCCTTTCAAGTTTTTCTAAAATTGGAATGTTTTGGCCGGTTCCCATTTTTTTGGTATCACACACCCCTGATCGCGCTTTGCCCTAGCATGTCCCCCGATCGCGGTTGCGATGATAACCCCCGCAAGTGCGGGTGTGCAGTGGGGGTAAACATGTCCTTTTCTTATCCACACGCGTGTATCCTTTTAATATTTAGAAACCAACACTTTTTCCTTTACCAATTCGTTCTCTCCAAAACCCTAGGAGGGATGTATCGTTTTTTCCTCTCCACACCACCATTGCAGCTCCATTCTCCTCCCATCTACTTCGTCCAGGTAATTTTTTTCCTGCTCAATCGCCATGCGTGTTGAAAGATTACTAAATTCTATAATCGATAGTCCCATGCACATTATTTTGGACACTCTATAGGGGTATGATAGGTAGCCTATTATATCTCACCGCTAGTCGTCCTGATAAAGCATATAGTGTAGGTTTCTGTACCGGTTTTTAAGCACGTCCGAAAGAATTCCACTCGTTAGTAGTTAAGAGAGTTATTTTGTGAGTGGGACTCTCGATTATAGAATTTTGTACTCTTTTAATACGCATGCTTCGTTGTATGCCTACTTCGGGTCGGAGATGTACGATGGACAAACGAGTGTTTTTTTTTATCTAGGTAGTGCACTTATGTCTTGGCCAAGAAAGAAACAAAATTCTATTCTAATTGTTGACTGCGGAGGCCGAGTACAAAGCTGCAGTTGTTGCACATAAATTATCTTGATGAAACAAATGCTTTGTGATTATGCAGTACATCAAGAGACGATGACTATATATTGTAATATTACAAGTGCTATAAACATTTCAAAAATCCCATGAACACTCTCGCACTAAGAACACCAGTATTCTTCATCATTTCATCCGCGATTTGGTTGAGGAAAATGTAATTTCCCTTAGTTATGTTTTGACATATATTTAATATGCTGATATTGTCCCCGAACCTCTTAACTCATTTAGGTTTGGAGAACTTAAGAATCCATCGGGGCGCGCTCTATAGATTATGATGTCGTCGTATTCTAGATTAGGATCTATTATCTCTTGCTCTAGTTATTCCTATATATAAATCGTCTATGTAACTCATGTAACATATTACTTCTTTTGTTTTTTCTTTTTTTATTCTCAGTTCAAAAATATTTATATACTTTTATAATCTTCATTTTGAAAAACCCTAAAATATTTTTATTTTGGATGTATGAAACGCTACGTTGCTATTTGAGTCTTATAACCCATCTTTTGGTCACTGCCCATTTTCTAAATTTTAATTGTTGACTGTTGAGACCGAGTACACATCCCCCATTCTATTTGTCTCACCCATCCACTCTTTGTATTTTGGATATCCCATCACAGCTACCACAACTAATCACCTATTAAAGGTACGAAGCGTATATTCATGAATTAGTATAAACAAAAATTAGATTTATAGTATGTTTCATTTCATTATGTCTTATTTATATTCAAATTCAATTTATAATAGAAATTTATATTTCCTCCATCTCCTCTAAAGGGTGAGTGGTCCTATCCCATTCAAGACCGCATTTTTCTGTAATATACTTAACAACTCATGCACATTGTTACTATTTGAAAAAAATTTGGCAGCATATCCCCGTAGTTCTCCAAGTACACGACGTAGATTGGCAAGTGTGAGTGTTATTTCAATTGATCAATTGAAATAACACTCACACTTGTCAATCTAGTAAGTACCCAGAGAACATTAAGATACAACTGTAGAACTTCCTCCAAAAGTAACAACTTTAAGCCACTAACAATATTATACAGAAATTATATAGTCTCAAACTGTCCAAACGGGACAATTCGAGAGATCTCATTACAGGGGTAATGACGCTTGAACGGGTCTAAGGGCTATTGAATGCGTACGCATAAGAACTAGAAGGCTAGTATCTATGCGCACTATATTTAATTTCAAGTATGTTTCATTTAATTATCATACTATATATATATTGTTCGATATACAAAGTAATTTTCAAAAAAAGTTGAAAAATCCCACCCCCACATGGACAATAATCCAGTGGTCATGCCACTTTTAAAACTAACCAACCCAACATTTACTAAACAAAATAATCCAACAACAATGTTAACAACAAATGTGTATCCCGTACTCCTTCTAATTCATCTACTCAATTAATTCATTTCATCAATTAAAATAACAATTAAAGTATACAATTATTAATTTACTAATTTACAATGAGGGGCAATCCTACTTTCATATGAAATGGGCACTAATTGTTAATTTACTTTCATCTAAAACTATACAATTAAAGTTACAATTAAAGCTATACAATTTATTAATTAAAGCTATACAATTGTTATGAAACGCTACGTTGCTATTTTGCGAACTAACTATAACTACGCCAAGACACAAGTGCACTATCCAAATAAAAACAATTTAGAAAAACTTTAAAGGCCTCCAAAAAAAAATCAACTAAAATAAAAGTTAAGGAAAATACAATTTCATATAAAACAAAAAAAAATGAAAGTTAGTAGCATGAAATTTTACTTTGACGTCTTTCAACACCACACAACGAGTCAGGGTGACGTCTTTCAACACCACACAAGTGTCTAAAGTATCCCATTTTGCATACACATACAAATAGATGAATTAGGGTGTATGTTTTATGCATATCTACTAGCAATTTGATTTTGCTTGTTTTCACTCAATCGGGCCTAATATATTTTCTTTGCTAGATTTTTTAGCATTGCATGTAAGAATCATTACTTGTGAGGATTCTTATACAAAATTATGAGAGATGCAATGGGAAGTGCTGGCCTAAGGGAGGTAAAAATTCAATTGGCAAAATCGTCTTTTTTGTGCTCCGTAAAAAAAGGCAAAAAAATAAAAAACAAGAGCATTTTGAGGTAGATATAAGTTGAAAACCAATGAGTTTTCAATGACTCGTCCAGTATGCGATTTTATTCTATCCTTATAGAATTGTTAACGGATTCGAAAAACGCTCTAGATAGCATTATTTTGAACCCGAAAAATTTGTTGTTTTATTCACTATACGAATTAACATGATGCTTACCATTTAGACTAAGTCCTCGTGTGTGAATCAAATGAGAGATTTATCCATTTTCCGTGATTCATGTGGTGTTGCAAGACATCAAAGTAAAATATAATGCTATTAACTTTCGGGTTTTTTTTTTGTTCTATATGAAATTGTATTTTCCTTAATTTTTATTTTAGTTATTTTTTTTGGTGTCCCTTCAAGTTTTCCTAAGATTGGACTTTTCTGGCCGATTCCTATTTTTGTTTTGGTAACAAGCACCCCTGGCCGTGCTTTGGTCACGCATGTCCCCCGGTCCTGGTTGCGATGATAATCCATTTGGGCACGGGTCTGCAGCGGGGGTAAACATGTCCTTTTTTCTCCACACATGTGTATCCTTTTAATATTTAGAACCTAACATTTTTTCCTTTACCAGTTCATTCTCTCCAAAACACTAAGAGGGTTGTACCCCTTTTTTTCTCTCCAAGCCTCTATTGCTCGTTCCATCTTGTTCGTTCATGTAATTTTTTTTGGAGAGAGTACTCTTAGATCCCTCGCAAAAAAATTTTAAACACTAAAGGAATTTTGATATTTTTAAACACTTAGGTCCACTAATTCGCTTCTTATAGAAGTCTACGCTATTGGCATAACAAGTGTACCTAATAGCAAATGTTTAAAAATTGCCAACAAGGGATCTATGTGTAAATTGCCTTTTTTTTACTCAATCGCTATTGGAGTAAGCATATAAGGAAGCATACGTGTTGAAAGAGTACCAAATTCCATAATTCAGAGTCGCACTCGAATTATTTTGTACACTCTATAGGGGTATGATAGGTAACCTATTGTATCTCACCGCTAGTCGTCTTGATATAGCATATAATGTCTTCGTTTTCACCCGTTTTCAGGCACATCCAGAAGAATTCCACTTGTTAGTAGCTAAGAGAGTTATCAAGTATGTTAGTGGGACTCTCGATTATGGAATTTTATACTCTTTCAATACGCATGCTTGCTTACATGCCTACTCCGATGGAGATTGGTTTGGAGATTTCCGATGTACAAAAGAGTGGTTGTTATTATCTAGGGAGCACACTTGTCTCTTGGCATAGAAAAAAACAAAATTCAAATTTAATTGTTGATTGTCGAGGCCGAGTATATAGGTGCAGTTAGTTGGTGCACAATATTTATTTGGATGAAACAAATGCTTTTTGATTATGCAGTAGATCAAGCAACAATGACTATACATTATGATCATACAAGTGCTATAAACACTCTTGCACTAAGCATACCACTATTCTTCATCATTTCATCTGAGATTTGGTTGAGGAAAATGTAATTTCCATTAGTTATGTTCAAACAGATGTTCAATACGCCGATATCATCACCTAACCCCTTGACTCATTTAGGTTCGAGAACTTTCAGAAGTCCATCAGGTTTCGCTCCATTGATTAGGATGTCGCCGTATTCAAGATGAGGATCTATTATCTCTTCCAGTTGTTCCTATATATAAATCGTCTATTGAACTTATGTAACATATTTCTTCTTACTTTTAGTTGTCCTTTTTTATTGCTAGTTCGAAAATATTTATATACTTTTATAATCTTTATAATGAAAAACCCAAAAATATTTTTGAATTTTATTTTCTTTTTCAAAAACCCTAGAATATTTTTATTTCGAATGTCTGGAACACTACGTTATACGAGTCTTATAACCCGTTTGCAAGTCACTGCCTATCTTCTTAGTTTCATGTATCTTGTAATGTAATATTTATTTCATTCTAATCTCACTTGACTATTATATAACATTCACCACAGTCTTGTAAAATAAACTCGTGTCTAAAGTATCTTAGTTTTCACACACGTACACACAAATGAATTAGGGTGTTTCTTCGATGCATATCTACTTGCTAGTCTGATTTTGTTCGTTTTCATTCAATCGGGCCTAATACATTTTCTTCGCTAGATTTTTTAGCATTGCATGTAAGAATCGTTTCTTGTGAGAATTCTTATAAAAAATTATGAGAGATGCAATTGGGAGTGTTGCCCTAAGCGAGGTGAAAGCTCTTTATCTGCTGCTTAAAAATATATTGTTAAAAAAATAGCAAAAAATAAAAAATAAGAGCATTTTGAGGGAGTTATAAGTTGAAGACCATTGGGTTTGCAATGTCTCATCTAGTATTTTTTTATATCCTGGCCTTATTAAATTGTTAACGGATTCGGAAAACACTCTAGATCGCCTATTTTTTAACCGGAAACATTTGACATTTTATTCACTATGGAAATTAACATGTTGCTTACCATTTAGACTACGTGGTTGTGTGTGCATTAAATGAGAGATTTTCACTCGATTGAACATACGTTAATTATCCATTTTTCATGACTCGTTATGTGGTGTTGCAAGACATTAAAGTCAAATTTAATGCTATTAACTTTCGTTTTTTATATGAAATTGTGTATTCCTTGATTTTCATTTTAGTTAATTTTTTTGTGTCCTTTCAAGTTTTTCTAAAATTGGAATTTTCTTGCCGAATCCATCGTTTTTTGGTAACACGTACCCTGATCGTGCTTTGCTCGCGCACTTCCCTCTCTCGCAGTTGCGACGATAATCCCCGATGGCGCGGGTGTGAGAAACATGTTCTTTTCTTCTCCACACGTGTGTATCCTTTTTATTTTTAGAACCCCACTTTCCTTTGTCAGTTCATTCAAAACCTTAAGAGGGATGTACCCTCTTTTTCTCTCCATTCCCTTTCCATATTGTTCGTCCAGGTAATATTTGTTCTCCTCAATCGCCATTGGAGTAAGCATATAAGGAAGTATGCGTGTTCAAAGAGTATCAAATTCTATAATCAAGAGTCCTACGCACATTACTTCACACTCTATAGGGGTATGATAGGTAGCCTATTGTATCTCACTGCTAGTTGTCCTGATATAACATATAGTGTAGGCGTATGTACCCGTTTTCAAGTATGTCCGAAAGAATCCCACTTGTTAGTACTTAAAAGAGTTATTAAGTATGTGAGTGGGACTCTTGATTATGGAATTTTGTACTCTTTCAATACGTATGCTTCCTTTTATGCCTATTTCGATGGCGATTGGGTCGGAGATATTCGATGGACAAAAAAGTGATTGTTTTTATCTAGGTAGTGCAATTATGTCTTAGTATAGAAAGAAATAAAATTCAATTTTAATTATCGACTGTCGAGGACGAGTACATAACTGCTATTAGTTATTGCACAGAACTTATTTGGATGAACCAAATGCTTTGTGCTTATGCAATAGATCAACAGACGATGACTATATATTGTGATAATACAAGTGCTATAAATATTTCAAAAATCCCATGAACACTCTCGCACTAAGCACACCTGTATTCTTCATCATTTCATCCGAGATTTAGTTAAGGAAAATGTAATTTCCATTAGTTATGTTCAGACGGATGTTTAATATGATGTCATCATCACCGAACCCCTCGTCTCATTTAGGTTCAAGAACCTTAGGAAGTCCTTCGGGGTGTGCTCCAGTGATTAGGATGTTGTCGTTCTCTAAATCAGGATCCATTATCTATTGACTATTGGAGTTGTTTTAATATATAAATCTTATATTGAACTCGTGTAACATATTTGTTACTTTTATTTTTCCTACTTTTATTCTCAGTCCAAAAATATTTTATACTTTTATAATCTTTATTTTGAAAAACACGAAAATATTTTGCAATTTTATTTATCTTTTCAAAAATCCTAAAATATTTTAATTTCGAATGTCTGGAATGCTACGTTGCTATATGAGTCTTATACCCATCGTCTAGTCACTACCCATCTTCTTAGTTTCCTGTATCTCGTAACGTGATATTGATTTCATTTTAATGTCATTTGGCTATTTTATAGCATTCGTCGTAGTCAAGTAAAATTACTTCATGTCTAAAGTGTCCGATTTTTCTCACACACACTCCAAAATGAAATAGGGTGTATCTTCGATGCATATTTACTAGCCAATTTGATTTTGCTCATTTTCTATCAATTGGGCCTAATACATTTTCTTCGCTAGATTTTTTAGCATTGCATATATGATGAGATATGCAATGTAAAGTGTTGCCCTAAGTGAGGTAAAAGCTCCATCGGCAAAATCCTCAATTATGTGCTCCCTAAAAAATATTTTTAAAAAAATAGCAAAAAAATTAAAAAGGAGCATTTTGAGGGATATATAAATTGACCAATGGGTTTGCAATGTCTCGTCTAGTATGTGATTTTGTTTGTATTTAGGCCTTATTGAATTGTTAACAGTTTCGAAAAACGATCTAGATAGCAATGTTTTGAACCCGAAACATTTGGCCTTTTATTCACGATGGGAATTAACATGTTGCTTATCATTTAAACTACGTGCTCGCGTGTGCAATAAATGAGAGATTTTCACTCGATCAAGTACTCGTGTGGTGTTGCACAGCATCAAAGTAAAATTTAATGCAATTAACTTTATTTATTTATTTTATATGAAATTGTATTCTCCTTAATTTTTATTTTAGTCAATTTATTCTTGTGGTCTTTTAATTTTTTCTAAAATTGGAATTTTTTGGCCATTTTTGGTAACACCCACCCCTGACCTCATTTTACCCGCACATGTCCCCCGATCGCGGTTGCAACGATAATCCCCATAGGCGCGGGTGTGCAGCGGGGGTAAACGTGTTCTTTTCTTCTCCACACGCGTGTATTCTTTTTATTTTTAGAACTCAACACTTTTACCTTTGCCAGTTCATTCTCTTCAAAACCCTAAGCGGGAATTACCCTCTTTTCCTCTCCAAACCTCCATTGTAGCTCCATTCTCCTCCCAACTGGTTCGTCCAGGTAATTTTTTTCTACTCAATTGCCATCGGAGTAAGCGTACAAGGAAGCATGCGTGTTCGAAGAGTATCAAATTCTATAATCGAGAGTCCCACGCATATTATTTGTGGCACTCTATAGGGGTATGATAGGTAGCCTTTTGTATCTCACCGCTAGTTGTCTTGATATAGCATATAGTGTAGGTGTGTGCACCCGTTTTCAAGCATGTCCAAAAGAATTCCAGTTGTTATTAGTTAAGAGAGTTATTATGTAAATGGGACTCAATATTATGGAATTTTGTACTCTTTCAATACGCATGCTTCCTTATATGCCTAGTCCGATGGTGATTGGATCGAAGACGTCTGATGGACAAAAGAGTGTTTTTTTATCTAGGTAGTGAACTTGTGTCTTGGCATTGAAAGAACAAAAAATCAAGTTTAATTGTCGACTGCGGAGGCCGAGTACATAGCTACAATGAGTTATTTCACACAACTTACCTATATGAAACAAATGCTTTGTGATTATGCAATAGATCAAGAGAATATGACTATAAACATTTCAAACAATCCCATGAACACTCTCGCACTAAGCACACTGGTATTCTTAATCATTTCATCCGGGGTTTGGTTGAGGAAAATGTCATTTTCATTAGTTATTTCAATATGTTGATATCGTCACTGAAACCCTCGACTCATTTAGGTTCGAGAACCTTATGAAGTTCATCGGAGTGTGCTTTATGGATTCGGATGTCACCGTATTCAAGATTAGGATCTATTTTCTCTTGATTCATTCCAGTTGTTCCTATATATAAATCGTCTGCTGAACTCTTGTAGCATATTTTTTATTATTTTTATTTTTCCTATTTTTATTCTCAGTCCGGAAATATTTATATCCTTTTATAATCTTTATTTTGAAAAACCCAAATATACTTTGCAATTTAATTTGTTTATGCAAAAACCTCAAAATATTTTTATTTCGGATGTCTGGAACGCTACGTTACTATATGAGTCTTATAAGCCATCTTCTAGTCACTACCCATCTTCTTAGTTTCACGTATATCGTAACGTGATATTGATTTCATTCTAATCTCACTTGATTATTTTATAACGTTCAACAGAGTCTAGTAAAATAAACCTGTGTCTAAAGTATACCATTTTGCACACATGTACACCAAAATTAACTAGGGTGTATCTTCGATGCATATCTACTAGCGAGTATGATTTTGCTCGTTTTCACTCAATCGGGCCTAATACATTTTTTTCGCATATTTTTTAGCATTGCATGTAAGAACCATTCATTGTGAGGATTCTTATAAAAGATGAAGAGAGGTGCAGTGGGAAGTGCTGCCCTAAGCGAGGTGAAAGCTCAATTGGCAAAATTGTTTATTATGTGCTCCTCAAAAAAATATTGTTAAAAAAGAATAGCAAAACAATAAAAAAAAGAGCATTTTGAGGTAGATATAAATTGAAGGCCAATTGGATTGCCATGTCTCGTGTAGTATGTGATTTTTTGTATTCTTGTCTTATTGAATTTTTAACGGATTCAGAAAAAGCTCTAGATCGCATCATTTTGAACTAGTAACATTTGGTCTTTTATTCACTATGGGAATTGACATGTGCTCTTGAGTGGATTAAATGAGAGATTTTCACTCGATCGAGTATATGTCAATCATCCATTTTCCATGATTCACTGTGTGATGTTGCAAGACATCAAAGTCAAATTTAATGCAATTAACTTTCATTTTTGTTTTATATGAAATTATATTTTCCTTTATTTTTATTTTAGTTGATTTATTTTGGTGGCCTTTTAAGTTTTTCTAAAATATGAATTTACTAGCCGATTCATGTTTTTTTTGTAACACGCACCCCTGTCCGCTCTTTGCCCACGCATGTCCCCCAACGACGGCTTTTCCTTGGTGGAATCTGAAATCAGATCGAATTGTATGAGTTCACTATTAATACAAATATAATAGCAGAAGAACGTAATCTCAAATATGTAATCATGAATGCAACAACCATATCAATAGGGCTCTATATCAAAGAATGCTACGTTGAAATCATAGTAAGCCGCACGGATCCTATGGACACTAGAACCTGGTGTTTTCATGCCAACTGTGACACCCCACCTCTTTTAACCTTAGATGATCAGTCCTTTATCAAAATAAATACGAATCTCATTTGGTTCATTCTTAGCATCCCTATCGGAACTTTTTAAATTACTAAACCACCTATGTTAAATTAAGCCGGTGCCAAATTTTATCTTTTCATTAATCATATAACAACATGCGAAAATTTAAATAATCAAACTTAACCATTCACACAAATAATAGTAGTCTGAATCATCACGCGATAAATAGAGATAAATAAATACTAATAAACCATCGGTTCCAAAGTAATATCCAAACTATAAGTTTACGGAAATAAAACTGAACCTTTATAGTCTGATAAACAAAACTAAAATAATGTATCAACTGAAGGGGCAACATGTCCAAATAAAAACTGTCTGTACAAATGATGCAGCTTCGCATCCTTGGAATGAGTCATCAAGCGTGGCGTAACTGTGGCTGGGCACTTAAAATATTTTGGAAAATGGATTTGACACGAGTCAGAGCCCAAAATTTTTGAAAAATATTTAGCAAGTATTTAAATTGCAGTTATTAGATACACATGTTAGTCCAGTGTACACTCCATTGAGGTCATCACCTCTCATCGAAAGTGCATACATAACGTCTCAAATCTTACCCACCTAGCCATGCTACTCAACTTAACTAGGACTAGGTACCTAACTTACCACACTAGGTTGAGCTCCCCCATACCGCACATACGATACGGTACTGTCCAGTCGATATCTCAATTTAATCGAATATTATTATCGCATCATCTATTTAAGTTTTTCATACATAAATTACTTTTAGATATACACCATTTATCTTTTCTACCATCACACATAAGTAGAATAATCACACTTGTATATATAGACCGCACTATAATATACACAGCTATAGCATCTCCCGAAATGACCGCCGCGATGCGGGCATACTCTGCTATAAAGTCCATGTACCTCTCGTACCAAATCAGTGAGTATCGGCTCGGAATGTCTCCTTGAACCATAAATCATACAAGCCAAAATGGATGCGAATATAGTTCTAAGCCTTTGGAATACACATATTTAACGTACTTAATTAACCTTCTAGTCCCACTAATACACAACACATAGTGAGCCTCCTAAGTTCTATGTTATGGGGCACACATTCAGACTTCGCTGGAATCGCCAAGGTGGGATTGCCGTCTGCGAGGAATCTCTCGTGATTGCAGGCAGTGTAGTTTCACACACATAGTAAATCACATAATAGGTATTCACATAACCTATATATATATTCTCAGTATAGGTATACACACAACCTATAATATATCTCATACGTAGTATTTTTATCTCTCGTATACTCGACGTATTAGTAATTTGCATATATTATTGTTTCCATAGTTTTTCGAGTATGTCTCACTACTCGAAGGGTTCAAATTATCCTTTCAGTTACTTCAGTAGTTTACACATCACTATACTACTGGTGTTTGCCTTAAGTTATGGTTTACTCTTCCCGTAGTCCAAATCATTATTCCCGATACGCATCTCAATCGGTTAACTATCGTCGGTCCTAATCCTAATTTTTTCCTCATTAAGATGAACCGACCATCACTAAATGTTTACTGACTTTTTTCTTGAGTCTTTATATAATGACTAAACAGTCACTAAAAGTCTCCCATAATTAATTACATGGTGACATATAACGTAAAAGGCAAAACTCATCAAAACTAGGCAGACGAATCGATTCGGTAGGAATTCCGAATCGATTCGCCCACCGAATCGATTCAGTCTCCAAACCGAATTGATTCGGGCATGATTGCATCATCCTCTTCGTACTATTATGGGTTTTCCACATTCAAACTTCAACAAAACTCCATGAAACTTCCACAAACTCCCATCCAACACCCCTAAACATTAACTATATGTGTAGAGACAATTTTTAATATGAACAACACATCAAGAGTAATAAAAATTTACCCAAGAATAGATCAAAACCCATTATTTCATCAAAACCCTAGTTAACGTGTTCTTCATGCACAGTCATCATTTTACTTAGATTTCTTTCATTAATATCATCCAGACTCACTGATTTCGTGTTATCTACATATAAGGATTGTTCAATATGAATTTCAACTCAAAATCACGAGTTTTACCCACCCAAATCCCAAGAATCATCATTTAAATCATGAATTGAAAACCCTACACTACATAGGTATTATAACAAGCTCAAAGTAATGCAAGATAAACACTTTCCTTATATTTGTAGGTCTGATTCACGTTCAGATATGGTTAGGATGTCCTTTCCTTGCTTCAATATCGATTTTGACGACGTTCGGGGTGAGAAACGGTGTGGAATAGCCTAGGTTTCTTCTCCTCTTCCTCTCCTATGGCCCCATCTCTCTCTCTCTCTCTCTCTCTCTCTCTCTCTCTCTCTCTCTCTAAGTGTTGTAATCCTAGCCTCACACTCAAATGGGAGGATATAACACTCTATTTTCGGAGTTCCTTCTACCCCAGACTCCTAAATGATCAGAATGTCCTTACATGATGCCGAGTTGGTCTAAAATCGCTCCGGGACCCAATCAGCAGACCCGAGTACACTATTCTAACTATTTCGACCCATTCGTAACCAACCGTGACCTCTAAATCACCATCTAAGTCACTCTACAATAATTTCCTATCTCGACCTGATATATACTATACGTGACTCCAAGTTGAGTTATAACACTATCACGTCACTATCACTCGCTATGACGTAAAATAATCATTTACTACTCATTTAGTAATTATATTCTATAAATATTAATCTTTATCTCTTTCGATTAATATTTTAATAAAAACATAATGTTTTAATTCAGTAAAATTACGTCACACGTGTAATTTAAAATAACCATGTTAGTTCATTTTTCAATACTAAAAAATACGGGGTGTTACATATGGTGGTACGCTTTGCCCAAACGTAAATCTGTGCCTATAGCCTCCTGTAAACTCTGCGAGAAATAGGACACAAATCTTGTCCCGGTCCGACACAATAATCGAGACCTCGTACAACCTCACTATCTCAGCAATAAATGACTGCTCATCCTATCTTGACTCAAAATCCTTGCGAAGAGCTAGAAAATGGACCACCTTAGTCAACCGATCCACTATCACCCAGATCCGGTTATGACCTCTCTGCGATATTGGTAACTCGGTAATGACCTCACTGCGATACCTGTCTGGGACTGTTTCCAATTATCGAGAGGGTGGGACAAGTTGTGTATATGCTAGGCTTACTAGAGCATTTACAGCGAATTCACGATGTATTCCACGTGTCATCCCTGAAGCGTTACCAGAGGAGCGAGAGGGATTTTTGGCACGCTCCATTGGAGGAGATAGATTTGCATCCAGATATCTCTTATGAGGAGAGACCGGTGGTGATACTTGATCGTGGCGAGCATAAGCTCCGGTCTAAGGTGTGTGTTCAGTGGGGGCACCATAATGTGGACGAGTCAATGTAGGAGCGGGAGGATGACATTCGAGAGCAGAGTTATTCACAGCAGGTACATCCAAATTTCGAGGATGAAATTCCTTTGTTGGGGGTGGGTATCTAATACCCCGTATTTATGAGTATTTAAAATTTAACTAACTCGGTTATTTTAAATTATACGTGTGACATAATTTAATTAAATTAAAACATTATTTGTTTATTAAAATATTAATCGGGAGAGAAAAAGATTAATATTTATGGAATAAAATTACTAAGTGAGCAGTAAATGATTATTTTACGTCATAGCGAGTGATAGTGATGTGACAGCAACCGGGATTCGCGTGTCGACTATTTGAGGTCGAGATAGGAAATTATTGTAGAGTGACTCGAATGGAGATTTCAAGGTAACAATTAGTTTCGAATGGGTCTAAATAGTTAGAAAAGTGTAGTCGGGTGTGCTGATTGGGTTCCAGGACTATTTTATACCAACCAGACATCACGTAAGGACATTTTGATCATTTAGGAGTCTAGGGTAGAGGGAACTCCGAAAATTAGAGTGTTATATCAGCCCATTTGTGTGAGAGGCTAGGGTTACAATACTTTGGAGAGAGGAGGCCATAAGAGAGGAAGAGGAGAAGAAACCTAGGCTATTCCACACCGTTTCTCGCCTTAAACATCGCAGTAATCGAGATCGGAGCAAGGAAAGGACATCCTCACCATCTCATAATGTAAACCAGACATGCAAATTTAAGGCAAGTGTTTATCTTGCATTACTTTGATCATGTAGTGTAGGAGTTTTCAATTCATTATTTAATTGATGATTCTTGGAATTTAGGTGTGTAGATTTCACGATTTGGAGTTGAAATTCATATAGAACAATTTTTGTATGTAGATAACACGAAATCATGAGTATGGATGATATTAATGAAAGAAATTTGGTTAAAATGATGACTATACATGAAGAACACATAAACTACGGTTTTGATGAAGTAATGAATTTTGATCTATTCTTCGATAGATTTCTATTAGTCTTGATGTGTTATTCATGTTAAAAATTGATCCCTTACATATAGTTAATGTTAAAAATTTAATGTGGAAAATCCATAACCACACGAAGAAAATGATGCAGTCAGGTCCGAATCGATTCGGAATCCCTACCGAATCTATTAGCTTGCCCAGTTTTGATGAGTTTTGCCTTTTAAGTTATATTTCACCATGAAATTAATCATGGGAGACTTTGGTAATACTTTAGTAATTATATAAAGACTTAAGAAAAGGTCAGTAAGTAAATATTTAGTCAGGGCTCGATTAATCTTAATGGGGGAAAAATTGGGATTAGTACCGATGATTGTTAACCGATTGAGATGCGTATTGGGAATTTACGATTGGGGTTACGAGAAGAGTAAACCATGACCGAAGGCAAACACCATTATTATAGTGATGTGTTAATTATAAAAATAACTTAAAGGATAATTGGGACCCTTTGGGTAGTGAGTGATACTAAAAAAACTACGGAAATAATAATATGTGCGAATTACTATTACGTCGAGTATTCGAGAGATATAAATACTACGTACGGGATATATTATAGGTTGTGTGTATACCAATACTGAGGATATATATATATATATATATATATATATATATATATATATATATATATATATATATATATATATATATATATTATGTGAATACCTATTATGTGCTATGTGTGTGAACATAACTACACTGCCTGCAAGCACGAGAGGTTCCTCACAGACGACGATCCCACCTTGGCAATTCCAGCGAAGTGTGGATGTGTGCCCCACAACTTAGAACTTAGGGGGCTCACTATGTGTTGTGTATTAGTGGGACTAGTAGGTCATTTAAGTACGTTAGGTATATGTGTATTCTAAAGGCTTAGAACTATATTCCCATCCATTTTGGGTTGTTTGATTTATGATTCGAGGAGACATTCCGAGCCGGTACTCCCTGATTTGGTACGAGAGGTACAAGGACTTGATAGCAGAGTATGCCCGCATCGCAGTGGTCATTTCAGGAGATGTTGTTGTTGTATATATTATAGTATAAGTGTGATTATTCTACTTATGTGTGATGGTAGAAAAGATAAATGGTGTATATCTAAAAGTAATTTATGTATGAGAAACTTAAATAGATGATGCGATAATAATATTCGGTTTAATTGAGATATTCGGTTTAATTGAGATATCGGCTGGATAGTACCGTATTGTATGGGTGGTGTGGGGGAGCTCAACCTAGTGTGGTAAGTTGGGTACCTAGGCCTAGTTAAGCTGGGTAGCATGGCTAGGTGGGTAAGATATGAGATGTTAGGTGTGCTCTATAGATGTAAGGTGCGTAACTCAAGGAAGTGTATGCTGGACTAACGTGTGTATCTAATAACTGCTTTTATAACTGCAATTTTAATACTTGCTAAATATTTTTCAAAGGTTTTCGGCTATGACTCGAGCTTGATGGTTCATTCCAGGAATGCATAGATGCAACATTTGTGGAGGCGTGCAGGAGTTACTTAGACTCTTCAATTAATTCCTAGATTTGGATGGATATATGATTCAGTCTTTCATTTGGGCATGTTGCTCCTTCAGTTGATACATTCTTTTAGTTTTATTTATCAGACTATGTTTTGGGGTTCAGTTTTATTTTTGTAGTATTATGGTTTGGATATTACTTTGGAACCAATGGTTTATTCGGTATTTATGTCTCTCTATTTATCTCATGATGATTCAGACTGCTATTATTTGTGTGAATGGTTGAGTTAGATTATTTAAATTTTTGCATGTGGTTATATGATTAATGAAAGATAAAATTTGGCACCGACTTAATTTAACATAGGTGGTTAGTAATTTTAAAAGTTTCGACAGTGATCCTAAGAATGAACCAAATGAGAATCCTGTTTATTTTTATAAAGGACTGATCACCCGCGGTTAAAATTGGCGGGGTGTCACAATTACGTACTTGTGTGTGGATTAAATGTGAGATTTTCACTCTAATAAATATACGTTGATCATCTATTTTTCGTGACTTGTTGTGGGGTGTTGCAAGACATAAAAGTAGAATTTAATGCCATTAACTTTTTTTTTTTGTTTTATATGAAATTGTATTTTACTTAAATTTTTATTTTAGTTGATTTTTTTGGTGGCTTTTCAAGTTCTCTGAAATTGGAATTTTCTGGTCGATTCCTGTTTTTTTGGTAACATGCACCCGTAACCCCTCTTGACCTGCTCATGTCCCCCGATTACGGTTGGGGCGTTAACCCCCACAAGTGCTGGTGTGTAGTGGGGGAAACGTATCATTTCCTTCTCCACACTCATGTATGCTTTTAATATTTAGAAACCGATAGTTTTTCCTTTACCAGCTTATTCTCTTCAAAACCCATGAAGGGTGTACAGTTTTTTCTTTTCCAAACCTCCATTGCAGCTCCATTATCCTCTCCTCTTATTCTTCCAGGTATTTTTTTCTACTCAATCTCCATTGGATTAAGCATATAAGAAATTATGCATGTTGAAAGAGTGTCAAATTCTATAATCGAGAGTCCCAAGCACTTTATTTCAGTCACTCTATAGGGGTATGATAGGTAGCCTATTGTATCTCACCGCTAGTTGTCCTGATATAGCATATAGTGGCACCCGTTTTAAATCATGTCCGAAAGAATCCACTTGTTAGTAGTTAAGAGAGTTATTAAGTATGCGAAAGGAACTCTCGATTATGAAAATTTGTACTCTTTCAATACGTATGCTTCATTGTATGCCTACTCCGATGGTGATTGGGTCGGAGATGTTCGATGGACAAAGAGTGTTTTTTTATCTAGGTATTGCACTTGTGCCTTGGCGAATAAAGGAACAAAATTAAATTTTAATTTTTGACTGCCGAGGTCGAGTACCACAATATAGCTGTAGTTAGTTGTTGCACACAACTTATCTGGATGAAACAAATTCTTTATGATTAAGCAATAGATCAAGAGACGGTGCTTATATATTGTGATAATACAAGTGCTATAAACATTTCAAAAATCCCATGAAAACTCTCACTAAGCACCCCTGTATTCTTCATCACTTCATTCGAGATTTTTCGAGGAAAATTTAATTTCCATTAGTTATGTTTTGATAGATGTTCAATACGCTGATATCGTCATCGAACCCCTCGACTCATTTAGGTTCGAGAACGTTAGGAAGTCCATCGGGGTGTGCTCCATAGATTAGGATGTCTCCGTATTCTAGATTAGGATCTATTATCTCTTGATTTATTCTAGTTGTTTCTAATATATAATTAAGCTAGTGTTAAAACATTTTTCCATTTTAGGTTGTACGCAATGAACCCATTAATAAATTCTAAGTATGAAGACATTTACTATTTACCATTCATAGGAATATAATAAATATTGGATATAACTCAACTGCTGAAATAAATAAGACTGGATAAAATATACCAGTTAAAGTCTCAAGCCAATAAACCATAAAATACTCAAAAGCAACTGAAATGAACTACTAAAGTAATCTGAGTACAATCTCTCTAATAAAATGACTAAGAATGGGCGACACATGCCCTAACTGAAATGTCTGAATAGAACTGAAAGAATTGATAGAGGCATGTAAATGCAAGGACCTGCAACTCCCACAACCACTGCAGCTCGCTAAATAATCCAAGCGTCTAAGTCTGGTAACCCTGTGGCTAGGCACCTGATATAATACACACACACACACACACACACACACATATATATATATATATATCTATATTGCCAAATAGAGAAAAATTGCAAGAGACGGGTCAGAGCCCGAGGTGTAAAAATTATTTAGCAACTATTTAAAATTTGAAATAAAGAAAATATTGTGTGCATGTTAGCTTGTTGGAGTCTCACATGATATTCTCACCTCTCATCTATTGTTCACACCTAACGTACATCTACCTCATATTAGTTATGCTATCCAACCTAACTAGTTCGAAGTCACCATATCACCATCTACGTTCACTAGTTGTATACCCGTATCACCCATACAATAGGTTATTGAAATAGTTCATCCGACATAACTAAATTTCATTATTCACGGTTCGAATGGTTAATCTTTTACCCACTAAGATTATTTTTATTTCTCATTATTACTATATCTACTAATTTCACACAGTAGAATTTTCTCAAGTACCTTCATATATATATATAGTCACATCATCCCTATATATATATATATATACTAATCCTTCAACGCTTGGTTAAGACCACTTGGTGCAAAGCATTTATTATTATTTCCATTCCATATCTACTAGTTTCACACAGTAGAAATATTCACAAGTGGGTTAAGACCACTTGGTGCAAAGCATTTATTATTATTTCCATTCCATATCTACTAGTTTCACACAGTAGAAATATTCACAAGTGTGTGTGTGTGTGTGTATATATATATATATATATAATCACATCATCCCTATCCATATATATATGTTATCATGTTCCGGTTCATCGCTTACTGCATAAAGGACTGTTGATTCAATCTCTCACGAACCATAAAATTCAAATCACATATATTGGAGGCGAACATAATCCCCAGCCAAATGGGTCACGCACATACCTACGCCCCCATTCAGCCTTCGAAATTATCCTTCATCTCAGATAGAACGTAACCAAGTTCATATGCTCTGGGTACAAGTCAAATATACCCCCAACGGGCAACACAAGATAAGACTGTACACTACGCGAAAACCTCCCCCTGATAGCAAGCAGCGTAGGTATGCTATCCACATAATAATAAACATATAATAGGCACTCTCACATCCTATTAAAATCAATGGGTATTCACCCAACCCGTACATATATTTTCCATACGTAGTATTTTCTCATTACTACTTATAATATAATTATTTTGATTACTCTCTCTCGAAATTTCTAAGGTTAACTTACTGTTCCAATATTTAAAGTATTATTTCCCAAATACTTCCCAATAATTCTGCACTGTGTTAAATTCATCAAATAATAGTTTTCCTCACTCAAATTAACTGTGTAACTCGAATTGGGCTGAAATAGGATTTTCCAGATTATTTTGGACCTGTCGTTCGAACCAGGTGTCATGTCGTTTGAATGACATCCCGCGAGATCAAGTCTCGTTCGAACCATCTTTGCGCGACATCGTGCGACTTCTAGCGACCAACACTGTTACGTCTTCAAACTCTAGCAGCTACATTTTTAATCATGTTTACAACCCTAAAACCTCCAAGATTTCAACCCAAACACTAATCAATCAATTCCAATAATCTTCCTAACATCTATATATGATTTCTAACAATATAACATCATTAAATCATCAATCAAATTCGAAATCCCCCATTTAATTATCAACAACCCTAGTTCTCAACATAACATCATTATTTATGTAGTATATATTTTACGCACGTGATATACTAAGTACCAACACATCTCTAATCTTCGCAAGAATACCTGGTCTCCTATCTTTAACTAACAAGTAAGAGGACAAAAAGGCTTATCGTACCATACGTCAACTGGTGACATGTCCAAAAATGAACTTATATGAGTTGTTCACAAACTCCACTAGTGGAAGGGACTGCTCTCGTCCTCCCCTGGGATTCAAGGGTACACCTATTATTTATTCTCCAACATCTGACTAGTCCGTTTGTTCGGCCCATTCGTCTATGGATGATAGGTGGTATTCAATCACAACTGGGTACCCATGGCCTCATGAACACTCTTCCAAAATCGAAAGACAAAGATCTTGTCCCAATCAAACACGATATCAAGCGGCACCCCATAGAATCTCATTATCTCGAATATAAAGATTTGCGCATACTATCCCGTAGTATGACCAGTCTTAACTGGCATAACGTGAGCTACTTCGGTCAACCGATCCATTATTACCCATATAGGATCGCAACCCCCGTCGTGATAAAATCCTTGGGAATACTCTCCCATTACTACTTCGGAATCCCTAACGGTTGAAGAAACCCCTACTGGTTTCAGGTGGTCCATCCTTTTCCAACGGACAGGTGACCATTACAAAATGAATTTAGCAATATTTCTCTTCATTAAATCCCGTCACCACTGTCATTTATAACATGATACATCTTATATTCTCTCAAATGTACCTTCAACCGTGATCCATGTGACTTTACCTCACCGCGTGTCATAGGTCCTTCCCCCGCTCCAAAAATCAGTTTCTTGTGAAATGTAAGCCTCTGACAAAAACTTCGACTCCCCTAGATAAATGTTGTCGAATTCACATGACAATCATCATCCACATCCTGATACAATATTTTCAATTACCTAGGGCGCCCATACACCCTATATCTCGCGCATTATTACACAGCTGAAATATATTCTCACATCATAGTGGAATTATCAACTCTCAATTATACTCTCATATATGTACATTTACTAAGGTACGAATTCCATGTACTATCATCCAAACTTCTCTCCAACTCTCGACGTTTGTTAGTTTCATGCGTGGGATGTCTCGCAAAGTAAAATCTAAACAAGGAACCCCCTAATACACTACTACTTAACATGGTCAGCCGTCGAGGTCCGTAAGGTCCTCAGTTCATAATATGTACCTTCCCACAATCTCCGTATGTTAACATATTAATCTACGTATGCCCTTAAAAATAACATGAAACATGGCGCTCTCACTATCCCAAGTTTCGACGCTATATATAACAAGCTATATCTCTTTTCTTGATAAAGAACATAATGGATCTCGAGTCACATCAGTAAATAAATCCCAATGCACCGGGATGACATCTGACGAGACAACACACGTACTTAAGTCTACGATGGCATGGATTTTTTATATATATACATATATATAGGCCCAATCCTATATCGGGTGACGCCTTACCAAATTAATATTACTCCCCCGGAGTATCCAGTGCCATAGTCTATCACTCGATCTACTATTGTTCAGACATTCGGTAATTATTACTACACATTACCATAATACGATCTACTTTACTACCTCAAAGAAGTAGTAAAATTATGACAATAAAATATTCATTTAGTGCCCACCCGGCTTACTCACGGGTGACAACTAAAAAGTCCAGTTACCCATGATCAATACATTTATAACCAGACTGTCCAAAACTAACATATCCATTAAACTCGTCTCGCATGTGAATTTTAGTATTAATCGTTCATATATAAGTTACGACACACTCCTATCACGTAATTAAATTATTTACTCACAAGGATGAAGCTAAACTTCATTAATCTCTGTCAATCGTATGGTCCTTACATGCACTTCTCGCGACCAAAACAACCCATGATCAATTGCACTCGTTATACATCTAGGATTTCATCCAATAGTTGCCCCCTCCTCGTTGTGGGAAAATTATTCTATTTTGCAGCTTACACACCCATCACTGAAACGTTGGCCTAACATCAATAGGCCTCACTTATGGCTTTACTGGTCACCCTATTTCTTCCTGGGCCCTAATGACCCTAAGGATTAATATGTTATTATTATCGAGGACTCCACTGGTCCTGCCTAAACCCACCACTCTCGGTTTGTAACTTCTTAGGGCCAATTCTCTTGACCCAATTCCTCCTCTAAAAGTGTCACTCCTCCAGTTGTTATGCCTAACTGGCATGGTTTACCATTCTCAACTCTTATCAGTTTCACTTCTCAACGTGGACACATTCAACACTGGTCGTCCCACTCTCTACACATAGGAAAACATCCCGAGCCATTTCCCGTCGCTAGCCCCACTGACCATTTTGGAATGTCCTTACCTCGGACTGGAAGTCTTAGCTCCTAATTGTTCTCCCGTTGTCCTTTTGGCTATGCGGGCCTTTCGGAACCATTGTTGGCCTCTACATCCCTGATTGACTTCATCGTCACTTGTAGGAAGTTAATCAATCAAAATAATCTAAATGAGTTCCCTATTAGCATACTCTTAGGTGGTGTTTTACTAACACCGTTAAGTTCAGTTTTTCTTTTCGCCCAAATTCTCTAACCCTCCTAGCTCACGTCTTCTAGAAATGTTTAAATAAATTGCAAATGTATAACCTTGACGGCATCAACATTAGTAATCCTAGATGGATTTCTCATCCATCCTCGTATTCTACACATGGTCCTTTATCAACTATAAATCGTTTTATATTCTATGCCCCTTTTCCAGGTATAAAGTTCGTTATGCAATTCAACCTTTCTCTCACGATTTGTCTCTAGCTTACCCATTGTGCTAAGTTTCAAAATTTCACTTGCATCTCTGTTACTACATTGAATGGAAGACCTCACGATCAAATTGTACCCAAATTTCTCTTTAAATTTTAAATACACTTCTTTATATGTGGTGATTGACTCTAATCACTTTATGTCGCTCCTAAGAGCTAAAAATTTAACTCCAATTTTAATTCTGAGTGTCGCTGCACTCCACTCTACACAATTGCCTTCAAATTTTCTACTTCCATTGGCCTATTACACTTTCACTCTTTCTTATCCGCATCTTCCCCGGTGACTTTTCAAAAGTGTCCCTCTGATTTCCCTTTTATCGACTACGTTAATCGCTCCACCGTTATCTACGACTGTGCCTTGGGAACCCACTGTTCCCGAGCGATAATTCTATTATCACTTGCTTAAATATTACTCACGATGACTTTTGTCACGATCGTCATTCCCATATTACTCCATGTCTTATGTCGGGCTTCTTCTCTTGCAGTCCTTCTTATGGCCCTCGCTGGTCTCACACACGATTTATTATAATTCATAGCAGGAGAACGTAAGTCATATACGTAAGGGAATACAACAATCCTATAGTAAGGCTTTACATCAAAGAACCCTATGCTGAAACGTGAAAAGCAGCACAGATCCTATGGACACTAGAACATGATACTCTGATACCACCTGTGACACCCCTCCCAATTAAATACCGGGTGATCAGTCATTTATTCAATTTAAAACAAAGTGTTCGGTTGGTTCGTTCTTAGCGCATCACTATCGAAATACATTTAACATTAATAATCACCTAATATATAATTGAGGTAGTGTCAAAACATTTTTTCATTTTAAGTTGTACCCAAAGAACCCATTAATAAATTCTAAGTATTAAGACATCAATTATTTACCATTCATAGGAATATAATAAATATTGGATATAAATCAATTGCGGAAATAAATAAGACTGGATAAAACATTCGAGTTAAAGTCTCAAGCCAATAAACCATAAAATACTCAAAAGCAACTGAAATGAACTACTAAAGTAATCTGAGTCTGATAAAATGACTAAGAATAGAACTGAAATGTCTGAATAGAACTGAAAGAAATGACAGAGGCATCTAAATGCAAGGACCTGCAACTCCCACAACCATTGCAGCTCGCTAAACAATCCAAGCGTCTAAGTCTGGTAACCCTCTGGCTAGGCACCTGTTATAATATATATATATATATATATATATATATATATATATATATATATATATATATATTACAAAAGAGAGAAGAATTGCAAGAGATGGGTCAGAGCCCGAGTTGTAAAAATTATTTAGCAAGTATTTAAAATTTGTAATAAAGAAAATATTATGTCCATGATAGCTTGTCGGACTCTCACATGAGATTCTCACCTCTCATTTATTGTGCATGCCTAACGTACATCTACCCCATATTAGTTATGCTACCCAGCCTAACTAGTTCGAGGTCACCATATCACCATCTACGTTCACTAGTGGTATACCCGTATCACCCATACAATACGTTATTGAAATAGTTTACCCCACATAACTAAATTTCATTATTCACCGTTCGAATGGTTAATATTTTACCCACTAAGATTATTTTTATTTCTCATTATTACTATATCTACTAATTGCTCCCAGTAGAATTTTCTCAAGTATATTCATATATATATATAGTCACATCATCCCTATATATATATACTAATCCTGCACCCCTTGGTTAAAACCACTTCGCGCAAAGCATTTATTATTTTTACCATATCTACTAGTTTCATACAGTAGAAATATTCACAAGTATATATATATATATAAAAAGTATAAAACTTATGTATGTCATAAGATTAAAAGATGATGTCATGGATATGAGTTATTCTTGCACTTCCTATTTTATTCCCAAATTTTTTAATTCCCCCTCTTTTTCATCTCACTAATTGATTCTCCCTCTTTCACTTTAATTCAAACACAAGGTTATTTGGGGTAAACACACATTAAGCCCACTTTAAACCCTCATACTCATTCTCAAACACACACCCCTGAAGCACCTTATTCGCTTGACTCACTTGAGTCTACATTGTATAAGTGCTCATCTAGTTTGGAAATAGAGACAAAATCGAGTCCCCATCCTAGATACCAAAGAGCCTCAGAACCTCCAATTCAATTCATTCCTCTTGTTTGATTAATCAATGTATATTCACTATCACTCACACACACTTTAGAACTGCATACATTATTCACACATTGTTTAAATTGTTTATATGTGTGTTGTGTGTGTTAATTTCCCTTAAAACAATTTTTTATAATTTTTTGAGAATTTTGGAATGATTTTTAAAAAAATTATTCTTATTTAAAAATGGAATTAAAAGTTTTGGGGTCATTATATAAATTCTGGTTATTGATTTTTTCCTTCAAATGTTACCTTGGGTAGGAACCGAAAGCGCTAGAGAATTCAGGGTGCCTATGTAATTAAGTTTATACACGCGTTTGATATCCTGTGTTTGCCTTACACCTGTTACTTCCCTATTGGATATATTTGTGTTTCTTATAAGAGAGTAAACCAGCGGGTTTTATTAGCCCTTGGATTGAGTTAATCGACGATCTGCATGCGTCCCTGTCCCAATCCGCTTGAACCCTTATCATCCAATCACAAGCCTTATAACCAACCGCTTACCTTTAACTGTTAGATGAAAGTCAAGATAGCTTTACTTAATCTCGGCCCTCTATTTGGCTCTACCTTCTGGATCCTTCTCAACCCCCTATATAAAGAGGGTTCCTCTCAGCCATTTGGATATTTTTGCCACTTCGTTATTTAGAGAGAGAAGATAGAAGAGAGAGAAGAGAAAAGAGAGAGAAGAGAGGAGAGAGAAGAGAGAAACCAGAGTTAGAAACCCTAACCCTAGTTCGTCCAAAACTTTTTCAAACCCTAATCCCTTTTTATCAAAACCAGTTTTATACCAAACACAACCTTGAGTGTTTGAGAGTTTTGACAGTGGTTTGTTAGTGGTTTCGTGTTGTAACCTCTTCGTTTTAAGATCTTATTTCCAACTTAAGCATTAAGCTAGATCTGCATTTCTATTTCATAGAAATTTGAGATCTGAGCATTTTATGTTACATTACACCTAGATCTGCATTTATTGTTTCTCATCTTGAGAAATTTGTTGTTGATTCTTTTTCTGTAAATGTTTTCATACTGAAAATCAAAAATAACGTTTTTTGTTTCTAGTTCTTTTGAAACAAGACTTTTGACCTAGTTGGAATCACACTTGGCGATTTTCAATTTCAAAAAGTGTTTCAAAACCCTAAAATTGATTAAGATCTTAATACGTCTTCTGAGCAAGATAGCCGTGGATTGTGGGTTAATCTTAAAGGTCAAATAAGGTTCAAAGTTTCCTAAGAAGATAGAAACTGAAAATCACAGCATATAGATCTGATTTGTAATTTGTTAGGACTGTTTGTAAAAATAAGCGTGATGTGTGCATGCATGTGTTAGATAACCATCACAAACACTTACACACAACAACACTGAAAGTGTTGGTAATAAGATCTTGATACAAGAGTCGACGTAAAGACTGGAACAAAGTGAAGTTAGCAAACTGGGAGAACAACATCAACAATCAGAGCTGCAGAAAAGTTATAAGGACACCAGTGGGTACATTTCTAAACTTGTATAGGTCTGATTTGTGTGCATGTGTGTTATATAGTTTGTAACTGTTATATTTTTTTAGTGGATTTTTCTTTTTACTCCGTAGAAGGAGTCATGGATGTTTCCTCAGTTGGGTGAGGTTTTACCACATTAAAAATCTCGTCATTAATCTTTCTACATCTCCTCATCTCATTCTGATAAGTGTGCTGATTTAAAACTGTTTTAGTTTTTTTTCTTAAAACTAGTTAACAAATCTTGAACCGATCTCGTGCAAAGTTTTAAACACTCGTGATTAAAGTGAATTGATTTCTAGAAAAGAGTTTCTTCAAAAAATAGTTCGGAGTTACTTAAATAGTTTAATCTTGTATTAAACGGCTTTAGTAACAGTTTTTCAACCCCCAAACTCAAATCCTCATTCTCCAACTTGGACGAACTGATAAACTGAAGAACAAACCCTCAAACCCTCAAACGGTCTTTCTTATCGAACCTTGGTTTTGATGGTCCAGAGGTGCTGATTTAGATCCTAAACCCTCTCCTCTCCGCCCCGCACTCACCATACGCCCTCAGCCTCAGCCTCGGCCTCACCCTCCTTCTCTCACGCTGTCTCACCACATATCGAGTTCAAGTATTATGTGTTTTAGGGTTTTAATTTTTAGTGCGGGGTTTCAATTTTTAGCTCCAACGTATTTTTTGTTTGCAGATCTGACGTTGGGTTCTTCGGATCTAAGGTTGGGTATTTCAAATTTAATGTATGTGTTTTCAAATTTGGGTTTTTGGGTTTAGATGGGATCTAACGTATTTTTTTTTGCATTGTATTTTTTTTACAAATCTAATCCAACCCAGAATACTTGATTTCATAAATATATATTTTTTTCTCTTCCAGGTATACAATCTAGCCCTAAATTTATAACCAATGCATTTACTACTTATTCCTATGTCTTTTGTTTTGTATATACATAGGAATGTATATAACACTTAATATATGTGTTTCTTTTTTAATTTTATTTTAGTTTGTTAGGTAAAGTGATCTTGGAGACTGACATTTGCTTCATACATTAATTGTTGTTATGTGTAATGTAGTTGTGGGTGTTAGTTATTATACATTAAGCCTGTGAAACTCACATTTTCTTTTCTTTTTTGAAACCATAAAGTCTCTCAGATTTGAGATTTCGCCTTTATAAATCTTTCGGGTCGAAATTATATTTTCTGATTCCCAATAGTTTCCCCCCTTGTTTTGTGTGTGTGTGCGTGAGGTAGGGGGGGGGGATAATGTCAATCTAACATTCCTTTAATCTTTGTCTCATAATAATTTTCCTTCATCATGCGCCACAACTGTGCATATAAAATAGGTTTTGTACTAGTAGGCTTTGTACGTAATTCACATAATATGAGTGGCAAGAGTATTTGGGGTTAATAGTTTGCAATTCATAAAATTCTCAAAGGTGTTTAGGATATTCAAATCGTTCTTATATAGGGCTTTCCTTTGTTTGTAATCTAACTATGATAATCTTGAAATCATTGTGGTTTGGGAAAATGTTTTGATATACTATTTTTTTTGTTTTGGAAAATTCAATAATTGTTCAATATAGAATAAGGATTGTAAAAGTGTAGTGTTTATTAAAGGGAAAATGTAGCATGTTTTCCCAAAAAAACCGTGTGCCAGTGTAAATTATAATTTATCCAGGTTTAGCATTATGCATACCAGGATTATGTATACTGATTTTTCGCATGCCAATTGTTTGAAAGAATGCCACAGTGATCTTCTAGACATTTTTTGACCTGCCACGCATCTGAATTATTTTTTGATTGATTTAGCTCCCTTCACTGCTCCAATTCTTAGTTCATTAGCAAATCAATATGGAGTCGGAACTTCTGGCCCGTATTCCTATTTCTCTTAAAGTGTTACTTTTGGCAGATATTTTTCCGTATTCGAGCTTTTGAATTTGTTGAGTATGAAGTTAAAAATGAAAATAGTGTTTTGTTCTGGAAATTTGTGAGTATCAAGTTTATCACCCAAGAAACTCAGCCCGCACCACTTTTTCTTTCATCTCCAATTTATAATCAAATGGATAAATAAAATTACAGTGGTGATAAGAATTCTTTGGTATAAAATTTTTGTTTAGAAAGCAAGGAGGTTCTTTTGTGCATTTCATTGCTCATTATCATGCCATGTGGTTCTAATAACTTGTTTCAAATCGTTAGGTTTCAAGAATTGGAACTTGAGTTTTTCTTACCACTTCCACTGACATCTAAGGTACTTTTTTATTTATTTATGTATATATTTCTATTTAACAAGTTAGTTGGTTTTCATTTCTACTGTTCTGTGTGCGTAGTCATTATTTAAGTTCTTTGGAAACATGAAAGATTAGCCCAATTATAATTATAATCATTACAATCCATATAATTTCTCAAAATAAAAATACGTTTAGTTTTTAGATCTCCCCCCCCCCTTTCAATATCGATAAAGGAAAACTGCCATTTTGAATTTTTATGTTTTAGTTTATTTGGGTTCATATACCCCTGGAATTTCAATTGAGTTATAATTCCTATTTTCTGTGTGTACTAAGGGTTTTGCTGGGATGTTATCATTTGGTTTTATTTATTCAACTTATGCCCTAGCTCAACTCTTATAGTTTTTAGGTATCATTCCTTTTTTAATAAACCTTTGACATTTTTAGAAATGTATAGTTTATAGATTTTTGGTGAGCCTATATCTTTGTTTTTTTAATAAGAGTATGTGTGTATTATTGTCTATATTTATGTTAAGTGCATCATTAATGATCTGACACAATACATTAAAGCTCCCCTTGCGAATGAAGTGACATTAAAGCTCAATGTGCATGGTCCCAACATGAAAACTGGGCTTGAATTCATATCAGTGGAAGTGACTTATTACCACTTCGGGTAGATTATTTATAACTTGAAATTTGTGATATGACACTACCAGTGGGTTATTATATTTACCCGAACTGATATGACTGTATAGTGTCATATCACAATGACAAATTTCCACTGTGTATTTCCAGTGTTATGACTAAAATTTGCTATGCGACTTACTTCCACTTCGGGTAGATTGTTAACTTGAAATTCATATCAGTGGTATTGACTTACTACCACTTCAATGTGCGGCGAATTAAAGTTCGGAAGTGTTAGATTTTGTATAGTGATATGACACTATACATATTTTTACTCTGTTTAGTTAAGAGCAAGAAATTCCATGAAAAAAATCTAGGTAGATTGTTAACTTTATTTATTGGAGCAGTTGATGCATACACACCTGAGTCGCATATCATTTTTATTTTAGTTAATAGCTAAAATAATTAATTATTTGAGATGGTTGACTTGCCATTCCAAAAGGCATGTTATTTGTTTGCTTTAATGTATTTTATTTCCTAATGTTTCAAATATTGAACTTTAATTGGAACATCATATTGAATGGATAAATGTCCCAGGGACATTGTACATATTCGTATTTATTGGTTCTACTTCGATTCACAAAGTGTTGTAGGCATGCGAGTCGGAGTCGTGATGCGCACAAAATATACTAGAACAAAATTATAACCTTGTCGTCGTGCTAGAGGTACTCTCTCTCTCTCTCTCTCTCTCTCTCCACACGCACGCCCCTCTACCATTTCAATGTTTAGGATTTTTTAAAATTCAGGGGGTTATGATTTTAGAGTTCAAAATTTAGATTTGGGGATTTTCTTGAAATTGAATGTTCTAAATGTAGTTACTCATAATATTCATTGTATTTGATGAACTTCAAATAGATATTTGTTAACATGCACCATTGGAGCTCATAATAACTACCTTTTACGTGTGGGTTTATATTTTATTTTATGAGCTACCTTTTTCAGATCTGACAACTAATTTTGCAGATAATTTTGTGGGTATTATTCTAATTAGTTGTGTTTTTACTATTTTGCAGATTTCACTAATATTGGGTTTCAACAAGCTAGGATATATAACGATGTTGCTGATCTAGCAATGTTTGTAGAGGTATACTTTATTTGAGATATGAAATTAGAAATTGCATTTAGATTCATTAATAACACTAAATTTTACTATACGTTTTTATGTCCTCTGTTTGTAGAAATTAGAAATTGCATTTAGGTACCCGCATAAATGCACAAATGGAGTTCTCTTATTGGTGGGCTATTGTATGAAAACTCAAGTCACTTTTGGCATTTTGGTGGAATTTGTCACTTCTGGTGAAAACTCAAGTCACTTTTGGTGGAATTTGTCGAATGCTAGCTCCCAATGAAAGCAGCATAAGAGGTGCAACAGGACGCATTGATTTAAATTGCCAAGACAAAATTGTTGATCCTGACAATGAAATTTATTTGCCTCCTTTGAAGCAAGGAGAACTTTGGGTTAGAGGACCATCCATAATGAAAGGCTATGTGGATGATGAAGAAGCAACTGCATCAGTGTTGGATTCTGAGGGATGGTTAAGAACTAGTAATGGTTGTTATTTTGACAGTGGAGGCTTTATGTCTTATGTGGACCGAATAAAAGAATTAATCAAATAAAAAGGCTACCAGGTTACCCCAGCAGAGCTGGAACATCTTCTTCAGTCCCATCCAAATATTATCGACGACACGTTGTTATTCCGTATCCTGACGATGAAGCAGGTCAAATACCCATGGCCTTTGTGGTGAGAAGATCAGGGAGCACCGTTGATGAATCACAAATTAAGGATTTTTTTTCTAAACAGGTTGCTCCATACAAGAAAATAAGAAGGGTATTCTTCATTAATTCCCTAATTGGTGTTGAGAAAGGAGTTGATCAAGCTTGTGATATCAAGCACTACTAAATTATAAGTTCCTATTTGTTGCCTTTGTTGTTGTCTTAATTATGTAATTCACGTGGGAAAAAGTGTCAAAAAGTGCACTTAACTCAACGGATCAGATGGATGGTCCTTTGTAACCACCTTAGTATCCGAGTGTCTGAAAGGAGCATGAGAATTCAGCATCTTATTTTGTTCTTCGGAGGCACAACTTTGCCAGAAGAAATGGTGAAGTCCTCTGGCTTCCTCTGGGGTCATGTCGATACAAGTAGGATGAAACCATATAATCCTATCTAGAGATTGATTTTAGAATTTATTATGTGTTTACCGTTGCTCCGTTCATAATAGATTTTGGACTTTGCATTTCTCAATTCTCAGCAGTATATACAACAAAGAAGAATGGAAGAGGATTATGTAAAGTTACTCCAAAGGATTTGTAGCTATGAATCACTGTTTACAAGAGTTTGCAGTAAATGTGGAGGACAACAACAGTAAGATAACAAGATAAGTGGCTACTCTCTTTGCAGATTTTCTGCCATATTAGAAACTATCTAGATGTGTTCATTTTTTTGTTATGTTTTTTACTTATTTAAATTTGTTTTTCTCACTGTTTTTATGCTTGATTTATAGCATAGCCCCATAGACAGGTTTTCAGTTAAATTATTTATTTTATGAGCCTATTTCAGTGTTTTCGTTTAAGAATATTAAAGAAAAGGTGTTATTTGAAATTGGTAGTAGGGGACTGAAGGACAGCTTGATAGTTGAAACTTAGTTGGTGATACCATGTGTGTTGTATGAGTTTATAATACTTAATACATCACTAATTAGAAGGTGTCAAGTTCTAAGATAAGGAGAATTCGGTATGAGCGTTTTTTGTGTACGGTAAATCTTCCAACAATGTGATAACTATTTACAGGGAAATTGTGCAAAATGAACAAAGAGGACCAGGGACTCGGTGAAAAAAAGCTTTGCTACTTGAGGAGTGGCTGAACTCGAGAGAAGTTTTGGAGAACTCGAAGATGTGAATTTGGTTCGAGTGAAGCAACATAAGAAACTCAAAAAAAGGAGGCAACTACAAAATGAAGATGACCCTGCCGATTATGAGATGAGAATTTGGTTCTTTTCACATTATTTGTTTGAATGTGGGTTTAAACCTATTCTTTTTCCACTCTTTTTCAAATTTGATATGAAGTTTTTGTTATGTTTTATAGCTTCTCTAAATAGTTGTGTGTTTCCCTATTAACAATTGTCAATCACGAATGCTCCTTTTTAACTAGAGCTAATTATAGTGGAAATTTGAGCACTTGACGGTAACATCTCTTTCTCACTCGACTTTTTCATTAATTCATATGCGGTTATCTTGATTGTGATATGCTTATATAAAAATTGACTTGATTAATATCACACTAATGAATATCACACTATCCATGACTTCAAGACAAAACACCAATAAAGTCACTTAATGCATTACTTTCTTAATCAAATTGATCTTTTTTCACCTTTATTATGTGGGGTGGGGTAATTTAATACTAAAATATAAACTAATTACTTATGCATATTTTCGTTTCACTATATCTACTCCTGATTTTTATTTTAATTCACTTATGTTTTTAGCATTGATGAGGGAGTTCTAATCACACTTGGTAGTTGAGATAATATTACAATTTATGAAGTGGCTGAATACGTGCAAGCTCTACCAATGCAAAGGAAGTGACCTGCTCATATCGTTTAGTACAAATACCATGAAAGTTTTCCTCAAAGGAGTTGAATCTTCACTGAAAGATACTTTTATAGGCGAAGAAGACATGCCCTATATGTGAGACATCACCGAAAATGGGTAATTATTTTTCACCCTTTCTCATTTCATTCCATTTTCTTCCTTTTCATTTGGTAGAAGTCTATTTGAAATTATCATTGGGTGTAGTGTTGAAACAATTTAATAATTATGTTTTGGAAAAACTTCTTTACAATTTTTCTAATTTAATTGTCAATATTGTGAAGTTTTTGGAAAATTTGACTATGTGAAGATAATTTACTATTATTGGATGCACTTTTTTTTTAAACCGTCCATGCGTGTTTTCCTGTTATATATGGTATTTAAGAAGTTCATAGCTGCCTCCGCTCAGTGTCCCCTCACAAGCCTAAATTAAATGTTTTTTGTTGAACACAGGTGGCACGTAGTCCGTGGGAAGGGTGTTGGTATAGGACATCAACTGTGAGTAGGGCACCAGAAGTCAACCTTGGGCAGAGATTCAACCGGAAATAAGCAAACCGTTCAAAACTGTGGAGATGGTGGAGTTACGGTTGTAGGTTGTGTTCCTCTTCACTGATTCGTTCCAAAGGTATAACTAAAACTGTTTTGATATAACTCTTTTACATTTTCTTCCAGCATTTAGTTTATCATTTGGATATATATATATGTTGATATATGTCTTAGTTGTACATATATAGATAAGATTTTTTTTATTTGTAGATTTAGTTACCAAAATCATTGTTTCCCCCTATAAAAATGGATGTGGGGATTCATACAACTAGGAGGAGGTATCTCTTCATATCAGAGAAAGAGAGCTAATGTGTTAAAGAAGTTTTTGATTTGTTTCTATTGATTATTAAAAGTTCTTGAAACTCTTTAGCAGTTGCTGTGGAAGTTTTGCAAAAGGTAATACTCGAAACCCTTCTCCGCCTTTGAATTAAATTTTTTAAATTTGAACATATAAATATTACTTTGAAATCATTTGATCGAATAGAAAATATCAAATCTGAAAATATATGTTTATATTTATAGTGTTCAGGGTTAGAAACGATTTTATTTAGAGGGATATAAATATATATTGTGGTTTGAAAGGATTACATATGTATAATATTATAGGTTTGTTGTTCGAAACCACAAGTCTCTTGTTCAAACAATCAAGATTGTAATACATATCAGAAGGTTATTCAACTAGAAATGGGTGGAGCATTACAACGGGAAATGGGCGGAGTGTTGCAGTAAAAAAATAATCAGTCCAATAGATTATCTGAAGGCTATGAGCTAGGAAGACAGATGCGGGGGGCTTTCCAAGTTGCTAACGAGGGTATTGCTAAGCATGGAGTTTGTTATGGTGTGTTCAAGTCGAATAAGAAACTAATGTTCGACTATCTAGAAAAGTATTTTGAATCTCTCAATATAGGTGGGTGGTGTAAGAGTCCAATAGACAATTTGAATTTAATTATAATTTGGTTTGTAAGTTGTGTACCCCTCATTAATTGTAATACAAAATTGTATATGAAGGTTATATTTAGCATAACCATAGATTCATATTGAAGTGATATTATTGTATGTGATTGGTCGATACTTTCATACAAAATTTACTGCACACAGATACACATACACGAACAAGCTTGGCCAATAAGTTGTCGACTCTGTTTCACCATACATATATTATGCTTTCTTGATGCCCCGTTTCTAAATTATTAATCAAAGAACTTTTTCTTTTTGGATTTGTGCAACTGTCATTCAAGAAATTAGCCTCAAATTACGTATTGTTTCGATTGTTTGGGGTGTTAATGTTTTAGCTTCCTACAACTAATAGTCAAGTAATTTGCAACAAGTAATTTATTTGACAATGTGATTTTTGTATAGTCAAAATTTCATATGCTTAATACATGTGAACAAGAACTATAGGTTCACTTTATGTTTAGGTGTGGGTTGTTGAATTGGGTGTTTATGGTAGTTGGTGGCGGTGCCGGGTCCCAAGCACAAGTACGAATATTTGGAGCAAAACTATCTTCGTGCCTTCAGGCACGGGCATACCCTAGTATATATATATATATATATATATATATATATATATATATATATATATATATATATATATATATACTAATCCATCACCCTTAGGTTAAGACCACTTGGTGCAATGCATACTCTACTATCATGTCCCAGTGCATCGGTCACTACATAAAGGACTGTTGGTTCAATTTCTCACGAACCAGAAGACTCAAATAACATATATTGGAGGCAAACATAATCCCCAGCCAAATAGGTCATGCACATACCTACGCTCCCATTCAACCATCGAAACTATCTTACGTCTCAGATAGCACGTAACCAAGTTCATATGCTCTGGGTACAAGTTAAATACCCCCCCAACGTGCAACACATGATAAGATTGTCAACTACGCGAAAACCTCCTCCTGATAGGAAGCAGCGTAGGTATGCTATACACATAATAATAAACATATAATAGGCACTCTCATATCCTATTAAACTCAATGGGTACTCACCCAACCCGTATAAATATTTTCCATACGTAGTATTTTCTCATTATTATTTATAATATAATTATTTCGATTACTCTCTCAAAATTACTAAGGTTAACTTACCGTTCCAATATTTGAAGTATTATTTCCCAAATACTTCCTAACAATTCTGCACTGTGCTAAATTCATCAAATAACAGTTTTCCTCACTCAAATTAACGGTGTAACTCGAATTGGACTAAAATAGGATTTTCCAGATATTTTTAGACCTATCGTTCAAACCAGGTGTCGTGTCATTTGAACGTCTTCTCACGAGATCAAGTCTCGTTTGAACCATCTTCACACGACATCACGCGACCAGCACTGTTATGCCTTCAACCTCTAGCAACTACATTTTTATTAGCTTTACTACCTTAAAACCTCTAAGATTTTAACACAAACACCAATCAATCAGCTCCAATCATCTTCCTAACATCTATATACGATTTATAACAATATAACATCATTAAATCATCACTAATCATCAATCAAATTCGAAATCCCCCATTTAATTAACAACAACCTTAGTTCTCAAATTTATAGGCATAACTCTAAATTAAAACCCATATTTATTCCAAAACTCTTATCATATCAGTCCTAATTCATGATCAATTCTCGCAAATTGTCACCAAATTCAATTTCATATCAATGGGGGTAATTACCTACTCTAATATGAACACAATTATTGCTAAAGAAAGCAAGCCATAAACACTTGGCTCGATTATGATGTTCTGATTCGCTGATGAAATTGGTATAGACTTGTTACTCATCTTCCGATCTACACTTTGGTGGTATTTGTGATGTGAGTTCTTGAGTTTTGCACCAAGAACACCTATGGACTTTTCTTCTTCCTCTGTGGTTCTCTCTCTCTCTCTCTCTCTCTCTCGTAGGTTTAGAAACTGACAGACTCTTTCTCACCCACTTACACTCATTTTTAATTATCTAATTTTCGTCCAAAATAATTCTCCAAAAATCCAAAAGACAAAGATACCCTTACGAGGTGACGGTTAGGCCTAAAAATAGTCCAGAGTCCAAATAAAATACCCGGGTATAGTTTTATGACTATCTCGACCTTTCTGAACTCGACGGCGCACTCAAAATGACCATACGAGTTACTTAAAAAATAAATTATCTTTTTATTCCATTCAATTAGTCTCGACACGACTCACACGCACGTCCTGACTTAAAATACTATTTCCCACTCTCGACAATTTATAAAATTTCATAATTTCATATTACGCATTCACACAGTAATATTCAATAATTCTCAACAAAACATATTAACCCTTGGCACGCTAGTTAATATTTATTTTAATCCGGATTAATTAAAAATTAATTTTTAACATTTTAATTTAATTAATCCAGCAATAATAATTAATCCCATAATTATTTAAAATCATAAAAAATACGGGGTGTTACATAATACTTACAAGTCTCTATCTCTAGACTAATAAGTAAACATCGCATAATAAAATACTACATCGGGATGCAACCAACTACTCACATAAATAATACAACCGAATACCAAACCCCCCACATGTCAAAGTTGGATACTCGATCTCATAACATAACACAATACTCTGACATAGGGCTCTTTATGTAAGTGTCCATCGCTAAACTATATTAACAATTATTATAATTCTCAAAATAACCAAAAGAAGGCATCTATATTTGGGGAGATTCTTGTTCTTCTATCCGTAAACACGTAGGAGTCCCTCGCCTAAAGGATTTTAAAATATTCACACATAAGAATTGGGGATAACTAGGAAATCACACCAATGACTAGTCCCACACGAAAACCCACCTGATGGATCAAGTCATTCGTGTCTCACATCGTTAGGCGGTGACCAATTGAACGTATGATCAAATTATATCGACATCCATAAATTCCTTCGATAACAACCGGGAGTGCGGTTATTAATCACAAATCCTTTAAATCAAACCCTGACCAATAGATGCCCCACGAGTAAAAGTATGGTATATTCACATTAACATAATTTGTATACACACACAACATATATATATATATTGTGAGGGATAATTCAATCACATATGAGAGGAGTAAACATGTCCATTGATCCTATTCGCACCCAAAAAGATAAAGACTCTTGAAGCCGACCTATGGAGATCTCAGAGCTAAATATGGCCGATTTATTCGAGATAGTCATCATAGGTCATTGAGTCATGCATGAGTCAACCTTCTTGATTTTTTCTTTATAAATGTAACTCTCACCCCATGGAAAAGTGGCATGTAACCTTTGTTATCAATATGAGATCAATAAGAAGAAAGAAACCCCCCATGGATGTAGGCCCATTATTGAACCACACAAATACTATTCTTGTGTGATTGTGCATGATTTTTTCTGCTCAACTATAATTGTGTTGAATATAACCAATAGTATTTTATCACCTATAATTGGTGCCTTGTGTGGGGAACTATTTTCTTTCTCAACCAAACAAGCCAACTAGTAGTCATGTCTCATTCACACAATAAACACTTGCCATCTCACGACAGTCGACAATACATCCAGAATGTCCACGAGTCCACTTGGAACAAGTCTCTGACTCAGTCCAACCCAATAGGAGTCGTAATACCCTTAAATATCATTACTGTCCACATGCTGATCAAATGGTGGAGAGCAACGAGACACCATGACCTAACCAGATCTCGTGGATCGTGGATGCTGATGATACCATAATTGGTATCACCAAATAAGTAGGATAAAGAATCCCAAATGATCACAAAAATGGAGGATGATCAGGTATGAAAATATAGAAAGAGATAAGGCAAAGAAAAAGATAACACCATTTATAAGTGGTTCGGCCTTTGAAGGGCCTACGTCCACTGTGTGACTATGTGGAATCCACTAAATATGGGCTCTAATGGCCTTGGGATACAAGCACTTAAGCTCTCTCTCTCTCTAACAGTAGGTTTGATAGAGTTTCAGTAGGGTTTACAGTAAGTGATCCTTTGAAATGATGTAGAAGACAAGTATTAATAGTGCTTAGGGGGTGTAGTGTAGCCCCAAGAATGTAATAATCATTTATAGAATGTTGTTATCCAATTAGGAGGAGCCAGCTGTTTCTGTCACATATAAGTCATTATGATCAAATATTCCCTCACGTGTGAGGGAGATTTTGTTATAACGGTTTTAGTGCACATGGGATCTGCAACCCACATGCATACTCTTACGTGTTTACCAATCCATGCACCCTGTCAGCTGTCTTGGTCAAGGTCAAGTCTTCGATCCATGATCTATTGTGAAAATAACAGTTGTCATGCTGGGAAGTCTCGGCCTATTATCATCGTTTAGACTAAGGCTGAGGACGGGGGCTTGTTGTGAGGTACACTGAATGAACTTGAAGGCCGAGGAAGAGGTCATTTGTGATGGCTCATGTGGCTGAGGACGAGTTATCTTGGGCGGACTTCCCGGTCGAGGTAGTTTATATTCGAGATGGGGCTATACTTGGAATATCAATTACCCCTAACCCTTAGTCTCTGACTTGAGGAGCCTGACGGGTAATAATGTCTAAGGATGATAATGTACTGACATATATGAGTTGAGGAGACCAGTCACCTGTTCCTTGGCTAGCGTGTTCACCAAGTAGTGGCGGCAGCATGTGTTCACCTTGGAAGTTATGCCCTAATAATAGGCTCATTGAGAGTTGAACCCCATCATTATGGGGGTTTAAAAATTCTTAACTCAAAACATCTTCTATCTCTTCACTTACACGCGCCATTTCCTTTTTTTGTTTCTTATTTCAGGGCTCTTTCCCTCTCTCTTCCATTTCTAAGAATTTTCCAGCTATTTTTCCAAGTTCTCAGTGGTTGTCAGCTTGATCAACCCTTCCAGGTATGCATCTTCTTCCCTCTTTGCAATCTTTTCATCATTTTAGCCATTTTTATTCTTGTTTAGTTTCTTTAGATACTGCTAGATATAAATACAACTTCTCTCCCTGAATTGGTCTTGATAGCAGAATTGGGGAGCTAAGGTAGGTCTTCAATTCTTAAAAGTCTTATCATATTCGTCTTCCCACTCAAAAGCTTTTTTGAGCACCTTAAAAAAGGGAAGGCACTTATCAGTAGCTCTAGACACAAACATGTTCAAAGCTGCCCTCGTCTAATTAACCTTTTCACATATTTTATTGTTGTTGGAGTCTTCATCTCCATTAAAGATTTGATCTTCTAGATGTTTTCCTCAATCCCCCTCTAGTTCACGATAAAGCCCAAAAACTTTCCCGCCCCCACACCAAATACACATTTGGTGGGGTGTGATTCATCCTAAACTCATCCATAGTATCAAAAGTTCTTTCAAGGTCAGCCATGTGAGTGTCGACCTTGAGACTTTTTGTCAACATGTCGTCGATATAAACCTCCATTGTCTTCCCGATCTTGTCTTTGAACATTTTATTAACCATCCCGATCTTCTCTTCGAACATCTTATTGACCAATCTTTTAAATATTGCCCCGGTATTCTTCAAGCTGAGAGGCATGACCTTATAACAATAGGTCCCCTTATCAGTTATAAAAGATGTCTTCTCAGCATCGTTAGAATCCATGAGTATCTAATTATACCCTTAGTAGGCATCCATGAAACTCATTAACTCATGTCCGGTAGTAGCATCAACCATCTGGTCTATCCTTGACCGAGGAAAGCTTTTTTGGGACAGGCTTTGTTCAGGTCTGTAAAATCAACTCATATCCTCCATTTTCCATTAGCCTTGGGGACGATTACAACATTTACTAACCACTCAGGGTAGATGACCTCCCTCATGAAGTCAACTTTTTCTAACTTCTTCACTTCTTCTCTAATAACATCATATTTTTCTTGGGATTAGACTTTCCTTATCTGTTGGATCAACTTTGCATCCTCGATCGCATTAAGTTTATGATAGAGGACCTTTGGATCGATGTCGGACATATCTTCATGTCTTTAAGTAAAAATGCTCTACCTCCTCTTTAACAGCTTAATCAACTCTTCTTTAATTTCCTTCTTCGAAGATTTACCTATTTGGATGGTTTTTTCTGGCTCATCCACATTGAGGACGATGGATTTTACCTCCTCAGAAGCTTCTCCCTTCTTCAACTTTGTTTCATCTGTGGGGTCTAGGGTATCAATGTTGTATGTCGTAGTGGCCCTTTTGTATGACTCTCTTTCCTCAACCGAGTTGAAGTAACATTCATGTGCCTTAACTTGGTGACCCTACACTTCCCCTATCCCATAAGGAGTTGGGAATTTGATCATCTAGTGAAATATTGAGGGCATGACTTCAAATTCCTTGATGGATACCCTTCCCAGGATTATGTTGTAGGCAGAGTGGATGTTCTCATCCATAATAAAGAAATTAATCTTCTTCGTGAGACATTTTGGCAAGTTGTTCCCCATCCTGAATTCTATCTCATAAATTCCCAAAGGATGTACCTTCTCACCACTAAAATCAATGAGAGGTTGGTGCCTGCTCAGCCCCAACTATTATAGCACTCCCAAAGCATCACATCGGCTGAGTTACCACCATCGACTAATATTCTTGGAACCTCATACCCATGCACCAAGGTGGTGATTACCAATGGGACATCATGCGGGGATAAGATCAACTTAAAATCCAGCCTAGAGAAACTAATAATTAAAGTATTCATATCAACTTTAGTTATTTTTACCTTCTTCATCTCAACCGCTGTCGAGTGTACTTCTTTGGGTTTTGGAGGAAGAGCTTTGGCCTCTGCCACGTGAGCCTTTCAGTCAGTGAGCTCTTTTCCTCTTTCAGTGAGTCCTCCATAGATCATCTTAACCCCGAAAGAAATTGTGTGGAGCGTACCCTTATGATCGGTGATTGGAAGTGGAAAGTCTAGGTCTGCTTCATCATCATCGTCCAAGTCATCATTATCTCAGCTGGCTGGAGCATCAGGCTTGCACTTGTCATTCCTCCTTTTCCTGGTGTCATTTCAGCCACCCTTGGAACTGTTCTTATCAACATGCTTTCTCAGCTTCCCATCTTTTAATATTTTCTTTATCTTATCATTGAGAGAAAAACATATGCCAGTCGTATGGAAATGATCTTGGTGAAACTCACACCACATATTCTTATTCCTTTTGTCAGGAGGAGCCTTCAATTACTCGGTCCATCTCAAAGAATGATCATTCTTTATCTCATTCAGGATATGCTCACAATTGACTGTTAGAGGGGGTTAGTCAGGAAACTTGTCGTCCGTCGACCTCTTCTTATTCTTTTTCTAGAACTTACCTTCGTTGCTTGTTCTTTTCTCGTCTTCTCCATTGGAAACCATTGCCTACTCTGCATTTATAACCTTCCCATCTATGGCCAGGAGTTCAGCCATGGATTTAACAGGATCCTAAGCTAGCCTCCAGAGAAGCTTCCTTTTATGTAACCCTCCCATCAGGGTTGTCATAGCAATGCTCTCTTCGTAATCTTTAACATCTAACTTCTCCTTGTTGAATCTCGTTATGTACTCCCTCAGACTTTCATTATCTCCCTACTTCAGGTACAACAAGTGTGTCGTCTTCTTTGTAGGCCTCACGCCAAAGTAAAAATTGTGTATAAACCTCTCTGGCAGCTGTTTAAAATTCTCTATTGAGTTTTTAGGGAGAGATGTGAACCATACATGAACAACTTTAGTAAGTGTGATAGAGAAGGCCTAACACGTCATCTCATCTTAGACCGAGTAAATATCAATAGCTGATTGATACATCTACACGTGGTGGACTAGATTAGTGCTCCCGTCATACTTAGGTGTGACTACCGACGGATTGAACTTAGCAGGGGATGGATAACTCACGATCTTAGCCACAAAGGGGGAGCCTTCATTGTATCCCCTCTACAAAGGGCCTCGACTCTTCAGGATATTCCCTATCTTATCCTCCAATTGCTGTATGGAATCATTCCAAGGCTTCTTGGTTGTAGCTATAACCTCAGTCTGGGCCATATTCTCTCCAACCCCATCTCTATCAGCTGTCCAAATTGAGGTCTCTCTGGCAACTATCCTTTGTCATTTATTCACCTATCCTTGTTTCTCATCTCGACCTCTAAGAGGTCAATGATCATCACATCTATCATTCAGTCTAAAAATAGCGATACTTCGAGATCTAGAGAGGCGATTCCTCAGATCATCTACAGCTGGGCCGAGCCTATCAAAGGTAGACCCTATGATTAGTCTATCCAAAGATGATTTGCTTGGAATACACCTTCAGCTCATCCTATCGCTATATCCTCGACTGGGCTAAATTGGTTGCATAGTTCCTCTAGAAATCTGATAAGGCTCCTAACATTATCTGTCGTCCTCATCATCATATTGTTCATCCTCATCATCCGACACTCCTGACCTGACCTTACCAAGCATAAATGCTTAGGGTTAGCCACCTTTATATGCCTTTACTGAGGAGGAAGATCTTTGTGCGAGGCCTAGGGTGGTCCCTTGGCCACTGGATCTTGAACACCTTCCTTGGTGGCTGGAGTTATTATCTCATCTCTGGTGCCGATGTGTCTAACCACCATGCTCTGACTAAATGCAACAAGATTTGCCTACATCTGTCGTTAACTGTCCATCAAGGAGCGGAGATCCGTTGCCACCTCAGCCATTTCTGACTGAGGTGAGGCTTGGCTGGTATCGGGGTCAACTGTAATAGGAGGATCTGATGCCATTGAAGAGTTTCGGTGACTGGAAAAACTAAGTAATGTATTGGAAGTGAGATTTTAAACTCAAACCAGATCTCTTTAAATGGTGGTTCAAACTCAACCAAGATTAAGATTGGACCACCACGAGAGAGTTCGATAGAGTAGCAACAAATGAAAGGAAGAAGATGGCTATCTCGTTCCCACAAACGATGCCAGATTGATGATACCGGAATTGGTATCACCAAATCAGTATGATAAATAATCTCAAACCATCACAACAATGGAGTATGATCAGGTATAAAAATATAAAAAGAGATGAGGCAAAGAAGAAGAGAACACCAGATATAAGTTGTTCATCCTTTAAAGGGCCTACGTCCACTATGTGAGTGTGTGAAATCCACTAAATATGGGATCTAATGGCCTTGGGATACAAGCACTCAAGCTCTCTCTCTCTCTCTCTCTCTTTTCAACATTAGGTTTGACGGAGTTTCAGTAGGGTTTACAATAAGCAATCCTTTACAATGATGTAGAAGACAAGTATTTATAGTGCTTAGGGGGTGTAGTGTACCCCCTAGCATATAATAAGAAAGTGTAGAATGTTTCTAGACAATGACGAGGAGCCAGCTATCTTTGTCACATATAGGTCATGATGATCAAATATTCCTTCACGTGTGAGGGAGATTTTGTTATAATGGTTTTGGTGCACGTGGGATCTGCAGCCCACACGCATACTCTCACGTGTTCCCCAATACACGCTCCCTGCCAGTTGTTTACTCTCGACCACCTATCTTGGCATAGGTTGAGTCATTGATTCATAATTTATTGTGAAAATAACCACCTATCATGCTGGGAAGTCTCTTCATGTCGTCATCGTTCAAAGTAAGGCCAAGGACGAGGGCCTGATGTGAGGTGCACTGAAAAAACTTGAAGGGCGAGGATGAGGTCGCCTATGAAGGGTCATGAGGCCGAGGATGAGTCATCTTGGGTGGATTCCCTAATCGAGGTAGTATATATCCGGGACGGGGCTATACTTGGCATATCATATGATTATGAGAAATTCATTCATCAATAGGTTACGGCTATGCACCACCAACGAGAGGAGAATGCCCGCCTCCAACTTCGTCTGGAGAGAATAGAGCATGGACTCCACAAAAATAAACACAAACACCCTATACCTCATGAGAGTAAATCTCGTAGCTAAGGATAGAGTTCACAGCATGATCGAAATTACTCCTACCTTAAGGGGTCGCTAGATAATAAAAGACCACAACAATAACCATCTTGATAATAAGGACCTTTGTGACCTCATACGAAGAAATATGGATAACTATCTAGCTCACCAAGGGGTCAGGACCACTAAGGAGATGGTTAGGAGGGCCCCTGTCTTCTAAATGAGGTATCCCTTTACCTGATCGATCGAGGACTTTGAGACTCCCAGGAAGTTCATCACTCCCAGATTTAAGATTTAAGATGGTAAAATGATCCCACCAACCATGTTCATCAATATCGCCAATCAATGACGCTCTATAATTATAATGAGGACCTAATGTTCTGCATATTCCTTTCCAGTTTGGGGGATATTATGCAAAAGTGGTTTGAGAAATTACCACATTGATCGATCACCAACTTTAAACAACTCACAGAGGCCTTCACCGTAAGGTTTATCACCAACAACACCCATCCAAAGAGGATGAACTCCCTCCTCATGATGATAAATAAGCCCCAATAAACCTTACAAGGCTATGTTCGATGTAATTAGGAAACCTACAACAAGTTGGTTGACTATTCCAAATTTGTGAAAGTAGCCTCATTTAAGATCGGCTTACCGAACAGTTCCATGTTGGATCATTCCCTCACCAAGAAGGAGGATATTATTATAAATGACCTGATGTCTCAAATCGACAAATATGATAAGGTGAAAGACGTATTAGCATGCCACAACAGGATAATGGTCGGCCAATTGTAAGAAAAAATTGAAACAAGGTGAAAGCCCCCAAGACGGGGGTAAAAAGTAGAATGGCATACCAAAATATGACACCAAAACAAATCCCAACAAGTCCATTACACCATCAACACTACTTTTAAAGAGCCAATCTACAAGATCCTGAACAAAATTAAGGATACACAGATGCTCCGACCACAAGGAGAATGGGAACAAGATGGATAATTTCAAGGCACTCAAGTCATATATAGAAGAACTGAATCAGGGATGTCATCTAGGTGACTATGTGAAGAAAAATAATGGAAAAGGTCCCGTTGAGTGTGACCAAAATCCAGACAATGCCCTAGATAACAAATAGATGAGACATGAGTTCACAATTATTCGTGAGGCCTCAAGCCCTAACCAGATCGAAGGCAATGCCGTAAGGATGTGATTGAACAAGATTACTACTGTAGTGGAAGCTTTCCAATTTGACGTGCCAAAACCATAGTCAGAAAACATCGCCGACCAGAAGATATTGGTTATGCTAAGAATATTGTTTTTACGAAAGAAGGCCCGATTGGATTCAAAACTCAACATCATGATGCACTAGTAATTTCTCTTAGAATTGCTGATTGGGATGTGGATAAGCTACTAGTGGACTAGTGGAGATCCTTAGAAGTCATAAATCTCAAGATGTTTCACCATCTCAACTTGAACGTGGAAGATCTAAAGAGAGAAACCATCCTTCTAGTCAGATTCTATAGAAGAATGACAATACCATTAAGGAAAGTCGCTACCAGTACAAATCGGGAGTATATCAAAGATGACATAAATTTTGGTCGTGGATATTAGTTCATCATAAAATGCAATTTTAGTAAGATAAGGTCTCCACACAATGAATGCAATCCCATCAAGCTACCACTCAAAGCTCAAATGAATCACCGACCGAGGGTAATGAAGATGTATGAAAACCAAGCCTCTGCTCATCAATACTTTATTGTTGCCATCAGACCTAAACAGGAAAAAAATAAAGATATTATGGAAAACACAGAGGGAGTTACCCCTCTAAATAGCAGCTAAAGCATGGGCGACTGGGGGTGGAAGAAAGGGAGATCCCCGCTAACAGAGTCATGGAACCACTGTAGGAAGTGGTGATCGATGACTCTCACCTAGAGAAGAAATTTCTGATTAGCAGTTTGCTCGATGATTGAAATATGGAGGAACTGATGTCTTACTCAAACAAAACCAGGATGTGTTCGCATGGTAACCATATGACCTTCCTGGCATTGATCCTAATGTGATGTTCCACAAACTTCATGTGGATCTGGAATTTCTAAAGATCACATAAAAATCACAATGAAAAGCCCTAGAAAAGGCAAAGACGATAAAAGAAAAAGTTGGGAAACTTCTTGAGACAAGGTTCATCAAATAAGTTCAATTATCTAAATGTCTCTCCTACCTGATCATGGTCAAAAGGAGTTATAAAAAGTGGAGGGTCTTCGTAAACTTCACCGACCTGAACAAGGCATGTCCAAAGGAAAACTGCCCTTATTAAAGATCGACCAATTTGTTAACACAACAACTATCCACGAACGGATGAGCTTTTATAGGCTTACTCCGGTTGCAACTAGATTTCTTTGTGCGGGCCCGACTAAGATATAACATTTTTCATTGTTTACCCTTGGCCTTTATTACTACATGATCATGTCGTTTGGGATAAAAAATGCAGGAGCGGCCAACCAAAGTTAGTCACCAAAATGTTTAAGTATAAGTTGAGTGATAGAATGGAAGTATATATAGATGACATGCTTTTAAAGAGTAATAGAAGGGAGATCATTAAGCAGATCTAGAGAAAAAATTTGAGGTCCTCAGGTATCACATAATCAGAGCTTTGGCCTGTAGAATATTAAAAATAGTGACTTTGGTTGCTCGAGTCTTTTTCTTAAATACTCAAGTTTTGACTAGAGATGTGGGCGAGGAAGACCCACCAATTTCAACTGGAACAATGTTTGAAACATCTGTGTCTAGATGTTTTCTTTTAGAGGAATCTTTGGCTCTCCCCTTACCCTTGATTTTTTTTATTTATATTCTACTCCAGGATGATTTGGGGAGATTATTTCCTCGTGAATTGGGTTAACCAAAACACAAGTAATCGTATCCAGAGAGGGCCTCGTAACCCAGTTGTAATTCTAGGTTCCTTATACTGTGTTTGGTCAAATATCTATCACAAGTGGGCAGAGTCCCAATAAATTATTCATGAGGCGCATCTTGAATGCAAGACTTAACTAGATGTATTTAATGTTGACAAAGTAGAACCCACGAGTGGCGAATAGAAGGTAGATAGTCATGAACGAGTATGGGGAAATTCCTAAATTTGGAAGTCCAGTGGAACATGACCTCAGGAGTAAAATTGGAATATGATTCCCAATAGAATTGATCGCGGGAATGATTAGTGGGGAAGTCAGGGGAAAAAGTTCCTTCATCATAACCAAATTGTCTTATTATCCTCCCAAAGTGATAAAACCCCACTCTCCTAGCCTAGTTAAGATGAAAGAATGCAAGGAAAAATTAATGCCATGAAAAATACGAATGGGAAATTCATCACAGACTCAGCATTTTGGGGAAGATTAAAAAGGTTAAGGGGCAGAAGGTAAGAAATTCCAAGTGAATATACCTCTAAGCCTCCTTGCATAAGGATGAAATAAAAACTCATCAATAGTGTCCAAGAAAGGGTTAAGTGAATACTTAGGATTCTTTCCATGCCATCTAAAAATTCGAGAAGTAGTGCTCTGCAATGAGCAAAGTTCCAGAACCCAATTTGGGAACCATTCAAAAAGGAATCCCATCAGAATAAAAAAGTTGACAAAGTTAAATACATCATACCGTCCATGTGACCTCCCCATATCAACATGTGTTTGGTATAGCTAAGTGTAAATGTAACTTAAAGTTAAAACAATGAGAAGCCACTACACCAAAAAGGCTAAAATGCCACCCTTGACCCAACCACCCTAGTCATGATTTTTACCGTGATTAAAAATAAGCATTTTTGTCACGGTCTTTGATCATGACAAGTTCGTGACAAACGACTGTCACGGACTTGTTACGGTCAAAGACTGTTACAAGATGATTGTCACGGACGTGTCATAGTGGAAGATCATGACAACCTTGTAAAGTTATCACGGTCAAAGACTGTGACACGTCGGTGATAACATTAAAAAGAAAAATACCTAGTCACTTTTTTTTTTCTTTCCCTCATTTTGTTTCCCTCTTTTATTTCTCTCTCTCTCTCTAAATTGTTGCGATTTTCTCTCTCTCTCTCTCTCACTCTCTCTATCTCCCCCTCAACAAGTATGTTCCTTTTTCTGAATTCCTATATGGAAATATGGATAAAGAAGGGGAAGGATAAGGAGGTATCCCCAAGCGTGCCAGCCATGATTGTAATTTATAATTGTTTAATTTTTTAATTACGTTATAATTTTTTATTAACTTAATTAACTAATCGTGTACTTTTTATCATTTTAGGAAAATCTTAAGGAAGTACATGAAAAGCAATATGATGTCGATAAAGCATCTTTGGCTATGGATGCACTCAGCCAAGTGCTTGGGACGGATCACAAGGGGGGACTTAGGGGTGAGCTCTCGGGTGGGGAAGTCGAGGATCATCGGGATAGAGACGGGCAACACCGGGTTGGATCATAAGGTGGACACCCATGATGATAAGCTAAAAAGGATGGAGGCGATGGTCATAGATATGTACGCCTTCATGAAGCGTCAGTGGGGGTCCACCTCCGATAAGGGAACCTTCAATAAGGTCAAGGGCAAGGGAGAGGGGAAGGGGAAGGATGTAGACGAGGATGCATCTGCTCCATCGCTGATATGCACGAACTCACCGATACATACGAACTCATCGCCTTTACATGATCCATTTCCCATCTTGACCCTCGTCGAATGGCCTATGCCAACAATCGGTTGGCCGAGTGTGTTTTTAATTGGCATATTTGGTGGAACGTTGATAATGAGGGGGTTAAGAGACTCGGACACCCACCCGGGTATGTTGGTTCATGGACATGCCATGCAAGACTTTGAGGCAAAGGTTCTCATCATGCATATTATGATCGAAAGGGAGAATGCACCTTTGTGGTTGCAAGAACAATGCAACGTTCGACGAATTGATGGGTGTATGAATTCATATATTGCGTGGCATTGCTTCCTCCTCCGATCTACTGTAGACCTACTCCATGACATTATTTGTATTTATTTTATTTGAATATCGGATATTATTTGTCTTTTTTTTATTTGGTTATGATTATTTACATGTTGGTTTGGTTTTGGTTATGGATATTTGTATTGGTTATTGAATATTGAATGTTGCTTGATATATTTGGACAAGTTAAAATTTTCTATAATGGGTACAAATATACTGTTGGGTAGTGGTAGTGGCCATACAACTGCCCAATAAAGTTTTTTTAAAATCTACCCAGATTTGTCACGGACTTTGACTATGACAAGCTCGTGATAAAGGTCTTTGTTACCCCCAAACGTGTCACGCTCTTAGACCTTGACAAGTTAGACTTGTCATGATTTTAGAACTTGACAATTGACAAGTTTTGGTGTAATGAGCACATTCCTGCCACGAGAAAGTCTAACTGCCAAACATAATAGAAGTTCACGAGGGGAGTCATCGGGCCTCCCTTGGAATAGAAACGTTGATAAGAAGTTGATAAAAAATGCAGCAATATGTCCTTTAGCCTTCAATCTAGGGCCATGTTAACTCTTAGGAATCTTGATCTTGGCTTAGTCTTTGGATAACAACTCGAAGTATCTAAACTAGTACCTTTTTTATTTGTCAAATGAGTGTTTGCTCATAGTTGTACGAGTAAGCCCCATGTAATGTATAAATTCCCCCAGTAATTTGTGAAACTCCTCGCACAAGGATTTTTCTTCAACATCTTCAAAACCATCAGTAAAGACATGGTTCCCTAAAATAGGCTTATCTGTAAGTTCATAGATATCCTCTAAAGTAATGATAATTCTCCCCAACTAGTAACAAAAGTGTGGGTATTTATACTCCAATGAGACACCAGGATGTTAAGATCACTCGTGCTTTTACTGGTTATGTAACTCTTCAAATTTTAAGTGTCCTTTCTAGACCTAACCCCTCAATGGTCTTGCGATAACTATCCACATACATGGCGTAATCAACCCAAGCCTCCCACTCCTTGGGGGCTCCACCACAAATGTCAAAATTAATATCGGAGAAGGGAAAATCACCTCTATACACTATGTTCTGCATTATTCTATTAGGCAGAACAACTAGGGTATGCTCATTTTCTGGAAACCCTTCGGCCACCATAGCAACAAAGCTAGCTTCAAATCCCTTGATTGAAGCCATAAAATGACCACATTTACTAAAAAATGGAGCAAACCTATATAAGTAGTGAAGTATCTCTTCGATCATGCCTCTAAGTATTTTGAATGGGCTTTGCAAATAGAAGAAGAACCACCAACCCCGCTTTAAGACTTATAAGTACCAACACTGCCACCAGCACTATGGGGGGCGAAAGAGAATGGAGCATTATGGTGGAGATAGTGGAGGTTTAGATCACATTAGAGGTTACCAAAGAGATTTGAATGGGTATATTACCCGTCCTCATCTCAGTAATAGAACTAAAAGTAGTGGATGATGCAGACGCGATTAAAACAAGTGATTTCATGAGGGAATATTGTGATTAGTTTGAACAAAAATGGAGGAAATGCAGAACTCTCAAAGATTTCATCTCTCTAAAATTAGTAAAATGTAGATAATGTTTAAATAGGGTTTAAAAGGTATTTATAACTTAGGAAGATGAAAAGTCACCATCAATTCAAAAAGAGAGTGATGATTACTTGAATCGCGAGTAGCCAGCTCTAACATGACACGTGGCCTCTTGGGCTACTCGGAAATGTGTCTTATAAAACCAGGCATGTTAGAGAATTAAATGCAACACAAAAAGTAATGAAGACAAACTATTATTATAAAACCCCAAGATAACGTTTCATGCACAATTCTCCCTTTTCTAAAATAATGAGAGACTTCTTCACAAGGTGTTCACGAGAAATGCCTCTGAATTTTACAAGTTACGCAAACAATTCTAGTAAGGGAGTGATGGAAGAAACCCCAAGTCACAGAGCTCTCAAATAAAAGAAAGCACACGAGCAGCCTTTTGGCTGTCTAAGGAAGTAAATCATGTGCAATCACTCACGAAATAGATAAATGAGTGGACAGGAACTTCCTTCATTAACATTCATTTTGTTGTCTTCAACAACTTTACTTAGCAATAAACCTTGGCCGAGAAAGCAAGGCTAGAGCAGATGGCTAGTTGGGACCTTTTCAAAGTTGTGGTTTGGAGGCTGAGAGATAAGTCTTGTTGATAAAGCTAAAAATAACCCCTTTAATATCTTAGGAAAAGGAGGACATTTGGGTGAAGGACCCCTGAGGTCACTCACATTCACACCTACACATTATATACAGTTAATATATAAATTAGTGAGCAAGTCAGCTGAGACTTGTTTGCAAGACATTTTAACATTTTAAATAGTGAGTGACCTTTATGGTCACTCACAAGTTTTCAAACTTATTCTTCAAGAAATTTTGTTAAACGGGCAAAATAAAACTTTTTGGCGTTATGGACAATAATATCACGTTTTTATTCACTATTACACCAGTTGTCACACCACAACAAACAATTCGTGGTAGACAGTGACAAAAAGTAATAAAGACAAATTTTTTTAAGATATTTTATCACATGGGAATATTTCGAGGCACACAAGTGCCACGCCTATAACAAACATTGTTATTCTTCACAAACTCCCACATAAATATTCTCTTTATGTTCTCTCCTAGATATTGAGGTGCTTACCTCCCACTCTTAAAGAATTACTGCTCTCAAAAGTGTTCATTCCTTTATATATTATTAAAAAGTTGTACTTAATCATTAGTTGCTCATCCTTGTTATCAGAAACTTCATTATTATATTGGAAATGTTGGTTTTGTCTCTACTCTTATTCTTGAAATATTGTTACTTTATTTAATGTTTATATTGGAGTGGGTCACGCCTTACCCATGTACATACATTCATAGACACCAGTACCATTACCATCCTACAAGATCCCTAGTTAGGTCCCATAAAGTTAGTTGATTTGATTCATGCCATTGACGATTCTCCAAGTGTTGGGAGAACACTGAGAAGGAAAGACATAAAAGTTGACAAAACTTATGAAATAAATGATTTGTAAGGAAGGTGATTTTGGCTTCACCGACAAATTAAGAGAAAATCCAATGGCCTACATCGATGTTGTAATAATCTAAGGGACCTGAGTATAACTCGATGGTCACCCATGGAGGAATATAATGACCTCTAAAGGCCACTATGGTGTTTTCATTAATAACATAAACCATTTTTGCAAAGAAAACAACAGAGAAGAGAAAGAAAAAGAATCCTTTGAAGAAATCACAGAAGTGTAAAGGTAAGAGAAGATAATATACTTAAAAGTTTTGAGGCACGAATGGTATTTGGTACTCTTGAAGATAATTGAAAATGCTGGGTAATGAACCAAATTGATGCTAATGAGAAACTTAGTGGGTTAGAACATTTTCTAAGACAAACCTCATCATTAAATGGCATTCCTCCAAATGACGACTGGCACGCGTAACCTCCCATTGAACTTGGGGTACCAAATTACCAGCGTACCCTTGAAAAATATGGGGCATATTATTAGAGTACCCTCTAAAGTTATCCAATAAAGAGAATCATCACATTCAAACACAAGTTAACTCCATGAACTTCGACCATCCATGAAAGATCGACATTATCAACAATCGCGACTTGGATCTAGTTAAAGAAGAGAACAAAGCTTATCACCCTCAACCAACTGCAAAGCTTTGGGGGAAATTATGAGGGATAATTCGATCACACATGAGACGAAGATAAGTTTCCATTGATCCTATCAAACATCTCATCAAAGAAGATAAAGATTATTGAAGCCGACCTATGAAGATCTTATAGTTAGATATGGCCGATCTATTTGGGATAGTCATCTAAGGTTATAAAGTCCTGCACGGCTCAAACTTCTTGATATTTTCTCTATAAATTTAACCCTCAACCTAGGGAAAAGTTCCATGTAACCTTTGTTATCAGAGCGAGATCAATAAGAAGAAAGCTCCCGTGAACGTATGCACATTGACAAACCACCTAGATATTGTTCTTCTGTGGTGTATGATTTGTTTTAGCTCGATTTTAATTGTGTTGAATATTACTAGTAGGATTTTTCCACCTAAATATATAAATATAGGATACTCTCGAGTGTACCTAAATTGTCCTCATCATCAACGTTGGATTACCCAATTTAATTAAAGGTTAATTAGTCTCAAACTCTAATTAAATCCCACCTTTATTTTACTTAATTATATATATACACACTAGAATATTGCTCGTTCTTGAACGCACGAATAATTTTTTCCAAAGTATTAAGTCTTGTATAATTTAAGTTGATTTTTTTATGTAACACAAATAATTGTAAACAATTTAAAAAATTTGGGCAGAGTTTCCTCTATTTATAGGACTATCCACCCTACATGAGAAATAAAAAATATATAAATAACAAAACTTATAGTCCTCAACAATAATACATCAATAAAAAAATAAAATTAGCCTGTGATACCCGCATCACGGGCTAATTTTATTTATTTATTAATGTATTGGTGTTATTTTCACGAATTGAGTTAAAGACACGATGAAATATAATTCATGGAAACCAAACTATTTAACGTAACTAAACTAAAATAAAATCACCTGATTATAACTATCACATAGATAATTAGAAAATGACACACAATATTAAGTCATGTATAATTTAAGTCAAAAAGATGTTTTATACAACACAAAAAATTGTAAACAATTTAAAAAATTTAGGCAAAATTTCCTCTCTGTATAGGACTATCCACCCAGTGTAAGAAATAAAATATAATCTAACAACAATACTAATAGTCTATCTTGGCATGGTTCAATACAAAACATTATATTAATATAAAGAAAATAATCCCTACCACAGTCTTGGGAAACAAAAATTGACTATGTAATAGTTTTATCAACCACCCTCTGGATTGAATTTGTAAATTATTTAGAATATTTTGACAGGGTTACCTCTATTTATAGGACTATCCACCTGGTTTCGAAAATAAAAAATACTCCAATAACAAATAACAGTATAATTAGTCCTTTAACATGGTATGTGGTCCTTTCTTTCAGTACTAAGCACCTACATAATAAAAGAAAAAAATATAGTTAGATGAAGTAAAAAGTAATTACACATTGTAAAAATGACATGGGGATTGGGTAGTGAATTTTTTCAGTGCATATAAATAGGAATGGGTGAGTTTAAAACAGAGGAATTTAAGTACAAAAAACATTAATATTCAAAAAATGAAAGGACTTGTGTAAAACTCATGAATCCAACCAAACCAAAAATACCTCTGTCCAAAGCACCAAACTCCTATTTAACAACACCTATACCCAAAAAACTATAGTACACATAACAAATACAGATGGAAAGGGGGTGTTAAATTTTAGGGGGGGGGTGAAGATCAAGTAACCAATAAACTAAGTATTATACCCACACACTAATAACACATTGATGTGAAAGCATCTGACAACATAATAGTTAAGATAGTAATAAAATTACTTATATAATGAGGAAATATACTTTTGTAATTAAAATAAGAAGATACCAATAATAGTTAAACATGAAATGTAGTGTTAGCTAAAGAAACTGTGTGCTATGGGTGCTGAATAAAATTAGGTCTGACTCTTAGGGCAATAAGTTAGAAATTTACTCACAAAGGAATTAAATTCATCTAATACTTGACCCCCTAATCCATATCCATTCCGGTCTCAAGATATTCATGAGAATCATTGACTCCATCAAGTTCATAACAATTGGAATGATTTAAGTAATGGAATGATCGAGGGCATGTAAACTTATACTTCTCTCTATCCTGCAAATTTAAAAGTCCGTGTTAATTAATTGTTAAATTTATGATCATTCATTTTATGTGCTGAAGCAAAAACTTGACAATAGTTATGCATAAAACATAATAGGTACCTTAGGGGGTGCTGAATAAAGCAAATAAAAGCAGTGGTAGTTTCTTTCAGGATATGAAATCTGGAAAACACGTGACCTCTCAAGCTGGTAAGTTCGTATAGCTGCCCCTGATATTCTTCACTCTTATGATATTGTATCTTCACAAACTTACCAAAATGACTACATATATAAAATAATATATATAGTTAGACCCTTAAAGAAGATAACTAAAAAATAACCAACATTGTTGAGAGCAAACTGAAGGATATCATAATTAGCATAATTTAACCAATTAGTAAGTTGCAATTTCAACTCGAAACACCCAAAACCATCATATCAGCTTTTCTAATCTACAGATGGGAAACCAAATTAGTACCATAAAACCAAAATAAACACAAAAAATCCATAAAATATGAAACATAAATCCATAAAACCACTTGAACCCCTAAATTCCTAGACATACAATGTAATAGACTCACCTTCATAAAATAGATAAAAAACTTACCAATTTTAGTATTGAGGATAAACCGAATATATTTTCTCCATCTCAACCCCAAATCCACTGTCATAGTTTGATGAATCCAATAGTGAGAAACCAAAAAGCAAACCAAAGATATCACCAAGCCCATTTTTGATTTCAACATTTATTCAACTGAAAAAAAAGATGAATACTCTAGAGAGAGAGGGGACATTTAATCTTTAAAAAATGCAAACACGTCACAAAAAAGTAGTGTCAGTTCATAATGTTCATTAAACACATTGTTGAAACATTCCTCACATGGGGATCAACTAACCACTACTAAGCCTTGAAGCATAAATTGTGTGTAAAGAAAAACCAACAAAGTGAGTAGTGAACTCATTAATTTCAACAACTTTTATGATATGGTTTCAACAATCCTATACCAAAACAAAAAGCAATTCACAGTTTATTTCTAAAGTTGAATAACAAAATTTGCAACAATAAATTTCCCATGAAAAAAAAAGAAAATCTCATTTTTCACTTAAAGTTTCTTATTTTTAACATATTTCTCATTTTAGTCAATGGTGGGAAGTCTCTGTTGCAAAGCTCTCCAACTAGGAATAGAGAGTCTCGTAGGAATATTATTTATACCAAACATAATCCATACACAAAGAGATAGAAAGTATAGGATATACCTATGATTCTAAGAGGGAAATTGAGTTCCATCTGCAAAATAAAAAATAATTACAACAAAATATAACAACAATAGTTAGTTCTGCAATATCACTGTTGATGTAAAAAACTATATGCAATCTAATTAATTAATCACAGATAAATATGAATAAATAAATAAGACAATGGATTTTTAAAGTGGTTCGGCTATCAAAATGGCCTACGTCCACTGTTGTTGTATTGCTGATTGTTTGCCTTGAATCTCGATCATGGGTTTTCCAAGAGATCCAAAAGTCCCCTTTTATGACTGGGTTACAATGTATTTATAGCCTTGAGGTTGTACATATGAAAAGGTAATGTGCTGTCTTCTAGTAGACATATACATCTGTACAATAATAATGCGCATTAAATCTGGCGTTCATTGAATACGTAGTTGCCTTTTGGTTTTCTTGGTTAGATGCTCTGCATGCTAAGTAGCTCGGACCGCCTGAGTTGCTCGGTACGCTTGAGTAGCTCGGAAGTCTTGAGTAGTTCGGGACTCTTGAGTAGCTCGGGGAAGGTATGTATTTTCCACATAGGTTGACACATGTCTTTGTCTAATTGGTCCATGTCAGCTGACTAATTTTTGTATCAACGGAAGCCCCCAATGTTTCACAGTTGAAGTTAAATAAGAAAGTGTGGAACATTTTGCCTAAGAGATGTCTGGATTACAGATCTCCTACGTGTAATGGCAAACTTGTAAATATTTTGAATTTTTAGCAGCCGCTTCGACATTTGCGCCTTTCTCACGATATAATCGTCCGCTTTGACATTTGTGCCTTTCTCATGATTTAATTGTTGGAAACACAAACATCTTTCCCGGTAATCATTTCTTTTCTCTTTTCCCGATGCCAGGTATTTAAGAGCGACAGAAATCCCATCGTTTTCTACTTTTCACATCCACATTTTTTGAACTCTTTAATTTCTCTCTCTATTTTGTACTATCGTTCTTCCGTTGTCCATCATTAGCAGATTTCTTCGTTCTTTGTAAGATTTTCTTCCTTCATCTTTCTTTGCTTTAGTCATCATGGTTTACCTTGTTGAATCTTTAGATAAATTCCAGATTGATTTTTCAATTCCTTCTTGGGTTATTTTGGAGGAACTTTCTTGTCCTTCTGATTTGTTTTCTCTGACGGAGGGACATTGGTTTCCCTCCCCTTTTTGTAGCGGAGTGTGGCTTTTCTTTCCTGCCAAATCCCTTGTGTTTGGAGTTTTGCCAATATTTTGATATTGTACCTACAAGGGTAGCTCCAAATACATGGAGGGTAGTTAATGGCGTATATAGGTTGAATCAAATTCATGGAACTCATTTAGGAATTCCTGAAATTATGTTTTGTTATAGATGGGTTACCAGTGACACTACTTTTTATTTGAAAACTAGGTTTTCGAATAGAGCTTTAGTTGTCAATCTTCCCGACGCCAATAGGGACTACTTTGATCATGGGGTTGTGATGAAAAATTGTCAACACCCCCCATTAAATGGAAATGATGTGTACCAAGGTCCCAGATGTCCGATTTATGGCAATGGGATAGGTTGTTTTTAGTTTTTTGAATTCAGGTTTCTTCATGTTTGACAAAATGCGTCACTGACATTAATTTTGTTTGTTACAGTTGACGGTAAAAGGAAGCCCCCAAAAGTGATTGACATTAACATAAAAGATTTAAAACTTATCTGGAGCTTGCATCAATCAGTTACTGGGGAGCATATTAGAGATGCTTCTTATTTGTTGAGGTACAAAAACACCACCTCGTCTTTCATTGCGCATCTTATTGCATCTCCTATGATAATTGGTCTTGATCAACCGCCAACGTCTCGAGCAAGTGTGGGAGACTCCTCGTCTGATTTGGATATTTGCATCATTGATTTGATGATGAAGAAAAGGAGGATGCCTGAGTTCTTTGTCAAAGATGTCCCTAGTGTTGATGGGGAAAAGAAAAGTAAAGTGGATGTCCCAACTGAGGGGATGAAGAAAATGGACATTGCTCTATCTAAGGTAACATCTATAACTGTGAAGGAGGTGGGTAAGAAGCCCCCAGTTGTTCCAAAAGAGGCAGCACCTTTTATTGAAGGTGTTGCTATTACACAAGAAGAGGTAGCACCTTTGATTGAAAGTGATCCTCTAAAGAGACTAAGAAGAGGTCTTACTGAAAGACCTATATAAATTGTTGCTCAACCTTCTGATATTGAGGGTCCTTTGAGAGCTAAATCTCCATCTCTCGTCGCTCCGAGTTCGACCAAGGACTTGATCAAATCTTGGGTCCTTCCCAAACATCGAGCTGCTGAGGATTCCCTTTCTCGGGAGAAACTCACCGATTTATCTGCCCAACATATTGCGTCAGTATCTTCATCCTTATTATTTCCTCTTCTCAACATATTGCATTCATATTCGAGTTGAATTCTTTCCTTTTTCAGTTTATGGCTTGCTTTAATGGCATTTTGAAGAAAGATGAAGCTATCAGGGCTTCCACTTCCTCAGGTGGAGTGGAAGAGGCTTTTACTGGTCTATCCCTCTCTTTGAATGAATCCCATTAGAAGTACAAGGAAGAAAAAACTACTTGGGAGAATGAACTTCAATCTGTCAAGACCACTCGAGATCAAGCTATAAGTGATTCTAACGAGTTGAGGGATAAATTGAAGGACGTTGATAGCAAGCTTAAAGAGGCTGAATGGCGTAAGAAAGAGCTTGAGGATAAGATGGCATCTGCCAAGGAGGTTGAGGCCAAGCTTAAAGAGGCTGAACGACGTAAGAAAGAGCTGGAAGAAAAAGTGAAGCTTACCGAGGAACACGCTTCATTAGAGAAAGTGAAGAAAAAAACTGCTGTAAATAAGTCCTTTAGCTCTGGTTGGGATAAAGGATGGAACAAGGATTTAACTGCCATTACTTGTCAGATGGAATATGCCAGCCTAAAATAATTTAGAGATGGATGGGTTGCATCTTTGAAAGAATTGAAAATTACGGATGATTCTGAATTGTTTCAGAGACATGCTCATGGCCCTCCTCCTGTCATCAGCAAAGAAGAAGAAGATAAAGCCCCATCAGATGAGTCTTCTGTGATGGTAGCAGAGCAAGTACCCGTTATTGTCATTTCCCAACCCCCCAAGAAAGTTCATCAATCATGCACTTCTTCTGAGCAATCTACACTACCTTCTGAGCAACCTGCTCTTCCTTCTGAGCAACATGCTCTTCCCTCTAAACCAACTGAAGATATTGTAGTGAATAAGGAGAAGGTGTAAAGTTGTTCGTTTCTTATGTTATTTTCTTTTTTTCCTCAGTTGTAATTTGGAATGTATTTTCCTTTTGTATGATGAATAAGAATGAACCTTTGTTATTTATCTCACGTCTTTATATGACTTGTCTTATATCATTGTTGATGTATTTTATTTTCTCCTTGCTAGTTTATGGCCAGGATGGAACTTTTATCAGCTAATGATGCAGAGTTGATGAAGAAATGCAACGATTATTTCAAAGCTGGTCATGCAGATTTTACTGAGGCCCAAATAATAGACATTCTCGGATCTGATGCCTCTGAATGAGCAATTGATGCTTACCCATACTTGAAGTGTATACTTGATCGTGCTGTAGCCAACAATGTGGCCTATTACAAAATGATTGAAGACCTTCAACGCATGATCGTGGAACTTCAACTTTAACACAAACAGACCACTACACTTTTGCATAAAGGTTATGAGAAAAAGTACCAATAATTGAGTGCTGACAGGGATTATGACAAGTAAATTTTGGCCCATGAGAAAAAGGAAAGTGAGTTAAAGCTTGAGATTAAAGAGAATAGAAACATTGCCAGGCTGCTAGAGCAAGAGAATATCGCGTTGCAAGAGGAAGTGAAACAGCTCAAATATGCTGCCTCCTCTTCTTTAGGAGCCTTGATCCCAATCAATGATGACAGCTTTTCCTTTTTAGAAACCGAAAATGCTACCTTAAGGGAAGAGCTAGACACTTTGAAAAGAGACATAATTTCCACACCTGCTCGCGACAGAGCAAGAGCTTCTTCACGTGGGCGAGAAAGGGCTGATCGGGTTAATATTGAGAAGACGAGAACTCAATTGGCCTTAGAAAATCAAGTCGTTCAATTGACGGTGAAGAATCAGGCTTTGGCAGAAATGTCTAAAAAAATTGAGAGTTTTACCGACCAACTCTCCAATCAGAGTTTTGCGCTGGAAAGTAAAGAGATTCTGGTGAAGAATCTCCACGAGCAGCTTGAAAGATTGACTTACCAATTTCATAAACAGCCTAGAGAGTTTTGGATAGCAGGATATAACGAAGCTCTGTATCATCTTGATGCTCGGTTGCAACAGTCAAATAATGAGGGGTACAAGCAGGGATGGTTGAATGCTATGTGTGTGCTGAAACTGGAGCAAAGACACTTTTTGTAGGATTATTATGAGCCTGGAGTGCTTGATTTGCCCATGCCTCCTTTTAAACTTGATCTTAGTTGGATTCCTGCTCGTGCTATTCCTCGATGCCTGATCTCCAAATATCTTGGTGATTATAGTCTTCATTCAGATTTTGAGATATCTCGTCCTGAGCATCAGCTTGATCGACCATCCATAATTAATGTCAGAATGCTGCGAGATATGAATTTTATAAATTCTCCCTATGCATTAGATGATCCTCCACTTGGGATGGAACCTATATCAAAAGCAGAAGGAAAGAAACCCATGGAATAGGACATTTGTATATAATGAATCGAATTTCATTTCATATGTAATCTTCTTGGTTTTAATAAAGAAAGATTTATTCTCTGTGCAATTTCATTTTCTTGAAAATACTTTGTAAAATGTATCTGTTATTCGCTGGTGAATATATATATATATATATGTAGAAGAACAAAATGTCCTTTTTTGTTTTAGACAATGGAACTTGTCCCATTTGTTGTCTGATTATAGTGACTTGTCACTCTTTGTGCCTAAGCAATGGAATGGTTTGCATCCCATATTCCTGCTTAGTTGTAGTAATCGTGCCAGGATTACCTTGTTGCCTAGACAGTGGATGCCCCGAGAGGTCACCCATCTTTTTGTCTAGTTTGGTGTGTCCCTTGAGATCACCCGTGATCAAACATGCTTTTGCCTTATATGATTTTTATTTACCGACCAATCGAAGTTGGTGGTTATTGAATTGCCAACCAACCTGAGTTGGTGGTTGCTGAATTGCCGACCAATCGGAGTTGGTGGTTACTGAATTGCCGACCAACCAGAGTTGGTGGTTGCTGATCTGGTTTGTGTAGTGTCTAGCATGAATACTCCAAAAAAAAAATTCAACAAAAGAGAGAAATGGGCAAAATATCACTTTTATTCATATTGAAAGAAATGGGTTACACATGACTTTTCATTACTGATAATACTTGCGCAGATGCTCTGCATTCCACGCATTCTTGAATTCTTCTCCCTCCAAAGTTTCAATTATGTATGTCCCAGGACGAACAACTTCAGTCACTCTGTAAGGTCCATGCCAGTTGGCCTCTAGTTTATTGTGCTTCTGGATCACTTTCTTTAGCACATAATCCCCCTCTTTCAAGTGGCACTTCTTCACCCTTTTGTTGTAGAACAAGGTTGTTCGTTGTTGGTAGGCTGCATTCCTGATCGCTGCTTCTTCCCTAACCTCTTCGAGCATATCCAGGTCTAAACATCTCATCAATTCACTTACAGGGGAATTGAAATTAAGCACCCTATGTGTGGGCAGACCCAACTCAACAAGTATGACAGCTTCACTTCCGAAGGCTAACATGTACGGAGACTCCCCAGTTGCTGTTCGTGGTGTAGTGCGATAAGCCCACAACACAGAATGTAGCTCATTAATCCAATTTCCCTTTGCATTATCTAGCCGTTTTTTCAAACCATTTAGCAGAGTTCTATTCATCACCTCAGTTTGCCCATTGCTTTGGGTATGGCCTGGTGCAGAATGGATCTTCTGTACATTGGATTGCTGACAATATGCAGTAAACTCCTCATTGTCAAATTGGGTTCCATGGTCAGTAATGAATGCATGTGGGAGACCATATCTACAAATAATGTTCTTCCAAATAAATTGATAGACCCTGTCATACGACATGTTAATGAGAGGTTCAGCTTCCACCCATTTGGTGAAATAATCCACAGTAACTACTAGATATTTGAATCTCCCTTTGGTCGTCGGAAGCGGCCCAACCAAATCTATACCCCACATGGCAAATGGCTAAGGAGACGTAATGGGTGTTAAAAATGATTGGGGAGTTCTTCGGATGGAAGAGAAACGCTGGCATTTATCACACTTCTTAATGTAAGCTGTGCAATCAGCTCTCATCATTGGCTAATAATATCCCTGTGTTATTATCCTCTGCAAAAGCATCTGACCTGATATATGAGATCCATAAGAGCCTTCATGATCCTCTTCAATCAAATCTTTAATTTCAGAGGGATGCACACATCTCTGTAGTCCTGCTATAATGCCTCTTCTATACAAAATACCATTGGTCAGTACATAACGAGCAACTTTAAACTTCAGTTTCTTTGCTACGAGTTTGTCAGTTGTCACAATCCCCTCTTCGATATAGGCCCTGATGGGGTCCATCTAGGATGGATCCAAGTCGAGGGCAATGAAGTTCACCATCCAAACTTCATCTACGCTTCGATCTGCCAGAATCTCTATTGGGATAGTTCTTTATAGCTCGGTGCGTGTTGCTGAGGCCAGATAAGCTAGGGCGTCAGCTCTTGTATTTTCTAATCTCGATATTTTGATCAACTGAACTGCGAAAAAAGTTGATACAACCTCCATAGCTTTGCATGATACTTGAACATTAATTCTCCCTTTGCTGCATACAACTCGAGAATTTGATTTACAATTAATTATGAATCACTAAATACGATAACCTGCTCTGCATTCATGATTTTGGCCAAACTAAGACCCATGATCATAGCTTCATATTCAGCTTCATTATTGGAAGCCTTAAATTGAAAACGTAGAGCATACTGAATATCAACTCCATCAGGACTGTTTAAGATTATTCCTGCTCCACTACCCGTGGCACACGAAGAGCTATCCACGTACAAATTCCACACAGGTATATCATTATCAAACTCTTGATCAAACAGAGTTCCTCGGTGGAGTATTTGATACTTCCTTTTATCTTCTCCTATCCTTGGGCAATTACCCAACACTTCCCATTGATCGTTGTCTATTGCCTCCTGCCGATTTACTAATGGAAGTTGGTCGGGGGTTGTCTTAGATGATCCTTTAACATCCACGGGTTGGTCTATATTAAGCTCCTATTTTTTGGATGTGTCAGAGTAAGTAAACTCCGCAATAAAGTCTGCTACTACCTGCCCCTTAAGTGACGACCTAGGCTCATAAACTATGTCATATTCACCAAGTCCTACCGCCCAATACATCAATCTTCCTGATTTCTCCGGTTTGTACAGAGCCTGTCTTAATGGCATGTCAGTATACACTACTATAGTATGGGCTTGGAAGTATGGCCTCATCCTTCTGCTTGCTTCGATCAGTGCTAGTCCCAACGTCTCCAACTTTGGATATCTGATCTCTTCTCCTCGGAAGGCCTTTCTAGTGTAATAGATCGGTTTTTGCACTCCGTCCTCCACTCTTATTAGCGCCGAGCTAACTACATTTTCTGAAACTTCCAGATACAAGTATAGTCTTTCTCCCATCACTGGTCTAGATAACAGTGGAGAGGTCCCCTGATATTTCTTCAATCCGTGAAAAGCCTCCTCGCATTCGCCGTTCCACTCAAAAGTTTTTCGAAGTGTTTTGAAGAATGGGAGGCATCTGTTTGTTGGTCATGACATAAATCTGTTGAGTGCTGCAACTCGTCCTGTGAGACTTTACACTTCCTTCTTCGTACCTGGAGATCGTAGTTCCAGTAGGGCCTTTATCTTTTTAAGGCTCGCCTTAATGCCTCGTTGATTAACAATATACCCAAGAAACATGCCTTCTCGTACTCCAAATATGCATTTGGTGGGATTTAACTTCATTTGATATTTCTCCAATTGATCAAAAGTCTGGCCCAGGTCAACTAAATGATCAAAAACTTTCTTTCTCTTTGTCAGCATATTGTCGACATAAACCTCCATGTTATGACCAATTTGCTCTGCGAACACTTTATTCATCAGCCACTGGTATGTTGCACCTACATTTCTAAGTCCGAAAGGCATAACATTATAGCAATAAGTTCCCCTTGGAGTAATAAAAGAGGTACTTTCCCTGTCCTCTGGTTTCATCTTAATCTTGTTGTACCCAGAATAAGCATCCATGAAGCTCAACAATTCATGCCCCGATGTAGCATCCACCAGCTGGTCAATTCGGGGAAAAGGAAAATAATCCTTTGGGTGAGCTTTATTAAAATCAGTGAAGTCCACACACATACTCCACTTATTATTTTTCTTCTTTACCATCACAACATTTGCTAGCCAATCAGGATACTTGACGTCCTCAATAAAAGAGGCTTTCTGTAGTTTCTCTACTTCTTCCTGTATCGCTTGGTTCTTCTCTGGGCTGAATACTCTTCTCCGCTGCTTCACTGGCTTGACATCCTTATTAACATTGAGCTCCTGGCATAGGAAAGTCGGGTCTATCCCTTGCATGTCTTCATGACTCCATGCAAAAGTCTACTTTCTGCGGCTTAAAAATGCCACGAGTTCCTGCTTTATTGATAAATCCAATGATGCACCAATTTGAGTTATTCGTTCTGGGCGTTCGTCGTCCAGAATGATATCCTCTGTAGCTTCCATTAACTGACCCTTCATGAGTTGAGATTCATCGCTAGGGTCCAAGGTTTCAATCTCTTCATCTTCTGTTTCATCCACTTGATACGTAGTAGTTTTCTTCCTGGCTTCTTCCTGTTCGGTAGATAAATAGTAGCATTCTCGAGCTACTTTCTGATTTCCTTTCATAACTCCCACTCCAAAATTAGTTGGGAACTACAAATATTGATGTACCGTAGATGGGACTGCCTCAAACTTCTTCAGACCTACTCTCCTCTTGATAATGTTGTAGGCTAATTGGATGTTTTTATCCATTACGAAAAAACATACTCTTTCCATTCGACAAGCAGGCCACATACCAATAAGCATGTCCAACTTGATCGTCCCAAGTGGAAAAACCTTTTCACCAGTGAAATCGAGGAGGGGTCTATGATATGGCTCCAATTGGGCTAACTTCAGATTTAAGCTGTCGAAGCATGGGTAGAACATGATATCTATCGAGCTACCATTATCCACCAATACCCGTGAAATCACCACATCCTTAATTCTCATCTTGATCACCAAGGGGTCGTCATGAGGATATAGTACACCTGCTAAGTCATTTTTAGAAAAGTCGATGATCAGTTTATCCCTATTCACCTTCCTCGGGCGATCATCTTCAGCCAAATTTATGCGATGTATGTAAGAGCAAGCTTGGGCCTCATTGAGGTAAGCTTTCTTCTTCGCAGTAAGATCTCCACCTTTTGTATCTCCACCTGTGATGACATTATATTCAAATAATCCAAAATGGATTGAAAATACCTCGCGCTCGGGCTGCCTTGGCCTTTTAGGGAGATCGGGATCATCTTCGTGATCACTCTTCTGTCATCTTTTGCTCGGTAAGGAGATTTAGATCTTTGCCTTCCTCTGTCGTTGGTCTTTCCACCATTTTAGCGATCAAAGTACTTAGTCAATTTTCCTCGCCTGATGAGTGCTTCGATTTCATTCTGAAGAGCTATGCAATGTTTGGTCGTGTGGCCATGGTCTTTGTGGAATTCATAATATTTGGACTTGTCCCTTTTATCAGGATCTGCCTTCATTTTCTCTGGCCAGGTTAGCTCCTCGCTGTTCTTGATCTCCTCCAAAATGTGATTTATATCTATCTTCAAGGGAGTATAATTTCCATGCTTCCTCATCTGCTCCAGCGTTTGTTTTCCTTTTGACTGCTTACTTCCACCATTGTTCTTCTGATCCTTCTTCTCAGTTTTACTACCTTCAACCTTGGTCTCCTTAGTTTATGTATTCTTTTTCGCAGTCATGGCTTCCTCGGCGTTCATGATCCTGGCTGCCTTCGCCATCAATTTTGCCATAGTCCTGGGCAGATCCTTGGCCAAAGTATAGTACAACTTATTCGGTAACAGACCACTTATCAGAGCAGTAATTGTTGTCTTCTCCTCGTAATCGATCACCTCAAGTTTCTCATTATTGAAACGAGTAATATAATCCCTGGTGCTTTCTTCTATTTTCTATCTAACGCTCAGTAAGTGCGCTACTCTTTTAACTGGCTTCGCTCCAAAGTAGAAATTTACTATGAAAAGCTCTGCCAGTTGATGGAAAGTCGTAATCTTCCCCCGAGGAAGGTTGTTGTACCACATCTGGGCTGACCCGGTGAGAGTTCCTAAAAATGCCCTGCATCTCATCTCATCTGGAACAGCATAGATATCAGCAGCAACTTGGTATTGTTCTATATGGAGGACATTATCAGTTTTTCCATCATATTTAGGTGTTACCATAGGAGCTTTGAATTTTGATGGTGTGGGAAAATCCACAATTGCCTGTACGAAGGGTGTCCCTTGAACAAAAGTTCTCTGTAGAGGATTCTTGGCCTTAGCCATTTCCCCTAACCTGTCTTCCAACCTTTGAATAGAACCTTTCCATACATCATTTCCCGCCTCGGACCTATTTATCCGCGCAACTAATCGCGCTGAGATTTCCTCTTGGGACCTTTCATTATGGGTTGTCGGGCGTGATTGGGCAGAACCTTCCCTTAGATCAGATGGTTGTTGAGAGTTCCTTGACACAATCCTAGGAGGGTTTCTATTCCTCCTAAGGCCCAATCGATCAAAAGGAGAGACTCTACTCAACCTTTCCAGAGCACTAGCCCGTTCTGGAGTCAGAGTGACATTTTGTTGGGAATTCGTGACTCGTACTAAAGAAGTCCCGCCAGGTTGATACGAAGGGTCATTAGATCTCTCAGTACGATATGGGCCAGTACGCCTAGATTGAGAAACCTCTGGGAACAACGTTTGTCTAGTTCGTGAAGATGGCAGATGGGTATTTCTCTGAACACTTCGTTGTCCTGACTGAGCAGGCACTCCGTCTCAAATAGTTTGTATAAGTTGGCACATGGTTTCTTGCATGGACGTTTGCCCTTGGGCTAAATTGTCCATTATGCCTGCCAGATCTTCCATATTTGGTGGAGTAGAAAGGTTTGGAGGGACCCCAATATTGTTCCAATTATTGGATTCTGGGTTTTCAGCCATAGATGATGAGTTTTCGGCACTAATCTGTTGATGTAAAAAAGTAGATGCAATCTAATTAATTAATCACAGATAAATATGAATAAATAAATAAATAAGACAGTGGATTTTTAAAGTGGTTCGGATATCAAAATGGCCTACGTCCATTATTGTTCTATTGCTGATTGTTTGCCTTGAATCTCGATCATGGGTTTTCTAAGAGATCCAAAAGTCCCCTTTTATGATTGGGTTACAATGTATTTATAGCCTTGAGGCTGTAACATATGAAAAGGTCATGTGATGTGTTCTAGTAGACATATACATCTGTACAATAATAATGCGCATTAAATCTGACGTTCATTGAATGCGTAGTTGCCTTTTGGTTTTCTTGGTTATATGCTCTGCATGCTAAGTAGCTCGGACCGCCTAAGTTGCTCGGTACGCTTGAGTAGCTCGGAACTCTTGAGTAGCTCGGGGAAGGTATGTATTTTCCACGTAGGTTGACACATGTCTCTGTCTAATTGGTCCATGTCAGCTGACTAATTTTTGTATCAACAATCACAAAAAACTAAAAATTATTATATTATAAAAGCTATAATCTGCCCACAATGCTATATTGCAGCACTTGTTAAGTCATATTCTTGTTGTTCCTACCCTCCTAAATGATACAATTGAATTTTATACATCTTTAAATTTTAATAACTACATATAGCTGAACAACTTCACAATGCTAAATAAGATGGCGAACTGTGTACTCATCATTTTAAAACACATCATTAATGATCTTAAAATCAAAATACTCAATTTCAAATTAAGAACATACTGATAGCGCATGCTAAAATCCCCACAAATGGAGTAATTTAGTAACGTGTAATTTAAAAATACCCGAATTAATTAAATTATAAATACTCAGAAATACGGGGGGTTACATTCTTCCCCCTTTACAATGGAATTTTGTCCTCAAAATTTGGATACGCACGGTATTACCACCTCAGATTCTTGCACACAACTACATTCGAATGTATCCAAAATTTACTCGCACTAATCTTTTGGTATATCCACTATATATACATTAATGGTACCATTTTGATCGAAGGTCTACTCACTACAACCCACGATTAGCGACAAGTCCATTTAAACCCTTACATGTCGATATATTCCCTTATGCTTATGGTCTCACTTATATATTGACACACAAAACTATCTTGAATTTGATAGCAATGTCCCAAAAGATGAGCTTGTTCCCAACTAACTCTATCATCTCTATGTTGGAAAAGGCCCCACTTCTATAGGTGCCAATTTCCCTTATTGCCATACCACATCATCTCTCTTCATGGGAGACACCCTCAGTATCCCCTAACCACTCATGTTAGGCCTCAAAACTTTGGTTCATGTCAATGTACTCTCACTATGTTCCGGAACAATACGAAAATGATGTGGATTAACTCAATCCTTATTGTCAGACCATGAATCACTCCGAGTTTGAGAAATTTGTTATTCCCCCTTCTCAACTATCTAAAGGGTGGGAAAAAAAATTCTTCCTAGGAAGCCTAAACAGTCACCTCACAATTAATATCCCACTACGAGTCATCACATGCAGGTCTATCAATTGTAGTTAGTATTCGCAATTACTCCAAAAATCCAAAACATGCATTCTCGCATTCTACCACATTCTATGTCACCCCTCTTGGCTATCCATTGGCCTATTGTTGACACATCTAGCTCAAGAATCAACCCCGTCCCCATCGCCACATGACACTCCCTATCCAAGGTGGGACTCAAGGGTCTCGTCTTGATTTACAACAATATTGGGCGGCACCTTGTGTCTGTTCATTGTTCTCTTTAATAACATGCGGGGCATACTTCTCGGCTGTATAACACACCCAAATGAATAACAATTATTTCATTCCAGGCAATTCATTTTACAACCCAAATAAAATCCTGACCCCTCAGCGATTTTGATAATCCAATAATGAACTTTATTAGTGTGCGTATCCATTCTGTCCTCGAAATCATCAATCTATCACAACATTCCGGCTGGTAATATCGAACCAACCTTTTCCCTTTGTGAGTGGTGCACCTGGAGACAATTTCATTATGTCTGACTCAACCCGAAATCCAAACACTCAACATATCATGTCACATGGAATATCTTACTACCCTTTTTTGAGATATACAAAAACCATGGTCCGTTCATTTTTTCCAAAACTGCGTACTTCCTAGGATATTTACCATCTGTTAGAATCAACAACCTATCTATGCACAAACCACTCTATGCATTCAACTAGGTGATACTCAGCTCCACTTCCCAAAATTATGGGGTCCTCCCTTGAGGGATGCCTTTTGAATATGCTTCCAACGTCTTTTGACTCACCGCAATTGTGAGAATTTTCTCGTGACATACACAGAGGCAAACTATCTCCTTTCCTCGAACGAAGTTCAGTCCATTATACTTTTTCACTTGTGTTTCTGACTATCCTACAGACATATTTTCACCACTTTATAAGCCTCCTTATCACGGATGATACTAAAAATTAAATTAACCAGGGCGCCCATACACCCTATATCTCATGCACAACTACACAATCATCTTTAACATTCCACACGTAACATACCTATCTCAAGTTCGGCCTCGCATTCTCAGCGTGGCTCTACTGTATGGATAAACTCAATTACCCTACTAAAATTATTTAATTCTCCTTGAGGATTCCCACCTATCAACTAGTGGTGCAAAAATATTTCTCAGTGCTCCTCGCACTATAGTACTCCACTCTGCAGGTCTTATATCATAGAATATTTCTCAGCTTATGTTTTTATCCACATACACATGTAATAACTAAAGTGATAAACCCCTACCCTAGTGACCAACACATCTCTCAACTCTCGACATTCGTTGCGATTCATGCGTGGGATGTTTCACAAGCGAAATATAAACAAGGACCCCCTCCCCCCGATACACTACTACCTAGCATTGTCGGTCATCGCGGTCTGTAGGCGCTAACCACATAACCAGAATATTCAAAATCATATACCTAGACGTACAAGTCTAACCGTCCACTCCCACATCACTAAAGGAGTTATACAACATGAATCTCTCACTATCACTAGTTTTTCCGCGCTAAGTTGATAATGAACTAAATTCCTCTGCTCGACAGTAAACTTAATATACCCCGAATCATATCAGTACAGTCCCTACACGCTGGGATCAAATATAATGAGACAACTCTAACCTCTAAAGTCTCCTCCACGATATAATATAAACGCGAGCTCAACCCTCTTCCGGGTGACACATTGCAAAAAACCACATCCAGCACTGGAAAAATGAACATGATAGCCTTACAATAACAACCCACCACCACTCAATCCGTCACTAATCAACCCATACCCAGGATAACATCATACTCGAATATCATCTCTCAAAATGAGTTAACCCACTAAAATATATCCTCTCGGTATCCACACCTGCTCCCCTACTGATGGAACCAAATAGAGACCCGCCACTCAACGATAAATATATACACACAATAGTAACACTAACAATACACGCACTAAACCCATCTCACGCGCGAACCTAGTGCTAACGAAATACTATGGTTTTGCTCATGTTACAAAAAACATACCCCATTCACCTTAGGATAAGACTCACACTTTCAATTATCAATAGCACTGGCAGTCCAATTGCTTCCTGGGCATAACACTCCCATCCAAATTGATCCAAAAACTTTTACAACAATTTCCCTTATTGGGCACCCCGCTCCTATCTCCTAACTCACTGCGGATAGGGTCGATACATGTGGTCCTACTCTCAACACCTAGGACACCTTTTTATGTCATCCATCGGTCTCTAGCCCCACTGGACATATCAGGGTTGTCCTTATCTTGGACCTGATAGTCTTTTCCCCAATTGCTACCCTTGTTGTTCATTTGGCTCTCCTGGCCCTATGGAACACACCGTTGGCCCTTAAGGACCTGACTTAATCCACTGTCACTTGGTAAAAATTTCATTAATCTAGATCACTTAAATGGGTGCCCTACTGGGTACCCCCTTGTGGTGCCTCATTATAATCAATTACATGTAGTCTTGACCTTCTAGTTAGGCTCTCCAACTCTCTTGGCTCCCCTCTCATGGAAGAGTTGATATAAACATCGTAAAAGTACGTCATTGATGCCATGTTCATAAGTCGTTCAAGACTGATTTCCCATAAGTACTCACGACTCCTACTCGTGAGTCCATAATCATACTTAAGAACCTTTCCCTCATCCCTACCTACCTCCCCGGGTACGAAGTTAACTTATAAAAATAAATTCTTCATCACAATCGGCCTTTGTTTTTCCCTCATGTGATAAGTCCAGAAGCTTCCTTCGCATCTATGTTTGAACAGTAGATGAAAGAACTTGTGGTTAAATCGAGCCTAAAATTTCTTTTTTAAATCCTGTGTGCCACTGCACTAAACCATACGCAATTGCCTTTTGATTATCTCCTTTAATTGTCCCATCACACGTCCACTCTTCCCCGAACCCTTACAGATGGCTCTTCGAAAGGGTACCTCCGACTTCCCCCTTTACCAACTATGTGGAGTGAGTCTGAATTTTCGCCACTATTCTCTACAATGGTGCTTGGGAAAACTACTGCGCCCTAATGATTATCCTATCGTCATCTGCCTGAACAATAATCATGGTGACTCCTATCGAGGTCACCGTTCCCAGAATACTCTATGGCTTCTGCTGAGCCACTCCTCCTGCAGTCCTTCTAATGTCCCTCGCCAGTCACCCCATATTGTTCGGTCTACGAAACCTAACCAAACTCGTATATGATTCGTATCGACTATACTTAATAACAAGAGAATGTAAACGTGCGTGCGAAGAGTAATACAAAAATCCTTTAAAAGGCCTTTATATCAAAGAACACTACACTGAAATCATAGTAAGCAGCACATATCCTATAGACACTGGAACCTGATGCTATGATATCATCTATGACACCCCGCTTACTTTAATCATGAGTGATACGTCCTTTATCAAAATAAACAGGAATCGCATTTGGTTCATTCTTAGCATCACTGTCAAAAACTATATAAATTACAAACCACCTATGTTAAATTAAGTCGGTGCCAAATTGTTACCATCCACAAACAATAATAGTCTAAACAATCCATGATAGATATATAAGTAAATAAGACCAAATAAACCATCGATTCCTAAAATAAATAATCCAATTATAATATAAAATAATTAAAACGGAATCTCAATAAATTCTGATAAATAAACTAAAGTACTGAAGAGTTTAAAGGGGCATCACGCCCAACTAAAATACTGAAATGAAAATCCTAGCTAGGAATGAATAAGATGAAGCGTCTAAAGCAAATCTTACAAGCCTCCTGCAGCTACACGTCCCTAGAAAGAATCATCAAGCTGGGCATCCTTGTGGCTGGAGACTTAAAATTGTTTTGGAAAATATTTTAACATGGGTTAGAGCCCAAATCCATTTGAAAATATTTTGCAAGTAATTAAAATGCAACAATTTAAATATGCATTAACACTTTTCACATTTAAGAGGGTGTCACTCTCTTGAGATATTACTCACCCCTCATATGTTGTGCAAACCTAACGCTTACCTTCTAACCCAACTAGTTATACTACCTCACTTAACTAGCCCCGTTACAACCTTTCTAGAACTTTACTCTATCCCGAGTATTTCCTTCTTTTACTCCCTAAGTTACTCTACCCTTTAACTGAGTTAATCTTTTCCACATTAATTGATTATATAACATGCACACTAGTTATATAAATACTAGATTCACACCTTGTAGTTTAAACCCGTATATAATTTATCTATATTATTATATATGTATGAATATACTATAACAATCACACACATGTCACGTTTAATAACCATCCTTCTAAGCACTAGTTCTCTGGATGCTTGTGTCTAAAATACCATCATCCAAGGTATGCTCACTCTAACCCGGTTACCATAAATCGATCGACTCACACTGAAATAGGTAAATAAATTGCGAAGTAAGTGGAGGCAATTATATTTCCCCGAGAATGAGACCTAATCATACCTGAAGCGTCCCACCTCGAAAAAGAAATCACACAATAAAAATATCGGATGATATGACCTAGGGATTATACTCTCCCTGCATTCACTAGCCAGGGATTCACCCACATCGCTCAACCTCCTATAATAGCACTATAGGAGTATGTATTCACATAAATATCTAACACCGATAGTTATAAAGCAAACAAGTATATATATATATATTTTATCACATCTTCCATATTTAAATTAAATCCAGCTAACCCGTGCCTAACTCCCGTAGCACTAGGCCATAATACCCGAGTTTATTTTTTTTACTCTTACTTTATTTAATTTCACATCCATTATATAATTAACGTAGCTTCCCTTGCTAAAGTACCCGAACTCACCCAACCGGTCCATATTTAGACATTTACTAATTTATTCCACTCAATTCATTATTTAGGTTCCTCCTTTTTCGTACCTTTATAGGCTTATATACATACACCCATAATCCCTAGGTAAAATAATCTCGTGGATCCATACCTGGATTTGATTTCCGACTAAATATTTTGATCTCGAACACCCGTTCATAAAAAATTTATAACTAATTCAAAAAAATTAAAAAAATACGAAACTGGCGGCCACACGTTCGTAACGAAAAGATCTATCTCCATGTCCAAAACCTATGGTTATTTGAATAATATACTAAGATCGTTCGAACGAGATACTAATTTTGTTTGAACGAAAAATACAACTCGTTCGAATGATTTTGTGAAAAATCGATCGATCGACATCCTTAGGTCCATCGATCGTTACCAGAACAGGTCCTCTTCTCCGAAAATCATTTTTCTCCATTTTCACCCTCAAACCTCCAGTGATTCAACCCAATTGTATCCAATGTTTGTTACACATAACCCTAATATAAGTCATCAAACATCATTGATTTCTATTAAGATTCATAAATTCCATGAATCTGGTTTTGTTCATAAATTTCATTCCATCATCTCGTTAACTTAAATTCTACAATCCAAATTGATTGAAATTACCTACTGGATTTTGAATATAAATCAGATTCCAACATCACTACATGGTATTTCATCATTAGTTGAACATTAATTTTACATCTAATGCCCAAATCCCCAAAAATCCATTTTTTCATATGACAACTCTCCCCAAAATGAGTTTTTCTACACCTACCATGATATGAATATGATTTTTTGCAATCTGAAATATAAGCAAGTTAATTACTTGCCTTTTTAAGTTCGTAGGGTCTGATTACACGTTGTAGAAGACGGATCAATGATTGCACACCCAATTCCTCCTTAAATTTGGCCTCTAAAGTCCTATTCTTTTCTCCCTTCTCTCAATTTATAGGGTTTAGAGTTTGATTAATGGATGCCTCTAACTCTAAAACTTAGATTAAATATCCATAATCTCAAAATTAAGCTAATAGGACAAGCCCAAATGACCAGAACACCCCCGTGTGGGCTCGGTTATGATTAAAAAGATCCCGGGATCCAATTACTACCCTTGGTACACTATTTTGACTATCTCGATCCTTTCAGAACCAATCGTGACCTCGAAATTTCCATCCGAGTCACTCTACAATAATTTATTATCTCGACCTCTTATAGTCTACACTCGACTCCTGGGTGAAATATAATATTGTCACGTCACTATCACTCACTATGACGTAAAATAATCATTTACTATTCACTTAGTAATTATATTTCATAAATATTAATCATTATCTCTCTAAATTAATATTTTAAATAACCACATGATAATTTAGTTCACACATAATAATTAATTCAATTAAATTACAACACACGTGTAATTTAAAAATACATGAATTAATTAAATTATAAATACTCAGAAATACGGGGTGTTACTGGGAGGTATGTTGATAGGTAGGTTTAGGCCTATGCTGATTGGAAGACCCCATAACCCTAAAAATTTACTATTTAAGGAGGCCATAATCTCATTCCCAATGACCCTTTTTTGAGATCTGAATAGCCCCTCCATCAAAATTAGTGCGTCATTTTTCCAATAAACATCATTTTTCAAAAACTTCTCTCCACGTTTCCTTACATAACTTCCACCCCACCTTAACCAACACTCTATCACCATAAAAAATAGCCCATTTTACCTCAAAAATCAGTAGCAAATTTCCTTGGAACGTCTACATCTATCCTTTTGTAGCTCATTTAACTAGTGTCATTTTCACACTTTATTACTTTTAACATATATTTTGCCTTATTTTTTTCTTTCCCACCACTAAGAAATTCCTTTCTTATTTATTATATACACAAAAACATAGTTTCATGAATCTAAAAAAAACAAAAGAGGGTTTAATCTTTAAACCCCAAATTAGAATTTTCCTCCCCTTTTCCACACATCTTCCAACAAACTAGTTTTATGATTAGACGTGCTGCTCACATTTTGGCTACCTTTAGATTATTTTCTTTCTTTTTTACTTATACTCCTCATTTTGACTCATCTCTGTCATTTCTATGACATGAGTATGACAATTTTTTCTCATTTATTCATTATATACACAAATTACATTTTAGAGAAGAAAGGAGAATATTATCATAGCCCATACCGAAAGGGATAAATGAGTCTTAACATCTTCCCATCTCGTAACTTTATCCTCGGACCCATAATTTATTTGGTCTTGTATGCATTAGTTTGTCTTTGATGTCGTTTCTTAGGGGAAGGTTGCATCCTTTGCATGTTTTGAGAAAAATAGGATGGAGACTCCATCTTTCAATATTTTCACCCCTTTAACGACAAAAAATTTATGTCTGTGGGATCCCGCAATGATCGGGCGAGTGGTGAAAAAAGGATTTTCTTCCTCGGTCCCTGCATACACAAATTTCACTTTCTGGGTGAACCCGTGTTAGTGAATCCCAGATGGCCATAATGGGAACTTTGCTGAAGATTTTATAGGACGAGACTCTATTTCACATGGGCTTAATTTTCTTTTTTCCCCTTTCTCTATTTCTCTACGTGTGTATATACCTACACTTGTATATTCTTCTTACTCTTACTCTTATACTTATATGTCGTATATATTCCTTACTCTTATCATGATGTCCATTTATATCCTTTTCTCCATCTTGCTTCATGCTTTATTCACTTGTATATACTTACCATGTTCACTCTGATAACTCACATTTTCACATGCTCCAAATTTCTTGTAGGTATCCATGATTAGTATCACTAGCACACACTTCCACATTATTCTCATTTATATATAGACACATGCGTGCTCACATGCTTCATAGTCCACTTGTTGATATCCATGCATAGTCTCATTTACACACACTTTCACATTACTCTCACTTGTATATATCTACACATTTTCTTCATTTATACATATTCCTATTCCATTCTCACTTTGCTCATACCTTTCTCTCACTTACGTATATTCACATGCCTCACACACTGTATATACCATAATGCTTTGTATGCGCTCATGCTTCATGCACATAGTTTCTAGATTTACTATCCATGTTTGTCCCCCTTATCACATGCCTCTCATGTATATTACATGCTCTACTTATATTCCATTCACTACCTCATGCTTAGTAGTAGTAATTCTCTCGCTTAGCATACACAAAACTCTCCATAAAATACTAATTAAGACTCCTTCATTTTGCACATTACGCCACATGAGCACTACATTTAGACCAAAATTTATCCTGCACTGGGGGGTCATTTCATGATGGGTCATGGTCCTGCGGGGCATGGTTAACCTAAGAGATATGATTACGACCTCCCAATGGCTTAGTACCTTCGACATATATCAAACAGTCCCCCCCCCCCCCCCCCCCCCGTATCGTACTGCTTGACTGAACTCAAGGCGGGAGGTATATAGCAGTGAAATCATTCACATAAATTGAGTACATATAATTCAATCTTACATTTACTGTCTCTACGAGGTATATCTGACGTAATTATTATACACTCGGGAATATCAAATGGCTTGTCCATAAGTACCAATGAATTATTGACCTTATAGGCAAGAGATATATCATGGAGGTCATGCTAAGGGGGAACCTTTCCACTCATCTCCCAATGCATCAACCTCATATAGGCGCATTCCCTATGACACCCATACCTAGTTTTCCAATTTCAAAGTGACTCTACCAAAATTTTAGGCCATCTTGTCGCCCGAATTTGGCACTATTTCACCCATTTATAAAATAGGAATTTGGCCATAAGTTTGGAAACATGTAAAACCCTATCTTTCATCTCGTATCCTATCTTTTCCCAGGATTAGATCATGTCTAGAATTTCACTTGCACCCTAGGCAGAACATAATACAAGTATACCTAATAATGATAAGGACACCGAGAAATTTTCCTTTCCCCCCTTTTTTATAAAAAAAACAAGAATATTTTCTCCCTTTCTAAAAAAATAACTAAAATATTATTTTTCCACTAGTATAAACATAAATATTCTTGTCCCTCTCAGGTGCGATCGTATACCCTAGTTTTGGTATGTCTCCCTATTGGCTCAGATTCACAATCAAGCCACTTCAGAGCTCTACTGCCTCCTCCGCTACCTCCACAAAATTTGATTAATCCCTTCGAATATTTTTCATAAAAAACCTTGAACATAATTCTAATATTTAGCCAGACCCGATGACAATCCTCACTCAGTTTAGCGCCAAGATTGATAATATTTAGGCAAATGTCCAAGATATGCAACAAAATAGGTTTCAGACACCCGAGGCTCCCAAACTTGACAGCTTTTTCCATGTTGTGAGTCCATAAGAGTAGAACAAATGTGGGTTCGAGAAGAGTACCAACATATCCCACATGTCCCACCTTCTACAGACCACCGCCAACTCAATTGCCGATGTTGAACCTAGCCTAGCCAGGGGCTATTTTTCCAGTAGCATTCCAGTTCATCCTAGAGAAGAAGAATTAAACAAGGTCAATGAATACCTCATATTGTTATCCAAGAATATTTACCAAGTCAAGATTTCATGAAACTACGTGGATTACACCCACACGTCTCCCTACTCAAAAGCTCCATTTCAAAAAAAATTTAAGATGCCAGGCATAAAAAAATTAGGAGGTAGTGGACCTCCCATTGTACACCTTCATAGCTATAATCGTGATATGATTTTACTTGGCGCGTATGAAGAAATAATGGCACAGATGTTCCTGTATACTCTTAAAGAAAGCGCTATCGAGTGGTTCTTATCATGAGAAAAATCCTCAATCCATAATTAGGAGGATATAGCCTGATAATTCATGTCCTAATACAAATACAATGAGGATCTAAAAGTCACTAATCTAGACCTTGATCTACTCAAGAAGAAATACGAGGAATCAGTTAGCATATTTATCGAAAGATGGAGAGAAAGAACACTACCATGACAAACTAACTGTCCATGGAAGAACAAGTGAGCATTGCGATGAAGAATTTCTTATTGCATATCTGAACCTCTATAGGAATCCAGTACTACTCTCATTTCTATCCCTCCGAGAGGCAAGGGTTGAGATCGAATAAGGGGTTATCAATCAGAAAGTTGAGTCTGAGTCAAAGAGGCCAACAGGGAAGTTCATTCTTCGCAAGTACGATAAGTCAGCTAACACTTTTATCTTAAACATCAACAACATAACTCAACCTGCTACATCATGAACTCCCAAAGGTCTTTCTTCACTAATCGACGGAGAACACATCGAACTCCATGCTCCCCTATCAAAGGTTTACCTAGATCTCCTATATTGAAACCTAATCAATCCTATGGAACCTCGCATGTTTCCAAACCCACTTTCAAGGAACATAAAATATGGCGTTCGTTATGATTTCCACCAAATCATCGGGCACATCACTAACTAAGGTTTCCAGCTAAAGAATGGAATTCAAGGCCTCATTAATAAGGGGTAATTTCTCCTCCAACTAATATTAAACCCAATACTGCCTAAAACCCTCTGTCAGCACACCGAACCGTGGTGAATGCAATTCTTTTAGAGAAAAATCCATATTTTTATCCTTCCACCATAATTCGGCCCATCAATACACCAGATCCATCTGCCAGTTTCATTAAAAATTTGTCCCTTTTTCCTTCTACACCCCGAAAATTTACCACACCAAGACTTATCTCTTATGACAAAAGTCTGCATTACTGTCCAAACTCACTTAGAAATAGCGAACATAAAGCCATATGATGTTTTGAATCGACTCAGGGACTTTGGGATGAAATTACCACCAGGGATGACCCTCGAAGAAGATAATTATGAAAAGATCAATGATGTATACATGGAAGCCCATGAATGGGACCATGAACTAGAAGATCAGTTTGTGTAAACAGAGGAATTCATCTTGGACAATATCATGAAAGTCATGCCCAATGAGTTTGTTAAGGAGAAAGAAATATATAAAGCTTTCAGATTGCTTACCATCCTAAGGCTCAAGGGATACCTAGTTCCCTCTTCCTAATAATTCTTCGCTAAGTGGGAATAGCTATATGATGAAGTAGTTGAAGTCATAGAGTGCATAGATTTATCATAGAGAGATAATATTATTTCCATTGGGTGGGGTAATGACTCAGACAAATCAGCTGATGAACTAGAAAGTAGGGATATCGGCATGGTTGCCTCCTTATGTGGGATGATTTCTTTAGAAGAGTTTCTAGAGGGAATTAATTAGGTGTCCATCATGACAGAGGTGTACGAGGACACAAGATTTATATCCTTCCTTGCATTCGTAAATCACATGACCCTCTCAGGGAGGTACAACAAAGACCCGATTCGTCCATCAGTGAGCACGTGTATGGATAGAGAGAAAGGATATGCTGAAGAACTCCTAATGCTAGAAATGTCGGTTGAAGCATTAAAAGTCCTTAAAAATCTCAAGAAAACCTAAGCTAAGCTCACTTTGTGGGGACATTTCATATCTTCCCAATTGCACGAAAATACTTTGATCAATCTCCTCACAGGACCCACAATTCCTCCTCCTACTACCCTTAAAGAAGCCATCCTCATGGTTAAATCTTTGACAGCGATGCGGCTCATCTCCTTTGCCGATGAGGAAATTCCTAAGATCAATCCTAACCATAACTATGCTTTCAATATCTTGATATAAATCATGGGAAAGACAGTTTCGTTGGCACTTGTCAATAACGAGTCCACTCTGAATGTATGTTATTAAGAACCGTCGACTGTCTGGGGATAAAAGTAAATGATCTCACCCCCACTTTTACGGTCGTGTGCTCCTATGATAACACCCGTCAAGAGGTTATGGGTTCAAAAAAACTCATGCTAGGGGTTGGTTTAAATTTTCTCCTTAGTCATCCTTGGCTTCAGAGTATTAGAGGTGTGTCCTTGATTCGTATCGAATATTGCATATTTCCGCCCGTTATCTTTATCCATTCTAGCACTTTTACGGTCCTAAATGCCTATAATTTTGCTCATTAACCAGACAACCTTGGATTTGGATATATACATGCTTTGCAGAGGTTATTTGTACTTTTTTAGGTATTGGAACGCTAAAAGTGAGGTTCGGTTGCATTTCGGAGAAGTTCCTTCGTCGAATGCTACTTCAAGGGAAATTTGGTCTTTTCAAACTCACTATTTTTTATGGAATGAAGTTCCCAACATGTAGATCATCAAATTATCTTTTCGTGGCCACTGACCGTGCGTCATTCTGACTCCGTATGTGGAAGTTATGCCCATTTTCGGAAGGTTTCGGTATTCTCTTCTACTTCAAGGGAATTTTGGTAATTTGATACTGCATAATTTGGAGGGTTTCAAAACATAATCATGTAGATAATTGAATTAGCTTCGCGTCGGTTCCGACCACGCCTCATTTCGATTCCGTATGAGGGAGTTATGTCCGTTTCCGTGCAACGCGTCAAAATTGGTTCGGAGGGAAAAGTGGGCTGTCTCCAGCCCAAGGCAAATTCCAAAAGTGCGGTCGACCGGTCCCAAAACAGAGGTCGACCGGTCCCATCAGATATGGACGAAAATTGGCTTATTTTGGTTTTTTTGGGTTGGTTTTCTTGGGGGTTTATTTTAGGGTATTAATAGAATGTTTGGGGCTTTTCTTAGAGGAGATATTTTCATTTTTAGGTTAGAAGAGGGGATTTGTTGGGTGGAGCTTCTCTCTCCTAGGGTTTGTACCATTTGGATTGTTGAAAGCACTATTCATCTTCTTCCTCATTTATTCAACTTGTTTTAGCTTGTTTCTTGCTTTCTTAATTATTTACATGCCTAGATAACTTCTTTTAGTATATTAATTTCTTGTTTGCTTAGTTAATTAGTTGTTAAATTAGTTTTATTCATGTGTAGTGAGTAGATAACGGGTTGGGATTGCGTTTCCGCCATTAATGGGCGTTGAGCTCCGAAAGTTAGGTTTTTGTGTAAAATTGCATTTAATTGAAACCTCGCGTATTAAAGTCGGATTATTATGCGTTTAACTTTCTTTGTCACGCAACGTTAGTGTTTATAGCAGTAATCCGAATTTAAGATGCGTGTGAACATTTTCTGTTAAATGTTTAATCTCGCAACTTTGGGTTAAATTCCTTATTGTGTGATGTTTATACTTATTTGAAAATACTCGATTAAATATTTTCGAACCGAAATTCATATTAGTTGTTTAGCCCATGATGGGGACACGATCCCGACTCTCGTTTTATTAATTCTAGTTTAGACTTAACTCCTTAATTTTTCCATTTTCTTTATTTCCAACCTATCACCTTTTACACTTTTATTTTAGGAGTATTAAATCCTATAAATTCTAGCAACTCGTCTCTGTGGATTTTTTATACCCGACTTATCGCTATACTTGTATCGCAAGTGCAGTCGTAATTTAGGTTTATGTATTAAGACGGTGAACAGAAAACAACGATTAGCGTTCTGACGCGACGCTACTTTTCACCCTTAATCAAAATGGCGCCGTTGTCGGGGACTAGTTTGTTTTAGACTTTATTTGATTTAGTATTTCATATTATTTCTTTCTATTTGTATTATTTGCTAACCTTTTTACAGGACTTCCACATTTGAGCACTTAGAAAGGCTCGAATTTTTCCCGCGCGCACCTATTTTGTGGAATTCGCCACTTGAGCCATTATTGGGGTAAGTATGTCTTATTCCAATTCTTTCGGTAATCCTTGTTATAATTCTCAAAATTCTAGGCCTATGACTTTCGGTGAATACTTAGCATCCCAAAGTAAAACAAATTCAAATATTACTTTGGGCGAGTATAACGAAAGTCAAAACTTAGGTTATTGGAATTTTGATGATGATGATAATGATTTTGGGCCTTTACCTCCTTATAATAGGAATTTTGAAACGAATTGCAATAGTTTTCAAAATTCCTATATTAATGAGTTTTCGTTTAAGTCCGATGGTAATTTTCAAAGTTCCCATTTTCATTCATCCGAAACCTCGACCCATGACATTCGGTGAGGGTTTGCGTACATATGAAAATGAGAAAATGGAAAATCGCTATCGGGAAGAAAATCGTTCGTGGGAACATGAGTTGGATTTATTATTTGAGTCCGACAACGATTTTGCTTCCGAGACTTTCGAAGTCGAGGAATGTTTTGAACCAAATGAGGCACTTGTGAGTACTTTGGAACAAATCATTCTAGACTTTGCCCATCGCGTAATAGATATTGAAAGTGAGGATGAAAATGACGTAATATCTATTTACAATGAAATGATTTTTTCTTTGTCCCCCAAAGAAGAACATTTCATTGAAAATGATATTATTTCCTTTGAAATTCCAACTTCATGCGATGATGATTCAGCTTATGAGTTTGAATTTCATTCATCCCCATTTTTATTCTCTGTTATCACACCGTCACAAGTACCCGATGATTCGGTTTCAAACTTTAATGTTTTAAATCCTATCGCCGATGAGGAGTACTTGCTCGAGTCGCCCTCCACGATCGCATCTTTGTCTTTGTGTGCGCCACCTCCTATTCCAACTTCAAAATCTTTGGGAGGATTTTCGTCTTTTCTCGGTCCCCACTTGTTTTTCTCATCCGTTCAATCCAAACCCCCCATCGTCCCACCAAAACTTTTAATTGGCGATGGTTCATTTCTTCCGCCTTACACATGCCTTCCGTTGTTAAAACGGAATCCATATTTTTCGGAGGGCATGCTTGTATGTGAGGGTACACCGATTATCCTCCAAAGTCAAATCGTTTTTATGGTGGACCCTCACCTATTTAGACTTCTAGTGTACAGTTAGTGTGGAGTCTAAATAGTAGGTTGTATATAGTTAGCTTTTTATTCTTTCTTTATTTTTAATTTCGTCTAGTGTACTTAGTTAACTTTTTATTATTTGTTTTTGCTATGCTCGGTACTAACTTGTTTTGTAGATTCTTTGGACTTGTTCTTATGGGGATGGCTCCATTTTTGGGTAATATCACTCTTTTCCTCTCTTTGACTTGGTTCTTAATTTACATTGAGGACAAAGTCAAGTTTTAAGTTTGGGGGTGTGGTATATTCTATCCATTTCTTCATTTAGTCCATGTTTTTGCTCACATGTTAGTTACTTAGTATGCTTTTCTTGGAAAAATTAAAAATTTTAAAAAGATTTCCTTTCTTTTTTCTCCTTTTTTGGGCATTTTGCCTTTGTTTCCGATGATAAATTTCAATAATTGCCCGATCCAATAGACAGCCCAATGATGCATGTTCTCGATTTTAGAAGTTATTAGACTTTAGTCTCGATTATTGATATTATGAATAACTTCATGAATTAAACTTTAATCCCGTGAGCACATGCACTTTCCTTGCTTTATTGGTTTGGTTTAGGATTTTTATAACTCGGTAATCTTTTGTTGCATTGTATATACTTACACCGAGTAAGCTTTGTACCTTTCGTCGTTTGTGAGTGTTATACACTATTCTTTCCTCTTTGAAAGCGTTGAATTCGTCGGTAATCTCACTATTCTTTCATTTGACCGTTCATTAATTGAGTTCATACTTGAAATGTGTTACTTGAGCATGATTTTCATATATTGTTTTTTTTCGAGAATTGCGTAAACTTTAGGAAATGATCATAGGCCATCTTTGTTATATCACCCATATTGACCTTGACCTCACCCTTATATGTTTACCCTCGTTAACCCCTTTGAGCCTAAATATAGCCTTTCGTTTCGTAACCCCAAATCCCATAACCAACTCCAAATTGGAGTTTTAACCCATACATACACTTTCCATACCTTTGTTTGGAATGTTACTTGGGATTGAATGTTGGTGTTATGATGTCGGTTGCAATTTGGGCATATGAGAGTTTGAAAAGTAAATAAAAGAGAAGTGAAGAAAAAGAGTGAAAAAGAGAAAGCAAAAATCAAAAGAAAACAAAAGAGAAACATGAGAAAAAGAAGAAAACAAAAGAAAGAGAAAGTTGTAAATATTGTGTATATAGTTCAATAAGCTTTGATTACTCTCCCCGATGTTATATTCGATGCCTTTTGGAACTTGTTTTCCAATTTTGCTATTGCCCGAGTCGTCCTATTATCCCTAGTTTTCATTCCGAACACTTTGAATCCGTAAATACATTCCCTCGTTTCGTACTCTAAGCCTAGTCTACATTATAACCCTATACAAGTCCTATGTGATCTTAGGTTGATGTAATTTAAAAGTCATAATAGTTGTGATAATCTGTGAAAATGCATTTCGCCTCTTTTAGTGTGCGGTATCCTTTCATTGAGATTACATTTTTCAGTTTATATATAGCGTTCTTCTTTTGTGACATGTGCGCGGCCTAGTTTCCATTTACAATTACTCTTTAGCCCGCATGTTCCGTGTGTTACCTCCCTGCTTCGAGTGAATTCGCTTGATGAACGTAATGCCCACGAGGATTGAATATATGCTTGCTTTAATGTTTATCCGGTTTATATAAGTTTTTGCCAAATCACACTTTGCATGTGCTCACTCCCCTCCCACATTTTAAGGTTTCAATTCTATGAGGTGCATTCTATAATGTTAATGATTCGAACTTTTGTGTGAATTCATTCACTTTGCTAATAATGCAAATGAAATCTTTTTCGTTTTTGTTGGGCTTGTCGCATGTTGGTTTGGGCATATTTTGAGGAAACCATATGATGTTTGTGGGTATCATCCCAGAAAACCCTCACGAGACGACACTCGTCCACTAGGGTAACCTAGGGGTTTAACGGCTTATTGCATATGCTAAATGCAATCGTGTTCCCTACGAAAGTGACAATTATATTTCGATGCATATATACGTTTTGTGTTTCCTTTTGTGGGCTTGTTTTGCTTGTTTCATCACTAGGGACTAGCAATGTTTAAGTTAGGGGGTGTGATTCGTATCGAATATTGCATATTTTCGCCCGTTATCTTTATGCATTCTAGCACTTTTACGGTCCTAAATGCCTATAATTATGCTCATTAACCAGACAACCTTGGATTTGGATATATACATGCTTTGCAGAGGTTATTTGTATTTTTGTAGGTATTGGAACGCTAAAAGTGAGGTTCGGTTGCATTTCGGAAAAGTTCTGTCGTCGAATGCTACTTCAAGGGAAATTTGGTCTTTTCAAACTCAGTATTTTTTATGGAATGAAGTTACCAATATGTAGATCATCAAATTATCTTTTCGTGGCCACTGACCGTGCGTCATTCTGACTCCGTATGTGGAAGTTATGCCCATTTCCGGAAGGTTTCGGTATTCTCTTCTACTTCAAGGGAATTTTGGTAATTTGATACTGCATAATTTGGAGGGTTTCAAAACAGAATCATGTAGATAATTGAATTAGCTTCGCGTCGGTTCCGACCACGCCTCATTTCGATTCCGTATGAGGGAGTTATGGCCGTTTTCGTGCAACGCGTCAAAATTGGTTCGGAGGGAAAAGTGGGCTGTCTCCAGCCCAAGGCAAATTCCAAAAGTGCGGTCGACCGGTCCCAAAACAGAGGTCGATCGGTCCCATCAGATATGGACGAAAATTGGCTTATTTTGGTTTTTTTGGGTTGGTTTTGTTGGGGGTTTATTTTGGGGTATTAATAGAATGTTTGTGGCTTTTCTTAGAGGAGATATTTTCATTTTTAGGTTAGAAGAGGGGATTTGTTGGGTGGATCTTCTCTCTCCTAGGGTTTGTACCATTTGGATTGTTGTAAGCACTATTCATCTTCTTCCTCATTAATTCAACTTATTTTAGCTTGTTTCTTGCTTTCTTAATTATTTACATGCCTAGATAACTTGTTTTAGTATATTAATTTCTTGTTTGCTTAGTTAATTAGTTGTTAAATTAGTTTTATTCATGTGTAGTGAGTAGATAACGGGTTGGGATTGCGTTTTCGCCATTAATGGCCGTTGAACTCCGAAAGTTAGGTTTTTGTGTAAAATTACATTTAATTGAAACCTCGCGTATTAAAGTCGGATTATTATGCGTTTAACTTTCTTTGTCACGCAACGTTAGTGTTTATAGCAGTAATCCGAATTTAAGATGCGTGTGAACATTTTCTGTTAAATGTTTAATCTCGCAACTTTGGATTAAATTCCTTATTGTGTGATGTTTATACTTAATTGAAAATACTCGATTAAATGTTTTCGAACCGAAATTCTAATTATTAGTTGTTTAGCCCATGGTGGGGACACGATCCCGACTCTCGTTTTATTAATTCTAGTTTAGACTTAACTCCTTAATTTTTCCCTTTTACACTATTATGTTAGGAGTATTAAATCCTATAAATTCTAGCAACTCGTCTCTGTGGATTTTTTATACCCGACTTATCGCTATACTTGTATCGCAAGTGCAGTCGTAATTTAGGGTTATGTATTAAGGCGGTGAACAGAAAACAACGATTAGCGTTCTGACGCGACGCTACTTTTCACCCTTAATCAAAATGGCGCCGTTGCCGAGGACTAGTTTGTTTTAGACTTTATTTGATTTAGTATTTCATATTATTTCTTTCTATTTGTATTATTTGCTAACCTTTTTACAGGACTTCCACATTTGAGCACTTAGAAACGCTCGAATTTTTCCCGCGCGCACCTATTTTGTGGAATTCGCCACTTGAGCCATTATTGGAGTAAGTATGTCTTATTCCAATTGTTTCGGTAATCCTTGTTATAATTCTCAAAATTCTAGGCCTATGACTTTCGGTGAATACTTAGCATCCCAAAGTAAAACAAATTCAAATATTACTTTGGGCGAGTATAACGAAAGTCAAAACTTAGGTTATTGGAATTTTGATGATGATGATAATGATTTTGGGCTTTTACCTCCTTATAATAGGAATTTTGAAACGAATTGCAATAGTTTTCAAAATTCCTATATTAATGAGTTTTCGTTTAAGTCCGATGGTAATTTTCAAAGTTCCCATTTTCATGCATCCGCACCTCGACCCATGACATTCGGTGAGGGTTTACGTATGTATGAAAATGAGAAAATGGAAAATCTCTATCGGGAAGAAAATCGTTGGTGGGAACATGAGTTGGATTTATTATTTGAGTCCGACGACGATTTTGCTTCCGATACTTTCGAAGTCGAGGAATGTTTTGAACCAAATGAGGTACTTGTGCCTACTTTGGAACAAACCATTCTAGACTTTGCCCATCGCGTAATAGATATTGAAAGTGAGGATGAAAATGACGTAATATCTATTTGCAATGAAATGATTTTTTCTTTGGCCCCCAAAGAAGAACATTTCATTGAAAATGATATTATTTCCTTTGAAATTCCAACTTCATCCGATGATGATTCATCTTATGAGTTTGAATTTCATTCATCCCCATTTTCATTCTCTGTTATCACACCATCACAAGTACCCGATGATTCGGTTTCAAACTTTAATGTTTTAAATCCTATCGCCGATGAGGAGTACTTGCTCGAGTCGCCCTCCACGATCGCATCTTTGCCTTTGTGTACGCCACCTCCTATTCCAACTTCAAAATCTTTGGGAGGATTTTCGTCTTTTCTCGGTCCCCACTTGTTTTTGTCATCCGTTCAATCCAAACCCCCCATCGTCCCACCAAAACTTTTAATTGGCGATGGTTCATTTCTTCCGCCTTACACATGCCTTCCGTTGTTAAAACGGAATCCATATTTTTCGGAGGGCATGCTTGTATGTGAGGGTACACCGGTTATCCTCCAAAGTCAAATCGTTTTTATGGTGGACCCTCACCTATTTAGACTTCTAGTGTACAGTTGGTGTGGAGTCTAAATAGTAGGTTGTATATAGTTAGCTTTTTATTCTTTCTTTATTTTTAATTTCGTCTAGTGTACTTAGTTAACTTTTTATTATTTGTTTTTGCTATGCTCGGTACTAACTTGTTTTGTAGATTCTTTGGACTTGTTCTTATGGGGATGGCTCCATTTTTGGGTAATATCACTCTTTTCCTCTCTTTGACTTGGTTCTTAATTTACATTGAGGACAATGTCAAGTTTTAAGTTAGGGGATGTGGGATATTCTATCCATTTCTTCATTTAGTCCATGTTTTTTCTCACATGTTAGTTACTTAGTATGCTTTTCTTGGAAAAATTAAAAATTTTAAAAAGATTTCCTTTCTTTTTTCTCCTTTTTTGGGCATTTTGCCTTTGTTTCCGATGATAAATTTCAATAATTGCCCGATCCAATAGACAGCCCAATGATGCATGTTCTCGATTTTAGAAGTTATTAGACTTTAGTCTCGATTATTGATATTATGAATAACTTCATGAATTAAACTTTAATCCCGTGAGCACATGCACTTTCCTTGCTTTATTGGTTTGGTTTAAGATTTTTATTACTCGGTAATCTTTTGTTGCATTGTATATACTTACACCGAGTAAGCTTTGTACCTTTCGTCATTTGTGATTGTTATACACTATTCTTTCCTCTTTGAAAGCGTTTAATTCGTCGGTAATCTCACTATTCTTTCATTTGAGCGTTCATTAATTGAGTTCATACTTGAAATGTGTTACTTGAGCATGATTTTCATATATTGTTTTTTTTCGAGAATTGTGTAAACTTTAGGAAATGATCATAGGCCATCTTTGTTATATCACCCATATTGACCTTGACCTCCCCCTTATATGTTTACCCTCGTTAACCCCTTTGAGCCTAAATATAGCCTTTCGTTTCATAACCCCAAATCCCATAACCAACCCCAAATTGGAGTTTGAACCCATACATACACTTTCCATACCTTTGTTTGGAATGTTACTTGGGATTGAATGTTGTTGTTATGATGTCGGTTGCAATTTGGGCATATGAGAGTTTGAAAAGTAAATAAAAGAGAAGTGAAGAAAAAGAGTGAAAAAGAGAATGCAAAAATCAAAAGAAAACAAAAGAGAAACATGAGAAAAAGAAGAAAACAAAAGAAAGAGAAAGTTGTAAATATTGTGTATATAGTTCAATAAGCTTTGATTACTCTCCCCGATGTTATATTCGATGCCTTTTGGAACTTGTTTTCCAATTTTGATATTGCCCGAGTCGTCCTATTATCCCTAGTTTTCATTCCGAAAACTTTGAATCCGTACATACATTCCCTTATTTCGTATTCTAAGCCTAGCCTACATTATAACCCTATACAAGTCCTATGTGATCTTAGGTTGATGTAATTTAAAAGTCATAATAGTTGTGATAATCTGTGAAAATGCATTTCGCCTCTTTTAGTGTGCGGCATCCTTTCATTGAGATTACATTTTTCAGTTTATATATAGCGTTCTTCTTTTGTGACATGTGCGCGGCCTAGTTTCCATTTACAATTACTCTTTAGCCCGCATGTTCCGTGTGTTACCTCCCTGCTTCGAGTGAATTCGCTTGATGAACGTAATGCCCACGAGGATTGAATATATGCTTGCTTTAATGTTTATCCGGTTTATATAAGTTTTTGCCAAATCACACTTTGCATGTGCTCACTCCCCTCCCACATTTTAAGGTTTCAATTCTATGAGGTGCATTCTATAATGTTAATGATTCGAACTTTTGTGTGAATTCATTCACTTTGCTAATAATGCAAATGAAATCTTTTTCGTTTTTGTTGGGCTTGTCGCATGTTGGTTTGGGCATATTTTGAGGAAACCATATGATGTTTGTGGGTATCATCCCAGAAAACCCTCACGAGACGACACTCGTCCACTAGGGTAACCTAGGGGTTTAACGGCTTATTGCATATGCTAAATGCAATCGTGTTCCCTACGAAAGTGACAATTATATTTCGATGCATATATACGTTTTGTGTTTCCTTTTGTGGGCTTGTTTTGCTTGTTTCATCACTAGGGACTAGCAATGTTTAAGTTAGGGGGTGTGATTCGTATCGAATATTGCATATTTCCGCCCGTTATCTTTATGCATTCTAGCACTTTTACGGTCCTAAATGCCTATAATTATGCTCATTAACCAGACAACCTTGGATTTGGATATATACATGCTTTGCAGAGGTTATTTGTACTTTTGTAGGTTTCGGAACGCTAAAAGTGAGGTTCGGTTGCATTTCGAAGAAGTTCCGTCGTCGAATGCTACTTCAAGGGAAATTTTGTCTTTTCAAACTCAGTATTTTTTATGGAATGAAGTTACCAATATGTAGATCATCAAATTATCTTTTCGTGGCCACTGACCGTGCGTCATTCTGACTCCGTATGTGGAAGTTATGCCCATTTCCGGAAGGTTTCGGTATTCTCTTCTACTTCAAGGGAATTTTGGTAATTTGATACTGCATAATTTGGAGGGTTTCAAAACAGAATCATGTAGATAATTGAATTAGCTTCGCGTCGGTTCCGACCACGCCTCATTTCGATTCCGTATGAGGGAGTTATGGCCGTTTTCGTGCAACGCGTCAAAATTGGTTCGGAGGGAAAAGTGGGCTGTCTCCAGCCCAAGGCAAATTCCAAAAGTGCGGTCGACCGGTCCCAAAACAGAGGTCGATCGGTCCCATCAGATATGGACGAAAATTGGCTTATTTTGGTTTTTTTGGGTTGGTTTTGTTGGGGGTTTATTTTGGGGTATTAATAGAATGTTTGTGGCTTTTCTTAGAGGAGATATTTTCATTTTTAGGTTAGAAGAGGGGATTTGTTGGGTGGAGCTTCTCTCTCCTAGGGTTTGTACCATTTGGATTGTTGTAAGCACTATTCATCTTCTTCCTCATTTATTCAACTTGTTTTAGCTTGTTTCTTGCTTTCTTAATTATTTACATGCCTAGATAACTTGTTTTAGTATATTAATTTCTTGTTTGCTTAGTTAATTAGTTGTTAAATTAGTTTTATTCATGTGTAGTGAGTAGATAACGGGTTGGGATTGCGTTTCCGCCATTAATGGGCGTTGAGCTCCGAAAGTTAGGTTTTTGTGTAAAATTGCATTTAATTGAAACCTCGCGTATTAAAGTCGGATTATTATGCGTTTAACTTTCTTTGTCACGTAACATTAGTGTTTATAGCAGTAATCCGAATTTAAGATGCGTGTGAACATTTTCTGTTAAATGTTTAATCTCGCAACTTTGGGTTAAATTCCTTATTGTGTGATGTTTATACTTAATTGAAAATACTCGATTAAATATTTTCGAACCAAAATTCTAATTATTAGTTGTTTAGCCCATGGTGGGGACACGATCCCGACTCTCGTTTTATTAATTCTAACTCCTTAATTTTTCCCTTTTCTTTATTTCCAACCTATCACCTTTTACACTTTTATTTTAGGAGTATTAAATCCTATAAATTCTAGCAACTCGTCTCTGTGGATTTTTGATACCCGACTTATCGCTATACTTGTATCGCAAGTGCAGTCGTAATTTAGGTTTATGTATTAAGGCGGTGAACAGAAAACAACGATTAGCGTTCTGACGCGACGCTACTTTTCACTCTTAATCAGTCCTCCTACCTCCATCAGAAACTAAAATTATTTGCCAATGATCAGATCATCATTATTACAATGGATGATGATAACTCTGATAGCATTGGCACAAGTAACCCCATTTTGGAAATCCAGCATGGGGCTAATGACATGTTCCGCTTAGGATAGAAGATTGATCCACTTTTCATACCAATAGGGGATAATTTCAAAGAAGAAAAAACTCCATGGCAATGTTAATGCGATCCATATGTTAATGAATATGTATCCCATGGCCGGAATAGGGCTAGGTCGTCATTAATGGGGGATTTTTTAATCGATAGTTCTGAGAGAATCTTTCCCCCTGCTGTCTCGCTTACTAAACATTACCAGCCGAGCTAATAGTGCTCCTTCAGTCGTACTAAAATAAGATCTTAAAAATAAAATAGGCAAACTCAATAGACTCCTTAAATGGACGCTTTATGAAGGAAGTAGAGGATTTCCCATTATGTTGTTTCCCCAAGCCATGGTACAAACCTATTGAGAAGCAAATGAACCCCGAATTGGAAATCTTCTTTGGAGACAGTCACCTAGATTAAAGACCCAAAATATAAGGTGAAACCCCTGGCATTCAAGTGTAACATCCCGTAATTTTGAGGACTAAGAATTTAATTATTTTTGGGAGAAATAATATTTATTTAAATTGGAGTTTTAAAATTTGGCAGATGAGGTCAAAATTAGAGGATGTTATAAAGTATTTCGGAGGACGATTCTGAGTGCACGGTTGATCCGGGATGAATCGAGATAGTTAAAATGACTGCCCTTGGGTTTTATTTGGGTTCAGAAACATTTTAAGTTGGTTTGACTCGAATTGGAGTAAATGGGTCATTTAAAGAGTGTATTATCATTTAAAGTTGGGTATTTTGGAGATAAGGCTTATTAAGCCTACGTGAGATAACAATGTCATTTGTTAGATTGAGAAAGCCCTAGAGAGAGAGAGAGAGAGAATAGGAAAGGAAGAAGAGAAAGAAGGGAAAAACTTAAAGATTCTGGCCAATCCGTGATTTCGAGGAAGATTCGACCTCTACAACTTTGAGGCAAGTGATTAAACTTGCTAAATAATCTATGTGTGTAATTTATTTCATGATTTATGGATAAAAATATGGATTTGGGGTTAATATGTCAAAACCTAGATTTTTGTGGATTAAATCTTGTAATTGATGTGTATATGGGTTTGATGATGTAGTGACGGGTGGGATCATGGTTGGGTTGATTTATGAGGTTAGAATCATGATTTGATGAGGATTTGATGGTTAGAGTTGATGATTTTTGGGTATATATTTTGTGGGTTATATGCAGAAGATGGAACTTTCGAAGTTATGCAGACCCGAATCGATTCGCCCCTAAGCGAATCGATTCGCCTTAAGGTAAAAGTGTCAGGTCTCGGTGACTGAATCAATTCGGATCCAAAATGAATCCATTGGTCTAAGACATACATACAGGGCCTTTGGACCAAATCAATTCGCATATTGGCAAATCGATTCTCTTTTAGGACCGAATCGATTCGGACAGGGCCGAATCGATTCGGAAACAGTGCTATTTTGTGGAGTTTTTCTAGAGTGAGCTTTACTCCGTTCCGATTAGGTTTATCGATTAGGAACATTCTTATATGATGCGAGGAATACATTTTGGAGATTTATTTTGAGTTTCTCATATAATGTGATATTGAGGACGTATCGAGTTATTTGGGAAGGTATAAATTGGAGTTACTGTATCGATTTAGTTGGGAATCATATTAGCGACATAAATTCTATTTAGAGATAATTATGGGACAACAAGAGAGAGGTCGTGTGCCCTTAGTAATGTTAGACTTAAGAATTTAATCTTAAATACGATTATCCCCAAGCTTGAGGTCGTTAGGCCTCTAGCTTGAGGAACAGGGAGCGTATAGTCCCCAGGTCATAAGCGTCCATTAATTGTATTACAAATTTTGTATCAGGAGTAAGACGTCTTGGGTATGATTCGTCTTATTTTTCGGTGAGGAACTATGACCGCTTCCCATGCGTTGTGATTTGATTATTTACCAGGGCGGTGTGATAATAATCCGATAGCTGGTAACCCAGGATAATGTGAGTAATTCCTGGAAGATGATAGCATTGCTGAGAATATATATATATATATATATATATATATATTATAAGTGAATGTGTTATGGATATTTAAATGTGTGTTATGTGTGTTGTGTATACGTGTTTGTTAGGGTCTAATGATCGTGTTTTATAACTAGAATAATGTTATATGGACCCTAATGGTACTATGCATTATCTTATTTATGTACTTAGAGATATTTATTCAAAATCAGTAGCTGATGTTATATGTGTTGTGTACTGAGGGCCTAATGGATCTCGACGATCAACATTGTCATGTAGTAGTGTATCCGGGGTTCCCTGTTTGGATTTTGCTTCGCGAGACGTCCCACACACGAAACGTAGCGCAATGTTGGGAGCGGGGAGAAGTTTAGTCCTTGGTACTCGGGTTTATGTATTATGGTGAAAGAATGCTTTGTAAGAATAAAAAGATGATGTGTGACTATTCCGATGGTAATAACTTGTTTAAGTTAATAACTAGAAACTGATGAATTATAGTAAGGTATATATATATATATATATATATATATATATATATATATAAAAATTAACATATAACTTTGTGCGTAACCATGGGAGATGATATAATAAGAAGTTAATGGTTATGTTTTAGATAATAGGTTATGTGGGCGTAGATTATGCGTAGATTAAGATTAAATTATCCCTAGGATGTGTCGGGTAGCTTAATTGAGGTTCATGTCCATACGTTTAGGTGTGCACTTTAGTCGGGGGGTGAGTTTGAGTTCCACAAGAGTGCGAATCCACTTTAATTATGGAATTATGCATTTATAGTTCTTATGCATTTCAATGCACTTGCTAAAATTTTTTCAAACCTCGGGCTCTCAACCGTTTATATTTCTCTCTTGCTATATATATATTGTAATATATTATAGGCGTCCCACCGCAAGGACGCTAATGATGTTTTTCTATCCAGTGTCCTTGGAGCTGTAGCAGATGCGGACTGTTGCGGGATTTTGTTGTAGCCGCTTCCTATCTTTTGTAAATCTAGTTAATGATTCATCTTGTACTTCGGGTTTATACCCAAGGGTTATATATGTAGCACTTTTATATTTCTCTCCTCAGGATGTTGTATTGTCTGTAACCCAATAGCATATTCGAGTATTTCCTTTTGTTGTACTTAGTATGTATTATATGAGTACTTCCTTTTATTGTGGTACGTGTGTATATATTATCAGATTCAGTAGTTACGTTATTGTTGGTATGGTGATTTATTGTATGTTTCAATTTTTTTTGGCATCCGCTTATTGTAGTATTGGGTAACTAGTTATGTTTGTTTAGTATCATCAGTAGATGCTGAGAATGATCCACTTGAGATTCCAGATTTATTTTAGTATAGGGCTAGCCACCCATTATTATTTTAAGCGGGGTGTCACAGGTGGTATCAGAGCATCAGGTTCTAGTGTCTTAGGATCTGTGCAGGTTTTCTGGGTTCTTCCGTAAGCGTTCTTGATGTAGAGCCCTATTATTAGGATTGTTGTGTTCATCATGCTTATATTTTCTTTTGCGATGTGTAATTACTTGAACGGAATTCTGATACAGTTGCTCTTGTTTCAATTTCCACTGAGAAGAGATCGTCCAGGCAGGGAAAATAGAGGGACTGAGAATATTGAACCCCAAATGCCTCAAGGGACTGTGACCGCAACTAAAGTTGCCAATATTATGGAACAAGCAGTAAATGCTACAATTGCTACATTGGCACATCAACATGCAGCCTCGGTAGCTCAAGCCCACCCAGAGCCATCTGCGTGGGAAAGAGTACAAGAAGCCTTTGGTAAAGGACATCCTTCGGAATTTCTGAGAATGCTGATGTAATAGTTGCGAGTCAGTGAAAGAGCGATATACAGAGGTCCCTTCGAATGGTTGAATGCAGTGAGGTGCAGAAACAAATACTCACCACCTTTAAACTAACGGGTGCAGCTCTCCAATGGTGGGAGACAGTCACCACATCGAAGCAGAGATGCAATGCCTATAGCTGATTTTTAGGTACGCTTTGACCGAAAGTATTTTCCTTCTGCGATTCAGACGAAAATGATGAGGAGATTACTGGATGTGACTCAAGGTGATCGAACAGTGGCTGAGTACGAAGAAGAATTTACTCGATTGGTGAATTTTATGCCCGACGAGGTAAATACGGAGGAGAAGAAAATAGTGAAGTTCTTGGAAGGTTTGGATTGGAAAATTCGACAACATTTGTTAGGGAACCCGACATTTCTGACTTTTACCGATGTGCTGAATGCGGCATTGTTACATTGTCAGGAGTATCATCTTCATTTAAAAGGGAGGAAGGAATTTTGGGACTCGGGTTCATCAAGTAGGTTTGGAGGAAATGATTCTAGTGGATAAAAATCATCATCGCAATAAGAGTATATGCAGAATTATCAAGCATCGCAACAACGTTTTGTCCCTCAGGATGGACAAGAAGGATTTACTGGGAGATGTTTCTTTTGTGGAGAAATAGGCCATGGGAAGAGGGATTGTCCCGAAAGAGGTAGAGGGAAAAATTTTGAGGAGCTTTTCGATGTGCAATCCCTACAACAGTTCATAGGCTAGTTTGAGCAAGAGAACTTTGAACAGGGACCCATTGATGAAGTGAGGCAGTTGGAGTATGGAGGTAATATGTAAATTATTTTCCTTTGTGCTCAGGTCATACTTTGAGCAGTATTGGGAGCATTGCATGTAAGATTTTAGTGAGTGGTTAGCCGTAATAACCATATTGTATAGAGAATTACCTTGAAGGGATGGGTGAGCAAGTGTGGCACCTGGATGATATCTTTCAGGAGAATAGATTGTTTTGCGATGTGCTAGTAGAGAGTTACGATTTTTTTCAGAAATAGGAACTATTAAAGTTTGTTGAGTAGTAATGGTAAGGCTATCGTTTAATAGTTAGGCTATATGCATGTGTTTGTAATGTTCCGGTTGTGGAAGGATCTATCTTATGGCGATGTTTTGATGTGATGTAAAGGATTTTTTTTATTAATGAGGAGATTCAGGGTATAGCAGGTTCATTGTTGAGCAAGGAATTTTAGCCCATGGTTGTGTGCCTGTTGAGAGCTAAGTGTTGGTAAGAGTATTGTATTTGTTGATGCCTTGTGTCTTGGGCATAAGGTATTTGATTTGTGTGTCGAAAGACATAAAACTAGTTTGATATTACATTAGTTTATAGGCCTTCGGGCAATATCAATACGGTTCAAAAAAAAAATTAAAAACTTTAGTCCTGGTTTAACTGATCTCAATCCCCGACAGTGCTGCACAGTAGTGTATTGGGAGGGTTCCTTGTTTGTATTTCTCTTGCGAGACCTCCCACACATGAAAGTAGCGAATGTCAGTAATTGAGAAGAGTTAAATCTTTGGACATTTTAATATACTTAGTACGTTATAATTGATTAATTTGTTGAGAATTTTATTACGATTTGAGGCTAAGTGGAGCCGGGTAATATTCATACAGTTGAGCTCGGGTACAGGGTGTATGGGCGCCCTTGTTAACTAATTTAAAATAAAATAATTCGCCTTTAGAAGTGGGAGAGATAGGCATAGTGATCTTGATGGTAGGTGACTTAGGATCTAGTTGAGGTTGGGAGTACTAGGCTTAACTTAATTTCGAGGATGAAATTCCTTGTAAGGGGGAGAAGTATGTAACACCCCGTAATTTTGAGGACTAAGAATTTAATTATTTTTGGGAGAAATAATATTTATTTAAATTGGAGAATTTAAATTTGGCAAATGAGGTAAAAATTAGAGGATGTTATAAAGTATTTCGGATGACGATTCCGAGAGTACGATTGATCCGGGATGGGTCGAGATAGTCGAAATGACTGCCCTTGGGTTTTATTTGGGTTACAGAATATTTTAAGTTAGCTTGACTCGAATTGGAGTAAATGAGTCATTTAAAGCGTCATTTAAAGTTGAGTATTTTGTAGATAAGGCTTATTAAGCCTACATTAGGTAACAATCTCATTTCTTTAGATTAAGAAAGCCCTAGAGAGAGAGAGAGAGAGAGAAGAGGAAAGGAAGAAGAGAAAGAAGGGAGAAGCTTGGAGATTCCGGACAGTCCGTGATTTCGAGGAAGATTCAACCTCTACAACTTTGAGGTAAGTGATTAAACTTGCTAAATAATCTATGTGTGTAATTTGTTTCACGATTTGTGGATAAAAATAAGGATTTTGGGTTAATATTTAAAACCTAGATTTTTGTGGATTGAATCTTGTAATTGATGTGTGTATATGGGTTTGATGGTGTAGTGACGGGTGGGATCATAGTTGGGTTGATTTATAAGGTTAGAATCATGATTTGATGAGGGTTTGATGGTTAGAGTTGATGATTTTTAGGTATATATTTTGTGGGTTTTATGCAGAAGATGGAACTTTCAATGTTTTGCAGACCCGAATCGATTCGCCCCCTAAGCGAATCGATTCGCCTTAATGTAAAAGTGTCAGGTTTGGGTGACCGAATCAATTCGGATCCAAAATGAATCGATTCGGCATAAGATAGACTTACAGGTCCTTTGGACTGAATCGATTCGCATAATGGAAAATCGATTCGCTTTTAGGACCGAATCGATTCGGAAACACTGCTGTTTTGCGGAGTTTTTCTAGAGTGAGTTTTACTCCGTTCCAATTAGGTTTATTGATTAATAACAATCTTATATGATGACAGAAATACATTTTGGAGATTTATTGTGAGCTTCTCATATGATGTGATATTAGGGACGTATCGAGTTATTTGGGAAGGTATAAATTGGAGTTATTGTATCGATTTAGTGGGGAATCATATTAGCGACGAAAATTCTATTTGGAGATAATTATGGGCCAACAAGAGAGAGGTTGTGTTCCCTTAGTGACGTTAGACTTAAGGATTTAATCTTAAATACGATAATGTTAAAGGCTCATATGAGAAACTAAGCCGCAATCTGAATTGTGAATGATTTAGTGTATCATCGACTAGAATAGTTTGTGTTTATACGTATAACCGGGTTAATTATTTTATATCTATATGCGTACGGATATAGATGGTGTTTGTATGGTGATTGAATATATATCTTGTATATATGATATATTAGGTAGACATAACTAGCCTACGTTATCATGGGAAGTTGCGCGATGTGGTTGAGGCCTCTGGCTTGAGGAGCAGGGAGCGTATAGTCCCCAGGACATAGCTTCCATTAATTGTATTACGAGTTTTGTATCAGGGGTAAGACATCTTGGGTATGATTCATCTTATTTTTTGGTGAGAAACTATGACCGCTTCCCATGCGTTATGATTTGATTGTTTACCAGGGCGGTGTGATAATAATCCGATAGCTGGTAACCCTAGATAATGTGAGTAATTCCTAGAAGATGATAGCACTGCTGAGAATATATATATCCTATAGGTGAATGTGTTATGGATATTTAAATGCACGTTATGTGTGTTATTTTTACGTGTTTGTTAGGATCGAATGATCGTGTTTTATAACTAGAATAATGTTATATAGACCCTAATGGTACTGTGCGTTGTCTTATTTATGTACTTAGAGATATTTATTCAAAATAAGTAGCTGATGTTATATGTGTTGTGTACTGAGGGCCTAATTGATCTTGATGATCAACATTGTCATGTAGTAGCGTATCGGGGGGGTTCCTTGTTTGGATTTCGCATCATGAGATGTCCCACGCACGAAACGTAGTGCAATGTTGGGAGTGGGGAGAAGTTTAGTCCTTGGTACTCGGGTTTATGTCTTATTGTGAAAGAATACTTTGTAAGAATAAAAAGATGATGTTTGACTATTCTGATGCTAATAACTTGTTTAAGTTAATAACTAGAAACTGATGAATTCTAGTAAGGTATATAAATATATGTATATATATTAACATATAACTTTGAGCGTAAGCCTGGGAGATGATAGAATCAGAAGTTAACGGGTATGTTTTAGATAATAGGTTACGCGGGCATAGATTATGCTTAAATTAAGATTGAATTATCCCTAGGATGTGTCAAGTAGCTTAATTGAGGTTCATGTGCATACGTTTAGGTGCACGCTTTAGTCAAGGGGTGAGTTTAAGTTCCACAAGAGTGCGACTCCACTTTAATTATGGAATTGTGCATTTATAGTTATTATGCATTTTAATGGACTCGATAAAATGTTTTCAAATCTCGGGCTCTGACCCGTTTACATTTCTCTCTTTCTATATAGATATTGTAATATATTATAGATGTCCCACCGCAAGGACGCCAATGATGCTTTTATATCCAGTGTCCTTGGAGCTGTAGCAGATGCGGACTGTTGCGGGATTTTGTTTTAGGCGCTTCCTATCTTTTGTAAATCTAGTTAAGGATTCATCTTGTACTTCGGGTTTATACCCAAGGTTTATATATGTAGAACTTTTATATTTCTCTCCTCAGGATGTTGTATTGTCTGTGACCCGACATCATATTCGGGTATTTCCTTTTGTTGTACTTAGTATGTATTATAGGAGTACTTCCTTTTATTATGGTACGTGTGTATATATTATCAGATTCAATAGTTACAGTTTTGTTGGTATGCTGATTCATTGTATGTTTCGAAAAAAAATTTGGCATCCGCTTATTGTTGTATTGGGTACTTAGGTATGTTTATTTAGTATCGTCAGTAGATGCTGAGAATGATCCACTTGAGATTCCTGATTTATTTTAGTATAGGGCTAGCCACCCATTATTATTTTAAGTGGGGTGTCACATCAAGTCCATAAAAGGCAATAAAAGTATTAAGGATAGTGAATATGATGAGTCATTTAGTATCTATACACTGGGCTTTGATCTCCATATGATCCACACTAAGGCTAAACCGTCTGATTCGTCTTCCAAGATCGTCCCTGCTGAAAAGCTTCTCCTCAACTGGCACGGTGGTCCTTTCAACCCAGCTCTGACCAGTCTGATCAATGTTGTTAACCCTTATAAGATGAACCCGAATATATTCCCTCCTTTTCTATTACTAATATAATTTTCAATGAGACCTCCTTTGATGATTTTCTCACTATTGTATTTCCAAAAAAATGTTTCCAATGAAATGAATGAAGATTTTAAGTATCTTGACGTGCTTTATATTAGTTGCCTTGATTCTAATCAAATAACTGATGAATATGATATAATAAATGAATAATTCTTAACTGATCTCGATAAGGAAAAAATTAAACAACATAACCGTGTTCAAACTAATGATTATGAGGCTATTATTATTAATTTCAATTCTAGTAGCAATCCACACGAGATTAGGATAGGGTCCACCCTAAATGACAATGAGCAATCGTAAATGGAAGAACTTTTGAAAGAATTCCTGGACATCTTCGCATGGTCCTACAGCGATACGCTGGCATTGACCCAAAGATTGTGCAACATTAAATTCCTACTCTTTTAGAAAGCAAGTCTGTCAAGCAAAAATTAATAAAGCTCCACACTGAGTGGTACCTCAAAGTCAAAGACGAAGTGATCAAGTATTTAAATGTAGGTTTCATCCGTGTGGTTGAATATACTACATGGGTCGTAAACATTGTCCTTGTGTAAAAATTAGGAGGAAAAATACGCATGTGTGTCGACTATCGAGATCTGAATAAAGCATCCCCAAAGGATGTTTACCCTTTACCCAACATCGACATGATTATTGATAACACTATTAGTCATAACCTCAAGTCATTTTTCTATGGTTTTGCCGGGTATAACTAGATCAAGATGCATCCCGGACACTAAGAAAATCCTACCTGTATGACCCCATGGGGAACCTTTTGCTACACCGTCATGGCTTTCGGTCTAAAAATGCTAGGAGATACCTACCAAAGGGAAGCCACAACCATTTTTCACGATCTTATACACTAATAGGTTGAAGTTTATGTTGACTATATTATCATCAAGTCCAAATTCGGAAAGGTCACATCCCCTCCTTGAGGAGATTCTTTGAGCAACTACGATAATATCAGATTCGTCTCAATCCTCATAAATGCATCTTTAGCGTCAGAAAAGGAAAACTACTCAGGTTCATGGTTAGTAAGAAGGGGATCAACGCAGGCCCTTCCAAAATTAGAGCAATTCTTGAAATTCTGCCACCTTGGTTGGAGAAAGAAGTTTGTGGCTTCCTAGGTAAACTCCAGTACATCAATTGATTCCTTAGACAACTGACCTCCATCTGTGACCTATCTTCAAATTTCTCCTGAAGGATTTGACCAAAGTTTGGATTGAGGCATGTTAAGAAGCCTTTCACCAGAACAAGCGACACCTTGCCCCACCTTCGATACTCATGACATCACAACAAGGTCTTTCCCTCCTACTATACCTCACTGTCACCAACATCGCAACAGGGGATATGATATCCCAGTACATGAATGAATTGCACAAAAAAAGAGCCATCTACTGTGCTAGTTGAAAGTTAGCAGGGTATTAGGTGAACTACAGTACATTGGAGAAGGCATGTGTCATCTTAGTTTGGGTCACTTAAAACCTCCAGCATTACATACTTATGTTACCAATCTAGTTGGTGTCCCGAATGGACCCCATAAAATCCCCATTATAAAAACCTGCCTTGTCCAGTCGCATGGCTCGTTGGTTGATGCTACTAGCCGAATTCGACATCACATAACTACCTTGCTGACAATTCAATAGGAGGAGACTACATGTGGATTTCTGAGTTCCCGAATGAAGATATTCTTTTCGCTTTTGATAAAGAGTTTAAATTGAAGATGTTCTTCAACGGAGATACTAACAAGAAGGATTATAGCATTGGGACACTCCTACTAGACCCAGACGATTCTTGCAGTCCTGTTGCCATCAAGTTGGACTTTCCCTGCACCAATAACATAACAAAGTATGAAGTGTGCATTGTTGGTATCAAGACTTGCATCGAGAAAGGAATCAGATGCATCAATGTCTATGGAGATTCAACCCTCATTATAGGAAAAGTCCTCTGAAAGTGGAAATTCAAAGGCGAGATACTCTTACCCTTTCACGCTAACCTTGAAGATATTGGCTCCCAATTTGAGGGTATCACCTTCCACTGCCTTCCTCGCTCAAGAAACAACTTTGCTGGCACATTGTAAACCTTGGACTCCATGGTCGATATGCTCGGAGGAATAACAATGGCTCCCTTTATAATCCAAAAATAGTTTGCGCCCACTCATTGCTACCACATAGAGGTCATAATAAATGAAGACACGTACATAATTGGACCGTGGTATTACAATATTTCATGCCCTCTCAAGAATAGAAAATATCCCCGGAGGATAATAAGAAAGATGGGGTGGCTCTTCGCATGCTTAGTGCTCAATACATTATATGCGACAAAGCACTTTTTATGAAAACTTTTGACGGATTACATTTGCAATGTATAGAGAGGGTTGGGCTCAAAGACATGATGTAGAAACTTCAATGCAGGGAATGCGAACCCCACACAAACGATCATATGCTTGCTAAAAATATCATCCGTAAGGGATATTACTTGACCACCATAGTTCATGACTGCTCTGCTTATGTCAAAAGGTTCCTCAAATGCCAACAGTTTACCAAACTTCAACAATTACCTTCTCGAGAGTTGTAAAACATGATTTAACCCTGACCATTCTTAACTTGGGACATTGACATCATTAGGAAAGTCACTCTTAAAGCATAAAATGGACACGAATTCATCTTGATTTCAATTTATTATTTCACTAAATGGGTTGATGCTTAATCATACACGGTGTTTAATGCAAAGAAAGTGGCCAAGTTCATGAGAATGAACATCATCTTCCATTAGTTTGGATAAGATAACAGGCTCCATTTTGAAGCTAAAATAACAAAAGTAGTCGACGAGTATGGTAAGCAAAGGCATAAGTCATCTCCCTCTAGATTGCAAACCAATGGGGTTATTAAGGCTACAAACAAAAGCCTCAAATCCATAATTAGTAAAATAACTAAAAGTGGCAAAGATTGGGTAGATTGAATACCGTATGCCTCTCGTGCTACCATACCTCTATCAAAATATCCACTGGAGATACCCCTATTCCCTGGTATATGACACATAAGTTGTACTACCTATCAAAATCAAAATACCCTCTCTACAGGTCGTGCTCAAAATCAGGTCATTAAAGTCGATTGGCAACAATGTAAATATGGTGAATTCACAATTTTGGATGAAAATAGACTAAAGGCTTTATATCATATACAAGGATACCACTGCCACATTGCGTGATAATTCAATAAAAAAGTCAAAGATCATGGTGTACAAAAAGGATATCTTGCTCCCTAATAAATCATAGAACCCATCTAGGACTCGAGATGAAAATATAAACCAAATTGGAGAGAGCCATATATAGCGAAGAAGATTCTATAAGGTGGAACCGCTATGATCGCAGACCTTTATAGAGAGGAGATGATGCAACCAGTCAATTTGGACCATCTTAAAAAATTCTACCCCTTGTCTAACTCTCATCATGCTATCATTCCTCTCACCTCCCTTTTGTTCTAAGAAAACTCCTCTACTCCCTATACAAAGAACCTGATACTCTCAAAGGGACTAATCCTCTTAAATCGCCTTTTAAAGAAGAAAACTTAAAGAATAAATTTTCAAACCCCGTAGTGGTACGTAGGCAACCCATACATTTTCAGACCTCATAAAAAATTTTGGAACACGGGTCAAAGGCTATTAAGAGGGAATCGCTAAGCAAAGTCTCTTCGATAAAGCTATGAACAACATCACATGATTGCCTCATAAAAACTTATCCCGACCTTTCTCCCAATCATCCAATCCATTCAATGTCTCCACTAATATGATAGTAGTCGAATTACAATGGTAAGAAATCACAATATTATCATGGCCACTTGAAGGTCCATCGTCATATCACGAGTCACTAAGAGTAGCCTTGTAGTCAATCCTAAGGATACGGAGCCAACAAATCCACTTTCAGTATATTCCCTGTAGCATACTAAATTTAGCGCTGTCAAAAGGATGATATTTCCCTATGGATTAGTGGCAATTAGCCAAAGGAGAGACGTGTAGTAATTAGTGACACTGAGAAAGAACTGGACAAGTCAGACATAGGAGCATCAACACTGGGGTTAACACCAAACACAACCATAAATTATTTATAGGTGGGACACACTTCATCTAAGCCAAAGAGGAACATATGGTCTTTGAAAAATGAGAACCGCAAAGCTGCTTTCATGAAATTTGAGTCAACGGAAGGATTACGCCACAAAGTAGTTGAACGCATGTTGAATGCTTGTAATCGACATTGTACAAACACATGGCTTCCAACCCCCTTAAGGTAGGTGGAAAAAGCCTATGTCATGGGAATCAAAATCTCAAAGGATCAAGAAACTTAGTGGAATAAAGGGAAAGAAAGAAGTTGAGGTGTGATTTAAAACTCCACCCAAAATCAGTTTTATAATTAAAATCCTCCGCAAAGGATGAAGGAATGAGGTTGTTGCTGAAACAACTTTTGAGTACACAAAAGTGCTGAAGGAGGACAATCATGGATGGAAAATTAATTTTGACCTGATTGGTATGCCGATAGGAAGGCCAAGGGGAATGTCGATCGTCAAACCCCTATTTTGGGAATTTTCCAACTTTTCTTCCTTTTTCATTTTCAAATAGACCCCTTTTAGTCAAAGTAACCTATTTCTAAAGGTTTTCTTGAGTATCCCTTACTATAAAAGAACTTCCAAAAAATAATACATTTTTTAAATTCTTTCTCGCTTCTTGAATAAATAAACCCCTAGTGTAAAATTAAACTACATGTAGACTAGGACATTTAATTCGAGATAAATCAAGAAAATGAATAATGCATCATTTATATATATATATTTGTCATTGCATTTACATTTTTCAGGAATAACAAAGGAAAAAAATCAAAATTGTCGGGATGCAACCCAGACTTTCTAAAAACATTTCCATCCAAAACCACTGCCTCAAGCACCTCAGTGAACATGCTTCCCCCGATGGCACACTGGACCCAATGCTCCTAGAACCAGATCTCTCCTCAAAAGTTATCAGTGGAACCATACATGATCTGTACGCTTTCCTCACGTGATCGAACACGAAATCCATCTAATCTTGGATATCTCGTAGCCAATATGTCGACACACAAACAGCCAGTAACATAATGATTAAGAAAAGTCAAACAAGTCTTAAATAGAAAAAGTGATCAGAATCAAAGTGCAAAAGTGAAAATAAAAATCATACCTCCATTTGAAGAACCTCCACGTAGAGGGGAGTGAAGTCGTCAGTAATAGCTTAAGGACGATGTGGCACCGAGACAACATGTCCACCACCGAACTAAATGTGGTAAAAAGTAATGGAAAGGTGATGGATGGGAATATCCTCTGTCACAACCATTATTCCACCATGCGCCAAAGATATTGGCACTCTGTTACCCCTCCCCGATCCTACTGGTGGTGGGTTCATACACCCATATCAAAATGAGACAGAAACATCACCCAACTAGTTGCAAAGTCTAAATAATAATACCCCTCAATCACATATGTATAGATCATATTGGTCTTTCCCACCATTGGTACCGCCCTCACCTCGTCTAATATCTCCTTCATGCTCCTCATATACTCAAGGGGCGCTGACGGTGGAACCTTTACCACACCCTCCATTACCTACCTCACCACCATTTTTCCTAGGTACTAAACGTACCCGAACTCGTGCACCATCAGCCTACGTATCAGGGCATTAATGTTCGTAATCCCTATAGCCCCTAAGGAGAGATGCTAAGGATATAACATAATCTATCCCCAAATAAAATTTAGTTATCAAAATATGTCAAGAGAATTATAACAAAACATAAAATCTAAAAACGACAAAACCATATCCTAACCTGATCACATCAGAGCATTCAATACCGCCCTTATATCCTTCAAAGCTAGGAACTGCTTCAACTTCTTATTCAACTTCCTCGACCAGTACGTCCTCGGGAACTCCCCCATCTCACTCACTTTCAGAGACATCAACCAAACATTGTGCCCCATAACCTCATAGAACCACATCTGCAGAAGGCAACACAAGATTCTTCTCAAAAGTCAAAGAATTAAAATAAATGTAGAAAAATAAAGAGCGATAACTAAAGGTTAACTCTAAAAAATATGTGGCCCACATAAATGTTTGTCGGTGACAGTAACTGAAGGCATCTTGATTCGTATCGAATATTGCATATTTCTGCCCTTTATCTTTATGCATTCTAGCACTTTTACGGTCCTAAATGCCTATAATTATGCTCATTAACCAGAAAACCTTGGATTTGGATATATACATTCTTTACAGGGGTTATTTGTGTTTTTGTAGGTATTGGAACGCTAAAAGTGAGGTTCGGTTGCATTTCAGAGAAGTTTCGTCGTCGAATGCTACTTCAAGGGCAATTTGGTCTTTTCAAACTCACTATTTTTTATGTAATGAAGTTACCAACATGTATATCATCAAATTATCTTTCCATGGACACTAAAAATGCGTCATTCGGACTCCGTATGTGGAAGTTATGCCTATTTCTGGAAGGTTTCGGTATTTTCTTCTACTTCAAGGGCATTTTGATAATTTCATACTGCATAATTTGGAGGGTTTCAAAACAGAATCATATAGAGAATTGAATTATCTTGGCGTCGGTTCCGACCACGCCTCATTTCGATTCCGTATGAGGGAGTTATGGCCATTTCCGTGCAACGCGTCAAAATTGGTTCGGAGTGGAAAAGTGGGTTGTCTCCTGCCCAAGGCAAATTCCAAAAGTGCGGTCGACCGGTCCCAAAACAGAGGTCGACTGGTCCCATTAGATATGGACGAAAATTGACTTATTTTGGGTTTTTTGGCTTGGTTTTGTTTGGGGTTTGTTTTGGGGTATAAATAGAATGTTGGGGGCTTTTATTTTAGAGATATATTTCATTTTAGATACTTAGTTTAGGGTTTGGATTTTGAGAGCTCATCTTCTCCTCTCTTTGGGTGTTCCCCATTTGGGTGTTGTAAGGTTACTATTCATTATCTCTTCCAATTAATTTAAGTTGTATTTCCTTATTTTCTTGCTTTGTAGTTAATTTACTTGCTTTCTAATTTAGTTTACTTGCTTTATTTATTGCTTTCACCTAAATACATGTCATTTACCATGCTCTGTAGCTAGGTTAAATTAGGTTGTGTCAGATTGAACTCACCTAGGGTTGACGTGTTGCTTTGCTTTGGTGATGGAGTTTACGGGTCTATTGCGAGTGTGTTGTCCTAGTTATTAGGCCTAGGGGATTTGACGGGGTATATCATGTATGCTCCATGCTTACGACCTTGCGTGCGTAATTTTTGGGATATTTGCTGACACCAAAATCTTATTAGACTTTTATGTGAATTTAGGGGTGTGACAACTCTTGATTTAATTAACTGTCGAAACGAGACGCGATCTTAATAACTCGTCGACCCATGTAACCATTTTATACTAATTAACTCGGGGTGAGGGATATTCGACGCAACCTATAGTTTTTATTCACTTTGTTAACATAGTTTAATTACACTCGCCTAGTTTAATCTTTTCTCTTTATTATCTTTTCCTTTTTGTTAAAATTACCTTTTACACTTTTATTTCGGAATATTAAATCATATAAATTCTAGCAACTCGTCTCTGTGGATTTTCGATACCCGACTTACCGCTATACTCACCCGTTGAGTGTAGTCGTAACTTAGGTTTTTGTATAGTTCAGGTGAGCCGAATTCAAAAACGACCGGCGCGTAGGTGACTCTCGCGCCGCGGAAAAACCCTGTCTATCACATCCATATAAACATATAGAGACACCATCATAAAGCTCCCTCAGTCATACAGATGTATCTTGGAAATAACCCACTGAAAAGGAAGAAACCATAAATGGATGATGTCACCACTCATCTAAACCACAAATCCTCACAGTAAGAGAGAAATAAACAAACGGGCCGCCTTCCTCACTTTCCTCCCATCAATAACATTAATTTATATGGCCATCAAGGTGTCCTTCATCACTTACACCCTAACCGACTCCCTAGAAATAATTCGCTCAATATCCCCTAGGGGAGACTACATCGCAACATCAAAATTGCGCAGCATTCAATCCACTATGATCTATTGACCACCATACTTTAACCTTGACAACGGCTGCACATCCATCGAGCTTTACCACTCCTAAATGGAATGTGTAATAGTGTCTCACCACCTTTCACCCAAATCGCACAGCATCACTGAAGATCAAGACGTCTCATTCAAGGCCTTTACCAAGGGACCAAACCCGACAGTCTCTACCATAAACTTCAACACCCTAGGTAGTTTCTCCCACACCTTCCTAATCCCCGTCGAACCCCGTGAGCAGAAGCCCAAAGAAGAAACATCCACCTACACACAAGAAAAAATTCTTCAAAAAATCCCCAACAAAAAAAAGTCAAGTAAGTAATAAACTAAAAAATAAATTCAAATTCTTACGTAACCATTCAGATTCTTCACTCTTGAGGAGTGATGATTCCCAGGCTCCCTCGTGAAGACCTTTTTGTCAAGCGTGGTCTGAAAGCTATCATATGTGTTCTCACTCCTAAGCACCAATGCCTCAGCATCATGCCACTCTAAGTTGGTCCAGTCATTGGTGGTCATAAAAGGGTTGTCCTTCATGCTTCCAAGTTCTTTCGAAGCAAAAAAATCTAAAACTAATTTATAGAGAGAGAGAGAGAGAGAGAGAGAGAGAGAGAGAGAGAGAGAGAGAGAGAGAGAGAGAAGAAATTTGACTTTTTGAAGGTGTAAGAAATGAGAAAACCTCCCACCTTTTTATAAAGGACTAGAGGGTATGTCAATCGGTAGTCCCCTGGTCATGCTTATCGACAGTGACCTTTTACCTCCCCTGAGCAGCTCAGGAGTTTGTGCCTTACGTTGATAGGCACATCGCTGCCTATGCCTATCGGCAGACTCCTTTAATTTTATCACAAAAAATCAAAAAAATCCAAAGTTTACCTAGAAAATTTATAAAAAAATCCATAAAAATCTCCAAAGGGTTAAAACCAAAAATCATCAAAAACACTCTTTTTCATAAAATTTATCCATTTTTCAATTAATACAAAATCCTTTAAGGATTTCAAAAAAATTGTGATACCCTATGTAATTAAACACTTAGGTTGATTAAGCCTAAAGATAAAATCATATGGGATAATAAACAAAATAATACCATTCTCAGCATGAAGAGATCAAATGAAACAATAGATAATAAATTTGGAAGTGATATGAAAATCCACAACGAAAACTCATAATGTCAAAGATCTAAAAACTATAAACAATGTTATCTCAATACTAATACATAAATACAATCTCAAAAGAGTCCTCAAATAATACGAGCTAGCTAAGTCTCAACATGCAAACTAGACCTCTCAAAATAAGCTAGACTGAAAAAGATAAATGATAACTTAAGAAGATAGATATCCGAAATGTCCCTGGAGCCGATACCCTAAGTAAGAGAGGTAAATAACACATGTTGACTGGATCGAAAAAGCTAAGTGGGAGCTCCAGTCCTAGCACCTGGTTTTCCATATAAAAAAGAGGGGTTAAAATCCTAGAAAATAACTTAGCTACGGAACTCAAAGCAGTTATATACAAAGATGATAAAGTCACATCAACCCATAAATTAAGTCTCACAATGTCTTAGAATTATCTCATTTCATATCATTTATCAATTATCCTCATTAACTAAGTAGAGCGTCATCGATATATGCCCCTCCCTCTCGGTCATCTCATAAACGTGTGGCCAAATCAAATAATCACAATGTACTATAATTAAGGGAGCTTTACAAATAAGTCCCATTTACATGACATATTTTCATATAGGTTCTACCATAACATTTTTCTCTCAATAGGTCCTATTTGTATATATAGTAATATTCACTGTATGTTTACAAATAGGACCTACTGGAACAAAAAATAAATTCACGGGACCTGATGGAGCAAAAAAAGATGTTAGGACCTACTGGTAAAAACCCTAGAATTAATCTTAATTACTTTCATTAATTAATTACAATCGTTAATTAATTAACATGTAATCAACATGCGCCTTTTCCTCTAGGCCATCTCAATAACATGCGGTATGCCATATTTAAATAATCACATTTCACGCCCTAACGCCACCTAATAATCGTATGGCCGGGAATACACATAACACGATAAATCATAAAAATCATGTCGCACGCCTTGACGCCGCCTCCTATTCACGTGGCCAGAAATTCACATATCATAATAAATCATAAACATCGCGTTTCACGTCCTGACGCTACCTGGTATTCGAATGACCGCGAATTTTACATATCCTAATATCGAGGTGTCCCTGCGCGGTGTTTACCCATTTATTTTCATTTCACATTTGAATTTTTTTAGTAGATCTTTATTCACTCTAAGCAATTTACTCAACCCCGATTATCCCACCCCGAGTCATATAATTTAAAATTCATTATACATTATAATCTTCTTCACACGGAGCAAAAATGGCAACCTCCTACAAGTAATTCCTCGTAACAGAAATCCAACCAATCCAACATCATTATGTAAAAAACCAAAAAATAACCAACAATTTTTATTTACACCTTATATCGTTTGTGAGGTAAAACATATACCAATAGTAAAAATACTTTAAGTACGGGCATATAAGATTTAATGCGTAAAAGAGACATGTACTTAACTTTAATGTGTGTCACATCCCATGGGCACCCGTTAATATATATCATAAGTCCCAAATCATTTATAATATTCTTACATTAGTTCACATACATGAATGAGGTCCTCATGACAATCATCATCTAATAAGGACAGGCGTGTCGAAAGTGCTACTTCTAATGCACATGCTCCTCGTAGGAAATCACATCAATTTGGGTCATAAACATAAAAAGTACTACTCTCAAATCATTATGTGAAATACTTACTAAGGATGCGTAATTTCGCTAACTCTAAATTTAAGTTCATGTAATAAATTATCAAATTTCAGTCGCCAAATTCCACAAACGGACCTAAATGCCAGTTTGCACGTTTTGGGCCTATATTAAATTTCCCACACAAGAATAGTGCGCAACAAATATTTTTGGATATTTAGAACTATTTAAATTTACAAAATTGAGATGCGATCTAGAAATATCCAAAACTTTAAGGGTTACTAATTAATTTTTACATGTAAATTATTAAGGCAAATTTACCAACTATGCATATAAAAGGAGGAGAGTAAAAAGTTACTGGCCTCGAATAGGCATCCCAAAATTACTTCCTTATTGATAAAGAACTCTCTTGAAAAGTCCCCTAAAAAAGTCTCGAAGAAGAAAAGTCAAACGGTGGGTAGGTTCCCTAAATTCTTCAAACGGTGTGTAAGCTGTTTATTGAAGAGAGTATTAATCCCTTATCTAATATCTAAATATAATTTTGGAGTCTCCTTTTAAAGGATTGACACATGTATTGTAACCATTTTCAAGTTTAAAAATTAGTTAGTAATCTCCCGCCTCATTCATTTCCAATCTGAATCTTTTAGTCTCCCGCCTGATAGGCAGGGTTTCGCCGCGGCGCGAGAGTCACCTACGCGCCGGTCGTTTTATATTCGGCTCAACTGAACTATACAAAAACCTAAATTATGACTACACTCAACTGGTGAGTACAACGGTAAGTCCGGTATCGAATCCACAGAGAATATTTGATAGATCGTAACGAATTTTTAATTCAAGAATAAAAGTAAAAAGGGTGATGTATAAATGTAAATGAAAGAAAAGAGAAGTTAAGTCTAAATAAAAGTAAAGCGGGGATCGGGATATCATCCAACCATACGGATCGAAACAACTACTAATTAAGATTTCGGCTCGAGAGCAATTTAATCGAGCATTATCAATTAAATATAAACTTCACACAATAAGGAATTTAAGCCAAAGTTGCGAGAATAAACACTTAACCGAAAATTGGTCGCATTAAACTCAGATTATCACTATAAAAACTAACGATGCATGACATAGAAAGTTAAACGCATAATAATCTGACTTTAATTCACGTGGGTTCAATTAAACGCAATTTTACACAAAACCTAATTTTCGGAGCTCGGGGTCCGAGAATGGTGGAAATGAAATCCCGACCCTATTTATCTAAGGGTGCATGATGAATTAAACTAAATTATGTTAATTAGACTAGGAAAGCAAGAATTAAAGCATGTAAACTAGTTAGAAATCATGGAACTAAATTACAAAGCAAGGAAAGATGAAGAGCAAAGCTATATTAAAGTAGATGAAAATGAATAGTTCAATCTTACAAAACAAATGGGTTGTCAATCCAAAAAGAAGATAAAATGAGCTCTCCAAACCAAACCCTAACTAAAACTATCTATATCAGAATATGAATGAATATCTCTCTTATTACAACAAAAATTGGCTTAAGTAGTAAGTTATAATAAAAGAAAAGAAGAAAGAAAATATCTGCAGGGAAAAACAGGGGATCGATCGATCGACCCTTGTGGTCGATCAATCGACTGTTAAATTCGTGGCAAAATTCTGAAGGGTCGATCGATCGACCCCAGGCTCGATCGATCGATCAAGCAGGGCAGGCTACAGTTTCCCCTATTTTGGCATGCTTTCCATCTCCGCTCAAATCGTCGTAACTTCATCATACGGACTCTGAATCGCGCACCGTTCACGGCCATGCGAAGCTTGCGAGGAGGGATACAACTTCAGTGTAGATGTCGGGCTAAGTGTCCAAGCTGTGAAATGACTGGATTTCCCTTGAACGTACGATTATTTACGAAAATTGCGCGGAATGCATCCGAATCCCATACTTGGTACCTAATACCTACAAAAGCCCAATTATACCTCATATAGCATGTTAACAATATAAACAGAGGTTGTCTAGTTAACGGGCTTAAATATAGAGATTAAGGCACCCGAGGGGGCTAAAATGCGTAGGTTCGACAGATGAAATATGCGATATTTGCGTATTATCACACACCCTAACTTACACATTTCTAGTCCCTAGGAATGAAATAGGATGCAATAAGAAAAACAAGCACCAAAAGCAGGATAAGTACAAAAATATGGTATAAAAGCATAAAGCCACTTTTGCGGGCGATTCGATTTCATTTTGCGTATGCAATAAGCCGTTAAACCTCTAGGTTACCCTAGTGGACGAGTGTCGTCTCATGAGGGTTTTCAGTGATGGAACCCACAAACATCATAAAGTTTCCTCAAAATATGCCCAAACCAACATGCGACAAGCCCAACAAAAGTGAAAAAGATTTCATATGCATTATTAGCAAAGTGAATGAATTCACACAAAAGTCCGAATCATTAACATTATAGAATGCACCTCATAGAATTGAAACCTTAAATGTGGGAGGGGAGTGAGCACATGCAAAGTATGATTTGGCAAAAAACTTAAATAACTCGGATACTAAATATCAAAGCATGCATAAAAGTCAATCCTCACGGGCATTACACTCATCAAATGAATTCACTTGAAACAGGGAGGTAACACACGGGACATGCGGGCATAAGGAGTAAATGTAAAGGGAAACTAGGCCGCGCACATGTCACAAATGAAGAACGCTATATAAGAAATAAAAATTGCAATCTCAGTGAAAGGATACCGCACATATAAAAGAGGCAAAATGCATTTTCATAGATTATCATCACTATTTAAACATTTGAATTACATCTACTGATCGAGGGGAAAACCTAGCGTCCGTGTAATACGCTAGTCGTTTTTATCGGCTTCCAACCTCAATACAAAAACCTAAACTTGTAACTACACTTCTTAAGGAGTATAGTGGCGAGTCTGGGTATCGAATCCACAGGGAATTAGGACGTGTGAATGTGATGACAAAGGTAAGGTAGTTTAATCCTAAAGTTGATGTTAAAATAAAAGAAAAGAAAAAGATGATTGATTTTTATGGATTTTATCTATGAATTAACTAGATTCAATTAAATTAACATATGCATGCGAAATTAACTAACTAAGAAGGAATTAATATGAATGAAGAAATGGGTTAAGAATACACTCCCCCAAACCCTAGTCTGTATGCCAGTACAAAATTAGTCATAAATTAGATAATTGATCAGACCCAGTCTTTAGTAATCCAAAGCATTACATATATGAGATTCAAGCCTGCATCATACATAATCAAAGAATATGTAAAGCAGTGTTGCAATAGTTCACGCACGTTGCATCCTTAAGCACCCCGGTTACCTAGGGCAAACGAGGTCAAAAGTTCTACAATGGTTGTGAAACAATACAACACGATCTAATCACTTATTTAATTTAGAGGACAAATTTTGTATCTATGCATACCACATCAGGTTGGGTTCATGCATACCCACCCTTAAAAACTTAGCTTAACATGATTAAAATAAAAGAAAACTTAAAAGTGAAAGTGCAGGAATTCATTACTAAATCTAGAAAATTGAGAACATCACTTGAATTGGGATTGGAAAACTAGAAAGCAACAATTAATTAAACTAACTATTAAAGCAGTAAAAAATCTAAATTAAAATTACTTGCAATGGATGAATGATGAATCTTGAATAGATCTTTAAATCTTGAATAGTAGCCAAACTTCAAAACTAGGGTTCTTGGATACAAGAATCCTTAAAAAACTAACTACTAGCCTCCTACAATGTGAAAAAAAAAAACAACTCTTCCCACTTCCTATTAGGGTTTGCCCTTTTATAATACCTAAATTTGACTCTTCCCTTGCCTCCCCACGTTTTACAACTAATAAAAATGAATTAAACAAGAAATTTCAAGAGTTTTGACACTTCAGTTCTGAAAATGACTCTTCATTTCTGAAAATGACTCTTCATTATCTCGCAACTTCAAAACCTCATAACTTCTTCACCGTAGCTCGGATTGAGGTGCCGTTTTTTCCAGTGTTCTTGTAATTGTAATATATTCAACTTTCCAATTGGACCCACCTCCGTATTAAGGCTGAAAAATTATGAAAATGCCCTTGAACTTCACATTTCTTGCTTTCTTTCACTGTTTTGAGTTCTTCTTCGCACTAACTTGCATGAAATACCTATAAAGCACATGAGAAATAAACAAAACACGAAATACTTACCAAAAGGGGTTAGTAGCATAAATACATGACAAATCCAAGATATTTACACTGCACGGGATCATAAAAATACCGAAATTAAGGGGATAAATATGAAGAATATGTGCCTCATCATCTACTTAAGATCACATAGGACTTTAATATGGTTGTAATGTAGGCTAGGTTAAGGTACGAAATGAAAGGGATGTATATACGGATTTAAAGTGTTTGGGGATGAAACTCGGGAAAATGGAGAAAAGTGGGCAATTTCAAAATTGGACAAATGATTTCCAAACGAGCATTAGATATAGCAATCAAGAGAGCAACAAGGATTATTGAATCACATACAAACACTATAAACAACTTTCTCTTTCTTTTTCTTTTCTTCTTTTTCTCACTTTTTTTCTTTTGTTTTCTTTTGTTTTTAACTTTCTCTTGTTCACTCTTTTTCTTACTCTTTTCATACTCAAATTGCAACCAAAACACAATAATAACATTTAATCCCAAGTAACAATCCAAACAAGGGTATGTAAGGCAATATGTATGGTATAAAACTCCAATTTGGAGTTGGTTATGGGATTTTGGGTAATGAAAAGAAAGGCTAGTATTTAGGCTCAAGTGGGTTGACTAGGGAACATATAAAGGGTGAGGTCAAGGTCATATGGGTGATATACAAATATGGCCTATGATCATTTCAAAAAGTATACGCAATTCTCGAGTCAAACAACATATGAAAATCATGCTCAAGTAACACATTTCAAGTATGAACTTAATTAATGAACGGTCAATGAAAGAATAAAGAGATTACCAACGACTGTAACGTTTTCAAAGAGGAAAGAAAAGTGTATACACACACAAATGAAGATAAGTCTCTAATCTCACTCGGTGTAAGTATATACAATTCAACAAAAGATTACCGTGTTATTAAAATCTTAAACCAAATCAATAGAACGATAAAAATGCATATGCTCATGGGATTAAAGTTTAATTCATGAAGTTATTCATAATATCAATAATTGAGACTAAAGTCTAATAACTCCTAAAATCGAGAACATGCATCATTGGGCTGTCTATTGGATCGGGCAATTATTGAAATTTATCATCGGAAACAAAGGCAAAATGCCCAATAAAGGAGAAAAAAGAAAGAAAATCTTTTTGAATTTTTATAAGAAAAGCATACCAAAAACATGGACTAACATGTGAAATGGATAGAATATCCCACACCCCCTAACTTAAAACTTGACATGGTCCTCGATGTGAATTAATAACCAAGTTAAAGACAGGAAAAGAGCGATATTACCCAAAATTGGAGGGATCCCCATAAAAACAAGTCCAAAGAATCTACAAAATAAGTTAATATCGAGCATAGAAAAAATAAATAACAAAAAGTTAACTAATTACATTAGACTAAATTAGAAAGGGGAGAAAAGATAAAAAGAAAGAAAGAATAAAAAGCTAACTATATACAACCTACTATTTAGGCTTCACACTAACTATACACTAGAAGCCTAAATAATTGAGGGTCCACCGTAAAAATGATTTGACTTTGGAGGATAATCGGTGTACCCTCACATACAAACATGCCTTCCGAAAAATATGAATTCCATTTGAACAACGGAAGGCATGTGTAAGGCGGAAGAAATGAACCATCGCCAATTAAAATTTTTAGGGGGACGATGGGGGGTTTGGATTGAATGGGTGACAAAAACATGTGGGGACCGAGAAAAGCCGAATATCCTCCCAAAGATTTAGCAGGCGGAATGGGAGGTGGTGCACATGAGGGAAAAGATGCCTTGATGGAAAGCAACTCGAGAAAGTACTCCTCGTCGGTGAAAGGATTGAATGTTTTAAAGTTAGGCACCGATTCATCGGGTACTTGGGACCGATTCCCCCGCAACGGCGCCATTTTGATAGGCAGGGTTTCGCCGCGGTGCGAGAGTCACTTACGCGCCGGTCGTTTTATATTCGGCTCACCTGAACTATACAAAAACCTAAATTACGACTACACTCAACTGGTGAGTATAGTGGTAAGTCGGGTATCGAATCCATAAAGAATGTTTGATAGATCGTAACGAATTATTAATTCAAGAATAAAAGTAAAAAAGGGTGATGTATAAATGTAAATGAAAGAAAAGAGAAGTTAAGTCTAAATAAAAGTAAAGCGGGGATCGGGATATCATCCAACCATACGGATCAAAACAACTACTAATTAAGATTCCTGCTCAAGAGCAATTTAATCGAGCATTATCAATTAAACATAAACTTCACACAATAAGGAATTTAAGCCAAAGTTGCGAGAATAAACACTTAACCGAAAATTGGTCGCACGCGTATTAAACTCGGATTATCGCTATAAACCCTAACGATGCATGACATAGAAATTTAAACACATAATAATCCGACTTCAATTCACGCGGGTTCAATTAAACGCAATTTTACACAAAACCTAATTTTCGGAGCTCGGGGCCCGAAAATTGCGGAAATGAAATCCTGACCCTATTTATCTAAGGGTGCATGATGAATTAAACTAAATCATGTTAATTAGACTAGGAAAGCAATAATTAAAGCATGTAAACTAGTTAGAAATCATGGAAACTAAATTACAAAGCAAGGAAAGATGAAGAACAAAGATATATTAAAGGAGATGGAAATGAATAGTTCAATCTTACAAAACAAATGGATTGTCAATCCAAAAAGAAGAGAAAATGAGCTCTCCAAACCAAAACCTAACTAAAACTATCTATATCAGAATATGAATGAATATCTCTCTTATTACAACAAAAATTGGCTTAAGTAGTAAGTTAGAATAAAAGAAAAGAAGAAAGAAAATGAAAAGAAAATATCTGCAGGGAAAAATAGGGGATCGATCGATCGACCCTTGTGGTTGATCGATAGACTATTAAATTCATGGCAAAATTCTGAAGGGTCGATCAATCCACCCCCAGGCTCGATCGATCGATCAAGCAGGGCAGACTGCAGTTTCCCCAGTTTTGGCATGCTTTCCATCTCAGCTCAAATTGCCGTAACTTTGTCATACGGACTCGGAATCGCGCACCGTTCACGGCCACACGAAGGTTGTGAGGAGGGCTACAACTTATGTGTATATGTTGGGCTAGGTGTCCAAGCTGTGAATTGACCGGATTGCCCTTGAACGTGCGATTGTGTACGGAAATTGCGCGGAATGCATTCGAATCCCATACTTGGTACCTAAATACCTACAAAAGCCCAATTGTACCTCATATAGCATGTTAATAATATAAACAGAGGTTGTCTGGTTAACGGTCTTAAATATAGAGATTAAGGCACCCGAGGGGGCTAAAATGCGTAGGTTCGACGAATGAAATATGCGATATTTACGTATTATTACCGCCCCTCATCCCATCTCTCCAAATCATGTAAAAGAAACTTAAAAGGAAACCTCTCCACCTTCCTCTTGCACTCCTACTTTGGTTATGAATTCAAAAGGTTATACCCATCCCTATCCCCATTCCCATTCCCATCCCCATTCTCATACATTATATAAGTTATACTCAATAGTAATGTTTTTCACACATACCTCTACTCTCGATCTATAAACGCTGAGAAAAAGGAGATACCCTCTTCTTCTTCACTACAAAATCATTTTTAGGCTGCTTCATTACGACATAAAGTATGTTCCATGCTTTGTACTTCTGGACAAATATGGGAGGTCACTCGGAAAGAAGGGTGTACCAAGAAGTAGGCTGCATGTAATAGCAGGTGTTTATCATCTTATCAAAATGAGAAACCCCCATAAAAAGAAGTGAGTTTTCTATTCAATGTATTTAGGCTTCAGACCTGCAAAAAGAAAATTCAGTCCTTGCATTCCAATCACACACAATACACTAGATTTGGCTTGAGCGAATTCTTTGGGATCACCAAATTAGAAACGTATATATATAAATGCAATGGAAACATAGTTTATATGGTATGAATATGTCTTAAAATGCAAGACTTTGGCTCCAAAACCGAAAATACATAATTCTTGTACAACTAATGGTAAAATCTATAGTCATCGACAACTCTTTTCTCTCTCTCATTCTCAATGATTAGTCTCTTGAAATGGTGGGTGATGAAAAGTCATAATAAAATATGTTAAATTTAAAAAATTGACAGGGAGCTATAGAGCAAATTTTGATTTTGTTCAGTGTGTTTTCTGTGAGGATTGTAATAATATTATTTTTTGGAAATAACTTCGATTGAAACTTTTTATACATAAATCACACTGAAATGTGGGTTTAGTTATGGACCTCTCTAAGATACAAGTTGGCTCAAGATCTAACTGGATATCATCTAAGTCTATATGTCAATACATGGTCTTACCCTACAAGAATCTACAAAGCATCCATATGTGGAACACATTGTGTCTGTGATCTAGATGGTCGGGAGGAGCTAATCCTTAAGCGAGCAATCCTACATAGTCCGTGATCATAAATGACCCAACATATTTTAAGTCCAATTCCCCCTTCTTCCTAAAATGCATTACCCCCTTCACGGGTAACACTTTAAAAAGTACTTGATCACCCACCTAAAACTCCATGTCATTCCTATCCAAATACGCATAGTTCTTGGTATATTCTGATTTGTCTTGATTCTCTGTTAAATCATTATGATCTTCTTTATAGCCTCCTGAACGAACTTGGGTCCTAATAAGCTACTCTTCCAAATCTAGCCAACACACTGGTAACCTATACGATCGATCGTACAATGCCTCATACAGTGCCATACTAATCAACTTCTGATAATTATTGTTACGAGGAACTAAACCAAATATAAGTGCATTTCTCAACTATCCTTAAAGTCCAATGTGCATGCTCAAACCATATCCTGAAAAGTCTCTTTCACCCATTCCATTTTCCCCTGCTTGAGGGTGCCATAACGTACTTAAGTGCATCTTGGTCCCCATAATTTCCAAGAAACTGCCCCAAAAGTGAAATATAATAGTCGGATATCTGCCTGAAATGGTTAATAGTGGCACCCCGTGCAACTGAATACCATCTCCACCACATATAAATAAGTATATTTCTTTCTCATGAAATCTATGCCAACGGGAAAGAAATGTGCCACTTTCATCGAATGGTTCACTACAATCTAAATAAAATTGTGTTGCCTTGGAATCAAAGGCAACCCGACGATGAAATCCATAGCCATGATGTCCCACTTCCACTCAGGAATGGGTAGGGGTAAAAGTTTTCCTGATGTTCATAGATGAGTCACCTTCACTATCTAACAAGTGCTATGGTGGGACATAAACGTAGCAATGTCCTGCTTCATCCTGACTCACCAATAGTGTCTCCTCATCTCTTGATATATTTTACCCCCGTCGAGTTGTATCAAAAACTGTAATCCATGGACCTCTTTCATGATGGACCTATGCAACCCATCATTTGACAAGACAACTAACTTCCCCTTATACAGGAATCCACCTTCTGACCTAACAGTGTAAAGGGGTAAGCTAGTGGTCAAAAGATCGACCACCTTATCCTTGTAAAATACATCATTTGACTGCGCTTGAACCACCCACATAAGAATATCGAGAGTCATAATGAGCCTCCCCATAAATGTATCAACCAACTCTCTTAAAATTTAACCTGAACCCATATTGATCAACTAAAGAGAAAATAGGCTTGCACTAGGTCATCAACTCAAAGCATCAACCACCATATTGGTCTTCTCAGATGATATTGCATCCTAAATTGGTAGTATTTGATAGATTCGAACCACCATCATTATCGCATCTTCAAATCCATTTATGTGAACAAAAAGTGATGACTTTTGGGATTGCTAAAGAGCTTGAATTTCTTACCCCCGTAATTTATTCCTCCAAATATGTAGTGCAAACACTGTATCCTCTAGCTCCAAATCATGAGTCGAATAGTTACCCTCATTGATTTTTGCCTTACGTAATGCATAAGAAATAAAAATATTCTCGTGCATCAACACTCCACATAATCCCTGTAAGGAAGTATCAGTGTATACCAAATACTCAACCCCACCCCTAGGTAGGGCCAAAGCTGGGGCTGAAGTCAACTTCTCCTTGAGAGTGTCAAAGGCATGTTGACATCTCTATGTCCATACAAACTGAATCCCTTTTCAAGTTAACTCGGTCAACATTTTACAATCTAAAAAGATCCTTGAATAAATCCCCCTATAATACCTGATAATCCCATGAAGCTACGAATATGTCAAGGCGTCGTGGGATTTTCCCAATCCCAAATGAACGACACCTTCTTAGAATCCATATATACTCTAGGCTATGAAACTACATAGCCCAGAAATTTACCGGTCATCTCTAAAACTCATATTTTTTGGAATTTCACATACAATTAGAGACCCCCCGCAATGCCAGAAGTGCAACTTGTAAATGCTCAACACGTTCCTCCTATGTCTATAAATAAGTTAAGATATCATCAGTGAAAATAATGATAAACTAATCCAACTATGTCTGAAACACCCCATTCATCAAATCCACGAACATGAAGGAATCATTGGTCAATACAAATTATATGACGTTGAACTCGTTAGAACCGTAATAAGTCAAAAAGGCAGTATTTTCTAAGTCCTCCTCACGTACCCTCAACTAGTGGTACCTTAAATGCAAATTAATCTTCAAGAAGAACGAAACACCCTGAAGTTGATCAAAGACATCATTGGTCCTCAGCAAAGGACACTTGTTCCTCACTATGACCTTGTTCAACTCCCTCTAGTCAACACACAACCGTAGTGAACCATCTTTCTTTTTCACAAAAAGAATCGAAGTTTCCCCACGATAACGTGCTATGATAAATGAACCCCTGCTATAGCAATGACTAGATTTACTATCTCAACTCCCTTATTTGCATAGAATCCCTTTGATAAGACCACTTGGTAATTGGAGTCATACCAGGAGCCAAACTTATCACAAAATAACTATTTCGTCTGGAGGCAAACCTAGCACCTCCTCAATTACATCAATAGAATCCTTGATATTCCAAATTGAATGTAGTGAAATGGCAATCCCTTCTCGTGTCTCTTCATTGGTAAAATACAAGTGTGTCATTGCACCATCCTTTGGCCTAAGCATAGCCATAAAATACCTCTCCTAACTTGGAATAGTGAAAAGTATAGTGTAAGGACACAAATTTCTAATTGTGTCCTTTGTAGTTTTGGCTCAATTCCGGACAAAAACGTTTTACGTCAAAGGATAGAGTATATTGATCATCCTTTAAGCCTATGACGTGTTTGTTGAAGACGTAGAGGCCAAGTATATAAATCTTCATCAAAATGCCGAGTTTAAGTGCCTCGTTTCTACGTCATCAATAGTGGTTCCATGCTCCCAAGGTATGAATGCATTAACATATATATAGGAGCTTGGAACGTATTTTTAATGGGTGTTAGGTTTTATTAAAACTATGTTTTGTTTTCAGAAAGAATGAATTAAAACTTTAAATAAAGTTTATAAAGTTTTCTGGGCTAAAAATGTGAATTTCTAAACTTTCTGTAAGTTCGTTCGAAGTGTCGTTCGAACGAGATTGTCATTCGAACCACAAGCCGTTCGAATGAGTTTGCCAACGACTTCCCATATTGGCCACTGGAACTTCGTTCCAAATGTCGTTCGAATGAGATGGATGTTCGAACGAGATTCCTAACGAGCTTCTAACGAGTTCACACTGGAACTTCGTTAGAAGACTCGTTCGAATGAGATTTCGTTCGAATGAAAATGTCGTTCGAACGAGATGTCAGGCGGGAAATTTTTTTGACAGTTTTTAGCAGTTTTTACCCATGTTTCCCACTCCTTTACCCCACTATCTTTTTACAAAACTTAATAGTGCGGGAACCAAAGTTTGTAACTTAACTTTTTCATACCATACTAACTCCTAGAGAGAGTTTTGAGAGTTGATTCTTCCAAGAAAAAGTTCATGAGTTTAAGTGTTCTTCATTAAAGAAAAATTCTTTTAACACTTAGTTTTCACCCATTGTTTTGTTGATCCAAGTTCATATATATATATATATATATATATACATCTTGCTTGGAGTTTAGCACCGGGTTTGTCTCTACATCAAATTGAAGAGATCGTTTGGGTTTTCTTCTAAATCCCTCAAAGAAGAAGAATTGTTTAGCTATGGATTTCTCACATGGTAAAAGGCACCATGTGTGGTTGACGGTGTACCTATTGTACGATCGATGAGTCTGAGATCGCGGTGGAGCTCCGTGGTTATCCGCTAGGAAGAGGTGGTTACAAGAAGACGCGTCAAGGATTGTGAGGGTTCGAGTTGAGGAAGTAAGTCATCTGTCTTGTAAATGTAAATTCCGTACTTAGTGGATTTGAGGCTAGGGTCGTCCGAGGTTGTTTCCCGTTGTGGGTTTTTCCTCGTACATCGCGGCGTAGTGTGACTGATTTTCTCTTATCTTGCATAATAACTTAGAACACATGCTTAGGATAATACAAGATAAAATTGGTTTTAATTGTCACACTTAATTTAATTTGGTGCTAAATTAAATTTGGGTAATGCTAATTTAATTCGAGTCATTTGTTAAAATTGGTTTGGCCTAACTTGATATAATTGCAAAATATGACTTAGGCAAATTCTAGGACTTGGATTAATTATGTTTAAGTGAAAATGTTTTAATGGATTAATTTCATGTCACTTGGTTTAATTTTAATTTGTTAAGAAATTAAAATTTGTTTTAAGTTGAACCATCACATCACTTCCACATATCTAAAAAGGAAATATATTTTGTTAAGAATTTCAAAAATTGGGGGCCTCTCGTTTCAGATAGTCTGACCCCTACACTATATATGGGCATATACCTCACATCTCAGTATATACCCAAGATCATATCTAAGAGTGGGTGTCTAAAGCTAATAAATGAGCCTCAAAACACAATCTACCAATATAAACCTCCACATCATCATAAATCACGAACATACATGTGGATACATCTAATAGAGTAGCTATTGATAAAGATCCATCATAATGTCTAGGAGGCAAATGAATAAACTCCATAAAATTATGTGATACGAATGAGTGTGTGGCATCGGTGTCAAATAAAACTCCACTTAAAGTGCTAAAAACATAAACATATCGTTCACCACTTGGAATTACCCCTGAAGCTATCCATAGTGGATATGCCTTGTGCCTAGATGGCCTGATATTATTTCTTCTGAATTTCATCATTGAGGCAAACCCTAAGTCTATTTCCTCATCATTTACATATAAAACATACTACCTCAAGTGGTGCTAAATAAATCCCCTACTATCTCCTATGTTGGCACATCACCTGCCCAGGTCTGACATGCCTTCGCTTAACCTTTCTCCTTCCTGTAATGATTAGGGTTGTCGGCATAGGTACCATGAGAGATATCTCATGCCTGGTTACTACAAAGCATGCTTGAACTTCCTATTTGATCTATTCTGACACACTATTTCTCCTCGAGGTAATATTACCTTTGAGCACTAAATTTGGAATACCCGGTATAACGAGTGTCGATGGTGTTGGGGATACGAAATTAGCCTACCCCGCTAGCCCTTAATAAACGAAAATTTCTTCCTAAGTCGGATCTAAAACTTAAGCTAGACATCCTATCAGTAATAAGACATACTTGAGAGTACAAGGAAGGGAATGTATCAAAGAACCCTACGCAGAAGTCTACAAAAACTTATAACCCTCGAGGCCTAAGATCGTGCTCTGATACTAACTGTGATACCCCGTGTAATTAAACACTTAGGTTGATTGATAAGCACCCAAAAGTCTATAACTTATGCCCCGAATAGATGCATTTTAGTTGCTCGTTTTAATTAAAAATGGCCTTATGTTGTATTTTATTATTTATCAGGGCACTACGCAGTCGCGGTATCAATATTCTAAATCAAGTTAATTGAGACAAAATAGCGGTTAAAAGCGTGCATTGAAGAAATTAAAGCGATTGTGGACGATGAAGTCCCGTTGAGCTTGCTCCGATGTGTTTCGATGCCTCGAACCCTCTCCGCGAACCAAACCTAAGCCTAAACCGAGCCCAGAAAATCACTCGAGCCCCGTGTGTGTTTATTTTGTGCTTTTCATAGTTTTCTAGATTTTTATTTTGAGTCGTTTTATTTTTAGGAATTATCTTAGATTTATTTAGAATTTTCTAGAATTTATTTTTTAATTCTTATATTTCTTTATTTTGATTTTGATTTTTATTAGTTTTTAATTTTTAATCATTATTTAATTTATTTTATTAGCTTTAGTTTTTAGGAATTTATTTTTATTAGATTTTATTTTGTTTTATTTTAGGATTTTAGGTTTTAGTTTTACTAGATTTTTATTTAATTTCCTTTTAGTTTCATTTTTTCAATTTGACTCTTTTAGATTATAATTTATTAGTTTTTTTTTATTAGTTTTAGTTGTAAATATTTTTTTTATTTTCACATTCTTTAAAAGGTGCAAATGACACACACCATCCCATACACACACCCTCACCATAGCTAATCCTACACCTTCATCATCTTCCCCACTCAACCATCCACCTACTTACTCTCTCTCTCTCCAAACTCCATTAACAAACCATAACCAAACATCACCACATCAAACCATGTAAGGACATTTTTTCTCATGTCCAACATGTTACATTTGTGTATGTCGTACGCCGCTACATTTGGCACGTCACCTCACGATCTTACATTACGGCCTCTATCCGAATTCCGGGAATCAAGCATTCAACATCTCCATTAATATGTCCCACATCTGCCTCAACGACTTCACGGTCCAAGATTTTAGGGACTTAATGCAAGTGGTACGCAAGGGAAGTCAAAACAGTGAAAAAAGGCACTATAGGAGAGTTCAAGGGCATTTTCGTAATTTTACATCCATAGTTCGGACGTCTGGTCAACTAGAAAGTTGAAGAGCTCGCCGCAACGAAGATACTGGAAAAACGGCACCTCAATCCGAGCTACGGTGAAGGAGTTATGACCTTTTGAAGATAGAGAAAATTCCTTAAAGAATGCTGTTTTTTTTGTACGCTGGATAGAATTTTAGAGTTTTAAAAACGTGGGACTCTTCATCTTTTTTCCTATAAATACCAACTTCGGGGGAGTTGTTTTGCAAGACTTTAGAAGACGTTTTTGAGAGTCCAAATTACTCTAGTCTTCATATTTTTGAGTCCCAAGACTCATGTTTTGATTCACACAATTGCCAATCCTTTGTGAATCTTTTTGGTAACCCAAGAACACAACCTTGTGTTTGTTCAAACCTTTGTGGAGAGATCTTTGCAACTGAGGGCTGCGTGTCATTGCTGAGGGAGTCTCTACAAAGTTTCATGGCTGCGTGTCATTGAGGAGTGCTGCGGTTCTTCCTTTGTTGATTGGACTGAGGTTCATGTGGGTTCGCTGCATGTGGATTCATTGCTGCCCTCCTGGAAAGGGATATTTCCAGCCGCCGACTACAGAATCCGATACCTGAGGGTAATTCTTAGTCAACTTGTATTTTCATTGTAATCCGATTGTAAGCCGTTTTCTTACAAATTATAGTGAAAATAAATGGTTTTGCCCCTGTGGGGGATTTTTCCTGAAATTGTTTGTTTTTATCATGCATGCTATATTTTATTTGATAAATCATCTAGATGCATGTCTTAGGGTTTAACTAAAATTTGGGATTAATTAAAATTGGTTTTTATTTGAGAAGTCGCAATATTTTCGCTATAGCTACTCTCTCAAATTGGTATCAGAGCGGGTTACTCTAAATTATCGAGTGATCTTGATTTTTAAAGTTTTTTTTCCTGATACATTTTGACTTCTCAAGTCGTCAAATTGGTATCAGAGCGGGTTATGCTAATTTATCGCGTGATCTTTATTTTTCAAGGACTTATTTTTTTTATACAATTTGACTTCTCACGTCGTCAAATTGGTATCAGAGCCTGTTGCACTAAGTTATTGTGTTTTGATCCTGATTTTGCACAAAAATGGCTTTTGATGGTTTTGATGATCTTCGATGTCAAATTTTTGAAAAAATTAATTGGAAAATTCACACGAACTCTTGTTTTAAATCTTCTGTTGAAAAAGAATCTGAGAGGTGTCCTTGTTGTGAGGGTGTTGGTCACACGTTACATGAGTGTACCACAAATTTAAAGAAGAAATTGAATAAATCGATTTCTCATGTTTCTACCCTTAGTGATTGTGATTCGGAAGAAGAAGTTTTTTATGCTTCTAGGCGAGAGTTTCCCATCCATGTGATTAGTGATGATAGTGAGGGTGATGGGAGTGTGGATGAAAGTGAGGAGGAAAGTGTAGATGAGCATGACTTGCAAACTGCTTTCAATGAACTTTATGCTGAAACTTTGAAAACAAAGAAAGAAAATTTTAAATTGAAAGCTCAATTGAAAGAGTGTGCTATAAAAAATAATGATTTTTTAATTAAAGAACTTAGGGCACATGAGAAAATTTTGAAAGAGAAGCTTGAGTACGTCGAGGGTGAGAGAGATAGTTTTAGAGGGTTGATGGAGACTATGAAAAAGGAGCTTTTAGAGTTTGAGGATTCTAAACTAGTACTTGAATCTAGGATAGGTGAACTTGAGGTGAAATTGAAAGATTCAAGTAAAGTGAAATTTGATTTAGAGTCTAGGTCTGAAAAACTTGATAAGATTTTAGGCACAGTCGAGATCAAAATGGATAGGGGTGGGATTGGTCTTGAAAAATATGTTGCACCCATTCCCACACGCGTGAGAGAACCTCCTAGGATCATTAGGATAGACCCACCTAGGCAAATTCGAACAGAGCAACCGATAAATTTGAGGAGAGAGCCACCTTTAGGGAACACAAATCGCCCGATTTACTCTTGCACACATTGTGGTAGGCAAGGTCATCTTAGGAACTTTTGTTATAAGCTTATAAATGGACCTAAGAAGGTTAATGAAAGAATAAATTCGATTCCCCAAACCCCCACACTTCGTTACACATCAATTTGGGTTAGAAAATCGGATTTAGAGGCTTATGGTTTATTTGTCCACGATTCCCGTTTGCTTGCACGTAATTCACCCCATGTGAAATCTTTTGGTTGATTGTGATTGCATGTTTGTCATACACTAGTTGTGGTTTCATGATGTATTTTTACTAGTGTGATGACTTGTACCTTTTGTATATATTTTTTTGAAAATTTTTGAAAAATAGAAAAAAAAAAAAATTAGTTTGTTAAAATTTTGAGAAAATCCAAAAAGATTTTTGTATTTTGTTTGCACCTTTTATGGATGAACACTTAGGATGACCGAGTCACAACATCATTCCATTATTTTCATGTGACTATTTGATAGTGTTTTGAGACAATATGTCAATTCATCCATGTGCTTTATAATGTTTGGAGTCATTAAGATGTAATTAATTGTTACTTCCTACATGTTTGACTCATGTTTCCTTTATTGCACACATGCACGGATTTATTTGATTATTGTGATTGTATTATCACATGTTGGTTGGGTGTTTTCACTTCAATCCTGTCCTTAAAACAAACCAAGCGCGATAATTTTTTGATAAGGAAATTGTGCATATAAGAACCGTTTTGTGAGTTTGTGTGCTTTATTTTAAAAACGGGGAGGGGCTGCGAAAGGTAATCATCTATCCTTTGCGCAAAAGCCACCGTTAAAAAGGACCTAAAAAATTGAGGAATTTTATTATCCGAGGTCCAAAGAGGTTAAAAGAGCCTGAAAAAAATTTAAAGGAAATATAAAAAAAAATAAAAAAAATTCATGCCAATTATGGGCCATTTAGGTTTTTGCACCAATTCTCCAAAGTTTGAGAATTTAGATTACCTCTAAAAGAATATATATATATATGAGGGAGTTTGGTTGGAGAATTTAAAACGGGTTTGCACGTCCTTGAAATGCTTGAAAATGCGCTACATAGTTTTGGACGTTATTTGTGTGGAAATCACTTTGACTTTGATTTGTTGATTTGCATAAGACGATGTCATCTAAATTCAACAAATTTTTTTCACACCTAAGGATACTTTTGATGTTCATTCGTTAGGGGTACACATATGCATCATGCACATATGATTGATTGAGTTGATTTACCTATCGAATGTGTTCACACCCATTCATTCCGTTTCCATGACTTGGTTGTTTGAGTTTAAATCCATGGTGTGATTTTTGTATCATGTTTTACATTTTTTTCAAAATGGTATCTATTTTTTGTATAAAAAATTAAAAAAAAAATCAAAAATAGTTTGTGTATTTTTTGTATACCGTGACACCCCGATTTTGCTTGTTTGATTCATTCTTCTTATTTGTCTATTTGGGGACATCATAAAAAGGGGGAGAAAGAATTATCATTTTATGGGGGAGTTTGAATTTTGGCGGAGTTTTGAGATTTGACGTATGCTTATCATATATTGGTATCTATGTTTATCTCATTTCAAACTCAATACGTCACTTGGTATTTTTTCCTTTATCTCATGTGTGTAGGTACTACATTGATGATCTCTGAATTGCACACCCTGATGAGAAAAGATTTGAGATTCCTGAAGATTTGAAGAACAAACGATGGAGACTATTCATTTGTACTTTTTCCAGTTTTGGGTTCGTGGAAGGGTAGATTTGTATAGGCAATTTCATATTTGATAATTCGGATTTTTTATGTATGTACCGGCATAGACATAGGGGGAGATTTGTAAGGACATTTTTTCTCATGTCCAACATGTTACATTTGTGTATGTCGTACGCCGCTACATTTGGCACGTCACCTCACGATCTTACATGACGGACTCTATCCGAATTCCGGGAATCAAGCATTCAACATCTCCATTAATATGTCCCACATCTGCCTCAACGACTTCACGGTCCAAGATTTTAGGGACTTAATGCAAGTGGTACGCAAGGGAAGTCAAAACAGTGAAAAAAGGCACTATAGGAGAGTTCAAGGGCATTTTCGTAATTTTACATCCATAGTTCGGACGTCTGGTCAACTAGAAAGTTGAAGAGCCCGCCGCAACGAAGATACTGGAAAAAACGGTACCTCAATCCGAGCTACGGTGAAGGAGTTATGGCCTTTTGAAGATAGAGAAAATTCCTTAAAGAATGCTGTTTTTTTTGTACGCTGAACAGAATTTTAGAGTTTTAAAAACGTGGGACTCTTCATCTTTTTTCCTATAAATACCAACTTCGGGGGAGTTGTTTTGCAAGACTTTAGAAGACGTTTTTGAGAGTCCAAATTACTCTAGTCTTCATATTTTTGAGTCCCAAGACTCATGTTTTGATTCACACAATTGCCAATCCTTTGTGAATCTTTTTGGTAACCCAAGAACACAACCTTGTGTTTGTTCAAACCTTTGTGGAGAGATCTTTGCAACTGAGGGCTGCGTGTCATTGCTGAGGGAGTCTCTACAAAGTTTCATGGCTGCGTGTCATTTAGGAGTGCTGCGGTTCTTCCTTTGTTGATTGGACTGAGGTTCATGTGGGTTCGCTGCATGTGGATTCATTGCTGCCCTCCTGGAAAGGGATATTTCCAGCCGCCGACTACAGAATTCGATACCTGAGGGTAATTCTTAGTCAACTTGTATTTTCATTGTAATCCGATTGTAAGCTGTTTTCTTACAAATTGTAGTGAAAATAAATGGTTTTGCCCCTGTGGGGGATTTTTCCTGAAATTGTTTGTTTTTATCATGCATGCTATATTTTATTTGATAAATCATCTAGATGCATGTCTTAGGGTTTAACTAAAATTTGGGATTAATTAAAATTGGTTTTTATTTGAGAAGTCACAATATTTCCGCTGTAGCTACTCTCTCAAACCAACCTCTCATCTCCTTACCACCACCATACCCCGTAACCCACGAACCATAAACCGAAACCCGTTGGCGATGCCCCCAACTCTGGCAGCCCCAAGCCTCGTCGGTGACCCACACCAGCTCCGTCCAGCTACCCGAAACCCATCTCCAAACCGAACCCATTAACCCCTGCCGACCCGAGCCCAATGCCACCATCAGCCCTATCCGACGCCCTAAGCTCGAGCTCCGCAACCCGTTTTCCCATTCCGATTCCAACAGCCACCAAACCCTCATCACAAACCCAAGACCCTTTTGCTTCAAACTCCACCCTCCATTATCTCCTTTAAGATAGGAACCCAAACCCCATTTTCAATTTAAGCCAAAAGCCAATCTTCAAATCACAAAAAAAATCTCTAAACAAAGCATCATGGGTCATAAAAAGAGGAGGACATCTCATTTTTAAAAAGGGAACTCTCACAAGGGACGCACACAGACGAGAGAGGGACTGCAAAAGAGAGAAACACCGTGTATATTATGTAGATAGTAGGTACATAAAAAAATACAAAAAAAATATTTTATCATTAGAATAATTTTTAGGTTTAGTTTTTATTTTATTTTATGTAATCAAGTGTTGGATTTGTGAAAGCATTGGGATACACGTGCATGAACGCGATTCAATGAATCAATTCAAATAGAGAATTTTGTGTATTGTATTTCTTTCTCTACTCTTTAATTGGTTGTTCCATGTTTGTGATTGTAGTTAATTATTTCATTATGCTTGGCTAGTCACCCTATTCAAGGGGTGGGATGCACTATGTAGGATATTATATCAATTGATTAATTTCATTAATTGCTATATTTCTAGAAAAATTAATTTTTAACTTTCACCAATTAATTTATGTAACGAGAGTTAGTAAATTAATTGTATAAATTAATGTTTGAATTTAGGAATCGAACTAGAGATAGGTTTTTCGAAATTTGAGAATTCATACTGTTTTTATTAAATTGATCCTAGCGAGTATTTTTCTTCAAATAGTATAGTTCTTAATTTTTCATCGTATGACATTTTTAAATTAGTTTTCTGAAAAATATATTATTAAAATTTTAATTGTAACGAGAGTTAGATTATCGATTTAATATTATCTCGAAATATTTCAAATTAATAAATTGAGAAGTTAAAATAATTGATAATGCGGTATAATCCCATCTCTTGACTGTCTCGATTACACATTATTTTTCGTTATTTAGTCATTTCATAATTTTTAGCATTTATTAGTTTATTTTCCCCTGAAGTTGTTTTAAATAAAAAAAATTAAAAATTAAAAAATATTTTCAGAAAAGAAATTGAAATTGCTAGTTTTCGCATTAATTGTTTCACCTTGGAAGTTGGATTGATACCCGTACTTACTGTAATATGAGTTGTTTTAAACAAGTTTTGTAGGTGCTGAAGGGAATTTTGAGAGTGACTTTTGAAGACAACGACCACATGCAAAAAAACCTACTTATCATTGATTAAAACACAAAATCATAAGGGGTAATAAAACATAATAATACCATTCTCAGCATGAAATGATCAAATGAAACAGTAGACAAGTAATTTGGAAGTGATATGAAAATACTCAACAAAAACTCATAATTTCAAAGATCCAAAAACTATAAACAATGTTGTCTCACTGGTAATACATAAATACAATCCCAAAAGAGTCTCTGAATAATAAAAGCCAATTAAGACTCAACATACAAGCTAGACATCTCAAAATATGTTAGACTGAAAAGATAAATGATACCTGAGAAGATAGAGATTCGTAATGTCCCTAGAGTTGATACCCTCAGTAAAAGAGATAAATAACACATGTTGACCAGATCAAAAAAGCTAAGTGGGAGGTTCAGTCCTAGCACTTGGTTTCCACATAAAAAGAGGGGTTAAAACCCTAGCAAGTAAATTAGCTATGAAAATCAAAGAAATTATATACAAGGATGATAAATCATAATTTAATAATTAGCCGAGCGTCTCAACCCATAAACTAAGTCTCACAATGTATTAGAATTATCTCATTTCATATCATTTATCAATTATCTTTGTTAATTAAGTAGTACGTCATCGTCATGTGCCCCTTACTCTCGGCCATCTCATAAACATGCGGTATACCAAATCAAATATTCACAATGTATTAGAATTAATCTCAATTACTTTCATTAATTTAATATACTCATTAATTAATTAACACGTAATCAACATGCGCCCTTTTCTCTCGGCCGTCTCAATAACATGAAGTATGCCAAATTTAAATAATCACATTTCACGCCCCGACGCCACCTAGTATTCACATGGCCGAAAATACACATAACACAATAAATAAAAAATATAACGCCGCACACCCTGACGCCACCTGCTATTCGCATAGTCAGGAATTCACATATCATAATCAACCCTGACGGAACCTAGTATATGCATGGCTGGGACTTTTACATATCACAATAGCGAGGTTTCCCTCCACGGTGTCTACCCATTTATTTTCATTTTGCGTGTTCGTTTAACATGTGAATTTTTTTAGCATATCTTTAATCACTCCAAGCAATTTACTCAACCCCGATTATCCCACCCCAGGTCATTTCATTTAAAATTCATTATACAATTTAAACTTCTTCACATGGAGCAAAAAGGGAAATCTCCTACAAGTGATTCCTCATAACAAAAAGTATTAAATCAAAAGTATATAAATTTCATTACTGATTTAATTCATCACTCTTACCCGTCTCTAAACTCCATGTGTGGGACGTCTCACTGAAGTGAAATCCAAATAAAGAACCCCCTAGATACAGTTATATTTTGGTAGGGTAGTTATTACGACAAATTTATTTAAGGATTATTATGAAGGAGTATGACAAGAGTTTAAATGTGTATATATGTTATCAATCCGACCAATCCAACATCGCTATCTAAATAACCAAACCAACAACCAACAATTTTATCATACTCCTTCTATCATCTGCGAGGTAAAACATATACTAATAGTAAAAATACTTCAAGTAAGGGCATATAAAAGTTCATGCATAAAAGAGACATGTACTTAACTTATAAGTGTGTCACATCCTACGGGGATCTGTTAATATATATCATGGGTCCCGAGTCATTTATAATATTATTACATTATTTCACATACATGAATAAGGTCCTTGTGTGACAAATATCATCTAATAAAGACATGCATGTTGAAAGTGCTATTTCTAATGCACATGCTCCTCGTAGGAAATCTCATCAATTTGGGTCATAAACATAAAATGTACTACTCTGAAATCATTATGTTAAATCCCTACTAAGCGTGTGTAATTTTATTTCGCTAACTCTAAATTTAAGTTCATATCATAAATTATCAAATCTCAATCGCCAAATGCCACAAACGGGTCTAAAACCTAAATGTCGTTTTGCGTGTTTGGGGCATGTATTAAATTTCTCACGCAAGAATAATGTGCAAAAAATATTATCATACATTTATAACTATTTAAATTTACCAAATTGATATGCAATCTAGAAATATTCAAAACCCAGTACAGGCCTTGACCCATTGAATTAGTCGTTTATGCTCTCTAGGTCCTCAGAATCTAACGTATACTCTTAACACTCGTAACTTCCCATAAAAGTGTCTATCTTTTGACGACCTTTGCTTATCCCAGGTTCACCTACCGAAGGTCTCTGTATACACCCAATCTTATGTGGCACCCCACCTATTCTTATATCGGTTGATCAGGCCTTCATTAAATAAACGAGGATGATATATGATTTCATTGTTATCATTACTATTTAAAACCAATTAATTAACAAATAACCTATTAAGTCTGTTGTCAATTTTAAAATCTTGCTAACATGCATAAGTAAAGCCATTCAATAATACGTACATAACCATCCATTGTGACTGAACGAAAAGAGCATTGATAACATAATAAATAAATTGAATAAATCCTTGATATCTGAAATACAATAATCCATATGCTAACTAAAAAATATAAATAGTGTCAAGTTATAAAACTATCCAACTGCGGGCAACATGCCCAAAGAGAAATACTAAACTGAAGTCTTATCTAAATTGAAATTATGGAAGCGTCGATACAACGTGGCCTAGCCCCACGCCCTCACCATTGCTACCTTACTCGAGTCCACCGAAATACCGCTATCTGATATAATGTGGCCCAAGAACTACACCTCTTGTAGTCAGAATATGCATTTCTCGAACTTGGCATTAAACTGATAGTACTATAAAGTCTAAAAAACCATACACAAGTGCTCTGCATGCTCTCCCATTGTCTGAGAATAGACCAAAATGTCATCTATGAAGATAATGATGACCTGGTCTTAGAAATCTCTAAACACCCTATTAAAAAGATCCATAAATACTGTTGCTACATGGTTCGCCCAAATAGCATAACCCTAAACTCATACGACCCATACCTCTTCAGGAAAGCAGTATTAGGTACGTCATGTTCCTTGATACGTAACTGGTGGTACCCCGACCTTAAGTCAATCTCCGAAAAGTGGGATGCTCCTCTAAGTTGGTAGAATAAGTCATCGTACATGGCAACGGGTATTTATTATAGATCGTGGCCTTGTTCAATTCCCTATAGTTAATACAAACTTTCAGCGACCCATACCTCTTTTTCACAAATAATATGGGAGCACCCCACGACGATGTACTCCTGCGAATAATACCCTACCTATAGAGCTAATGAATCTGATACCTTAACTCTCTCATCTCCATTGTATCCATACAATAAGGTGCACATGTTATCGGCCTAGTCCCTGGCGCTAAATAAATAATAAACTCAATGTCTCATCTCGGTGGTAAACCCGATATCTCCTGGTAAACATCCATAAACTCCCTCACCATAGGGATTAAATATAACGAGATAATAACTCCCTGCGAGCTCTCCTCCTTAATATAATAGAGATGTGTACTCGACCTTCCCTCGGGAGAGGAATCGCCACTAAAAACATCTCTTGTCTTGGTATGGCAAACACGACAGTCCTATTAAAACAGTCCACCATCGCTCTATAACCTGTCAACCAGTCCATACCAAGAATGATGTCATACCTTATCATATCCAACATAAGTAAATCGACGGACAAACACAGTCTCCCTACATCTATACCCACTCCTCTACAAATGGAATGGATGATGGACTTGTTACCTAACGTTGCATTAACACACATATCTAATAAACCAATAGTTCGTGCAAATCTAATAACAATAAATGAATGTTATGCCCTCGTGTCAAATAAACACCGACCCATATGATCATAGATAGAAAACATACCCTCTACGACTGGCGGTGCCTGTGGAACTATAGCATTCTGGACATTGTACATACACCTCTATTGTAACTGCCCCTGCTTTAGTGAAACCGCTGGAACTGGTGGTGACCCTGGTAATAATGGCACCTGTGGCCCAAACTAGGCACCTTTTTCTTATAATCTAGCTTGATTTGGGCAAGATCGCCGCATGTGGCCCTGCTCCCTATATACAAAGCACCTACCCATAAAGTCCCATTCTCCTTGGCCTTACTGGCCATATCAAGGCCGCCCTGGTCTCTAGCCCTCGTGGCATCGGCCCTGATGGCCACTCCTATTATTTTCTTAGTCCTAATGGTCCTGAGGAACACATTACCGGTCATTATGACCTTTCCTAAAGCCAGTGTCTCTGGGTTGAAACCCCACTGGTTTGAACCTCTTAATCGGATCCCCTATTGGGAATCCTGCTCATGATGCCTACCTTGCTGGTGTTATGGTGACCTGTTGGCACTGCTACCTCTGGTCTTGCCTCGCTGGCTAGACTCCCTAACTCTCTTCGCTCCCATCAGGTGGAAACGGTGATCCTGATAGTGTAAGAGTGCGGCATTAACGACATCATCATAAGTCTTCAATGGCGGATTACTCAATAGATGTTGTCGAGTCCTCTATGTAAGTCTATCTATAAACTCCAGCACCTTCTTCTCATTAGTATTCATCTCGTCTGGAATAAAGTTCTCCAGGTGGGTGAATTCATCTGCACACTCGGCCACTATCCGGCCTTCCTGTGAAATATATAGAAATGTCCTCCTCATCTCTGTCAGAATGTCTAACAAGAAGAACTTGCGATCAAATCGCACCCAAAACTCCTGAATGGTCATGGTATCTTTCTCCTCAAAAGTTGTGATTGACTCCAACCACTACAAAATTTCTTCCACAATATTGAAGGTAGTCACTATCTACTTTTTAAGTGTCATTTCACTCAACCACATGTAGATTCCTTTGGATGTCTTTCTTCCATTGGCTGGCAGCGACCACATCCGTCCTCCACTGGAACTCCGAAGAATGGACCTTTGGGAAGGACTATCTCATTCTCTCCCACGCCGGTGGCACTAGGTGTGTCTGAACGATTAGTGCCACTAGCTGCTCCGGTTGCGCCTAGGGAAATTATTATGCCATGGAAGTCATTGCGATGTTAACTGCCTGTGCAATAATGGTGGAAACCTTGGCAGCTATCACCATCCACTGAGCGACATGTGGCTCCGACTGAGCCTCTCTTCTTGTGGCCCTCCTAGCGGATCAAACTGGTCATCCTTTCATGTTTGGCATCTAAAACACAACCAAAATTGTATGAGATCATAAATAAAATATAACAATATAGCAGAACAACGTAAATGCACAAGTAAGAATGTTACAATCCTAATCATAAAACTCTATACCAAATAACGCGACGCTTGAAATGTAATGAAATACATAGATCATAAGGATACTAGAACCTGATGCTCTGATACCATTTGTGACACCCCGTCTATTCTAATACTGGTTGATCAACCCTTTATTAAATTAAATAGGGATCATATCCGATTTCATTCTTAGCATCATTGTCAAAAACTAATTAATTAACTAATAACCTATTAAGTCTGGTGCCAATTTTAAAATCTTGTTAACATGCATAAGTAAAACCAATCAACAATACATACATAACCATCCACTATAATTGAACAAAAAAGAGCAATGATAACATAAATAAATAAATCAAATAAATCCTCGGTATCTGAAATATAAGTATCCAAATGCTAAAACGGAGAATGTAAATAATGTCAAGTGATAAAACTGTCCAACTGAGGGAAACATGCCCAAAGTGAAATACTTAAGTGGAGTCCTATCTAGATATAAATGATGGAAGCGTCTAATAAAGTTTTGTAGGCATTCACAGCTGCTACAGCATCGTCTGACTGGAACGGAATGGCTATCCCTGACGAAGTTATGGATGAGCACCTTAAAGGTTTTAAAAATGTTTTCGATGCGGGTCAGTTCCTGAAACATTTGAAAAACAGTTGCAAGTATTTAAATGCAATAATAATAAAGCAGTAAGAAAATCCATGTTCACCTGGTATCGCACTAACATGAGATTATCCTCACCCCTTATCTACAGGGTGCACATAACGTGTATATTTTATTCTCCTAGTTATTTTACCCCACCTAACTAGTCTAACTATCCTTAATATACTTTAATCTGCTAAATATCTAGCCCATCCGTACCTCCCATAAGATACCCATCATCCATGACTTAGGCCTTCTCAGTTATATTTGTCTCAATGCATATGCAATGTAATCATACACTATTTATACTTTTATGTTCACATAATCATTTAAACACATATACACATATCACTCTTTATATATATATATATATATCATCCCCGAGATGGACCTCTCGGATGCCCCTTAGTATGCTATCAGGCTCCAAGTACATCACATACCACTCATGGGCTGTCGGGGCAAAATCTCACCACTGATCCCAAATCACAAACACATAATAAAGTCGGTCATAAACATACATTCGTGGGTCGTAACCATACCAAATCACAACCAACTAGACTCAAAGCCACCACATATTTTCTCATACGGATAGTTGTTGTGCAACAGTACTATGTCTTGGGAAAATAACCTAACACATGCTGGTAAGGTTCTAAAAAATACGGGGCGTGACCGAGGCGTGGAGGCCAAGCCTTAAGCCTTAGAAGCCTAGGCATACCTTAGGCGTTAAAAGGCTTTTAGGACTTTTCTAATACATTTTAACATTTTTAACTATAACACGGCTATTAAAAATACTAAAATGGTACATACCTTAAAATATGTCTGAATATATGCAAATTAAAATATTATTTTTTTAAATACTAAGAAAAAACAAAAAAAGAAGAAGAAAAAACACGCGTTTTATTGGACGAGAGGCAGAGAGGTTTGGGATACCATTTGTCTTTTGATTGTTTTGAATGAGATATTGGTCCAATTTAAAAAAAAAAAGTCTTTAAAAGGCGATATCGTTTCACTAAAACCTTTTTGTTTAAGAAAAGTGCTCTTTAAGCCTTTTACCAAGAATAAGGCCTAAGGCGAGGCGCTTCTCCCAAGCCTCAAGCCTAGGTGTTCCTTTTAGAACACTGCCTGCTAGTCAATGCTAGGGTGGACTGCCAATGCGCAACATCTAATGATAACATTTAGAGTAGGTATGTTCATACAAAGCCAAACACGCATAGACATATATATAGTGATCATACTCGATACGTGTATATATATAAGGTCGGCTAATGTGCGTAATATCTCTCATAGCATTAGCCTACAAATTGCAAAGTCTAACCCGACATCCCGATCTTATCTAAGTATTTCCTTACTTATAGTTTAACTTTCTGATTATATACTTCTAGCCAATATTCTATTCTAACCAAGCACTAGCCTATCCTTCTCGAAACCCTAACTGGATTTAACGATTCCCATCCATGAACATTATCTCTCATATTTACATATTTTCTTACACGAAATTCATACCCGGTTAGCCAACGAAACTTCATAACCCTTAAATTCAATTCTCAATAACCTAAACTAATTTCTAGACCAAAGGTTCCAAGCCCAATCCTCAAACGATCTGAAAAATAAACGCACGATAAAGGTGGCAAGCCATTAATATCGAACTAATTCGCTGGCTTGACCAAACCAGTTCGTCTAGTGAACTGATTAGCTCCCCCCAAACGAACCGATTTGGTTTGTTGGGCTATCAAAATGAACTTTTGTTACAATTTCTTCTCCAACCTTCATCCATGGAGGTCCTAACCTTCACCAAACCACCATATATGAACTCTGAATCATTCCCAATCATTATACTACTATTTTCTACATAAAACCATCCCGAAAAACATCGTCAAATCATATAAACATCAAATCTAATATATGATTACATCATTAATGAACCTAAATTTCCAGATTCGGTTTCTCTCTCTTGATATGTTCAATAACTCATCTTGCTTTATGATTTCACATCAGATTTTCTTTAAAACTTTCTTAGATTCTTCCCCTATCATTTATACACTATAAAACGTTGATTTTTCGTGATTTCCTAACGCAAAATCCCATCTTTTACATGTAATTCCACATAGATTTTTAACATGAATAAAAAAAATTGCAATAATTATTAGAGCGAGTATATACTTGCCTTCAAGAAGATAAAACTCGAGTTCCTTCTTTTGAAATCCTTCTCTTGGTGATGGTGGCCTTCCTTCCCAACACCTTTCTTCTTCCTATTTTCTTATCTTCTCTTCTCTTTTATCACTTTCTCACAAACCTTTGCATCTTTGGGTGGATAGATGGAAGCCTTCCTCTATCCATCTTAATTAAATAAAAATATAAAACTCTATAATTTCGAAATTGGGTCAGCCTGCTTCATTAAAACCCTCGACTCGCATACCCTCTTACAGTTCCTTCTTAGTCTAAAAAGCCCCTATGACCCATTATAACCCTCAGGTACTTATTTTGAACTATTTTGACCCATTTTGGACCATCGGTGCGCTCGAAACTACCATCCCAGTCCTCTAATATAATATTTTGATCTCATATCTAACACGACTCCACCCACGTGTTCCGAATGAAATACCGATAACTCGACACTTTTACTCACTTACAACGTAACATAATTTAATACGTTATCAGGTACTTATCACACAAGTAAATATGAATACACATAAATATTAATCATTTTTATTCACTAATTAATATTAATTTAAGACAATATATTTTCAATTATTTTAAAAACTATTGTGCGCACGTGTAATTTAAAATACTTTACAAATATGGGGTGTTACATCCTGGTACCCTTTAAACATCTCCTTAGGTACATAACACTATCCCTTTCATCCTCAAACTATTGGACCTACTCTAAAACCATAACTTACAAGCCACGAGGCATTTCTAAGCTCTTTTTGACTTTGGTAAAAACTCATAATCGAGAGTAATTCAGTGAATTTTTACAGGTCTCTAAATACCTTCTCCAATGGTCTATACCATGCATAAATCAACCTTTCGATTTGCGCATACTTGCCTTTTTACTCCAAACCCTTACAAAGAGGCCACTGAATGTTTATGAGCTCCATTTGACTTTGGTAAACTCTCGAACCCTGGATTAGCTGAATGTAATTTCATAGGGATCTGATTACCCACTCCAACGGTCCATACCGTGTGAGAATCGACCTTATGGTTCGCGTGTACTTACTTTTTTACTCTGAACCCTGACCTAAAGGCCATTGGGAACTTATGAGATCTATTTGACTTTGATCAAATATCATAATAGAGAATATTTTAATGCACTTTCATAGGGATCTGAATATCCTTTCTAATGATCCCATCCATGCACGATTCGGACTTACGGTTTGCATTTTATACCTGTTTTCCAAAAACTGTTCTTTTTAGACTGTCTTTAGGCACCCTTGAACCACTGCCTATTGACAAGTGTACTTTACTTATCTCAAAAGACATATGGTATGCCAGTAGGTAGGCCTAGGCCTATGCTGATTAACAGACCCCCTAACCCAAAAAAATTACTATTTGAGGAGGTCGTGACCTCATTCCAAGGACCCTTTTTTCGAGATTTGAAGATCTCATGCCTCGAAATTAGTGCATCATTTTAAAAAAAAATGTCATTTTCCTAACATTCTCTCCACCTTTACTTACATAGCTTCCACTAACCTTTTCCACCCATCTCACCACCACTCCATCACAATAAAAAACCATCCCACTTTACCTTCAAAATCAGTAGCAAAGTTTTATAGAAAGTCTACTTCTATCTTTTTGCACCTCTTTTAATTAGTTTCGTTTATTACACTTTTGTCCTTTCAACATATCTTTTTTTTTAATTATATTTACTTTCCAACCCCTAATAAATTCATTTCTTATTACCTATATACATAAAAAGATAGTTTCATAAATCTAAAAAAAACTAAAAGAGGGTTTAATATTTAAACCCCAAATTAGAATTTGTGTCCCCTTTTTCACACTTTCTACACTTGTACACATTTTCCAACAAGCTAAAGGAAATTCTAGTGTTAGGTTCATGGATTAAATCCCACCCTTGTGTGTTATCGAACTATGTGAACTTTGATGCCATTTTTGTTTACGTATTCAAGTCCTCTTTTCTTATTTCTTCATTCTATTCATTGTCACTTTTATTAGTATCATATGTATATATATATAGACACACACACACACACACACACACACACACTAGTTTATATTTTCATAGCAACCCCATCAGACATGTATACTTACTTCCTCATAGTGAGTCATCATCTAATGTGTCACTCATATTACATTATATTTTCATATGTTCCACTTTATTTCATTTTTGCAATCCCGTTAGATATGCATATCCATTTTCTCATAGTGGATTATGATCTGGTGTATTTCACATAGAGTATCCTTTTCTCGTTAATATATTTTCAACGGCCCAGTCAGTCCTTTATATTTAATTACTTGCGATGGATTATGATTCGGTGTGTTTCTCATATTTCGGTTAACTTTTAGGTTATTTTCCTTCTTTTTATTTCTACTCCTCAGAATGACTCGTCTCTGTCCTCTATGATGTGAATATGACGATTTATTTTCTCATTTATTTCACTCCGCACATAATATACACACAATTTATGTTTTTGAGAAAAGTAGAATATCATAATAGCTTATGAGAGACCGAAAGGGCAGAAAGGGTTCCTAACACCTTCCCATCCCATAACTTAGTTCTCGGACCCGCGATCTATTTGGTTTTATATGCATTAGTTTATCTTTGATAATGTTTCTTCAGCTATGGATACATATTTTGCTTCTTTTGAGAAAAATAGGCTTGTGACTCCATCTTTCTATATTTTCACTTCTTGATGACAACTAATTAATGTTAGTGGGATCCCACGAATATTGCGTGAGTGGAAAATCGAGGATTTTCTTCCTTGATCCCTGAACACGCACATTTCTCTTTTGGGGTGAACCCATGTCAAAAAATATCGGATGGACACAAAAGTTAATCAAAATCCCAATAAGTCATCTCTTTGGTTATCCCTCCTAATGAAAATCATTTTTTTAAGCTCAAAGTAGCACTATAGTTTCTAGCTTTTCTCTGCACAGGGTTGCTCGGGTAATAATTTTTTCTTCATTTTTTTACGAAATCTTGTCTTGTCATGCACTTATTTTATCTTTCGTGTCTTCTTCGTTTTTGTTTGTTGTTGCTCTCTAGCACCTTCACCAGTGGGTAGTGATAAATTAGTCAATAATTAAGCTAGTTAAGCAAGCTAAACAGAAGATAGTTGACATGCAGAAGAAGATGTCCAAGGAAAAAGTATCTCATGAGGACGATATGGTCAAGCTATGAGACTGATACAGGACTTGACTAGTTATGCTCAAGGACGACGTAAGGAAGTCTTGAAGCAGCGTGCCAAAAAAGAGAAAGATCTTCCAAAATCTAGTTGTGAAGCGGCTATGGAGCAGTTCGAGGAGTTAGAGGAGTTTTAGGGGTTATGTCATTCAATACTTGGAGAAGAGATCGAAATCAACATGAAAGCGATTTGTCATTAAATTTCCTAACATTGTCACTAAGTACCCTAAAATGGCTAATACTCTAAACTCTTTGAACTTTTATGACCATCGTCGCTCTGGAGAAGATCCAAACTGAGGGAGTTAATGAAGATACTATTGAGGACGATTTGTGTGGTGATTGACATGATCCATATAGTTGAAGAAGAGACTTAAGTTGGTGATCAAGATTCCACCAATGCCCAGAAGGAGTCGACCATTATTGAAGTTACAACGGATGGTGACCTTGTCACCGAGACTTGAGTTTTTATTTCTGATCTTTGGGCTACTACCCGTGGTCTCCAATGCCTAACTTATTTTTTTTATAAACACTAATCTCATACCAATTTTGGGATCTTGACAATGTTATTATATTTTAAAATTCAATTGGGGTGTGTTTTATTTGATATTTTGTGAATGCTATTATGATAGACTCATGCAGTTTTTGCCTCATTTATCCACCTCCATCATTCATAGAGTTGTTAAATAAAAGAAAATTTAGAATGAGACTCATATCATTTTCGTCTTTTGGTTGGGGTTATGGAGACCCAACATCGTCTCAACGTTGGAGATGAGATGATACATTGTTTTCTGACTTTTGAAATGCCAAGAATTTTTCTTAATGCCTTCAATTGATTTAACCATAAAAGAATGATGTTTATGTTCCCACCTCTCAGAGTTTTTTATGAGATATGCCTAGGAGACGATACTCGAAGTGTTCTTTCACCCCCGACAGAGATTTTACTTATATTTTCACCATAAAATAATGATGTTATTTTACCATAAGAATAATGATGCTAATTTTCCCACCTCTAAAGGTTTTTATAATACATGCTTAGGAGACGAGAGTTCAAGTCTTCTCACACTATCGAGAAAGATATTTCATTTATTTTCACCACAAAATAATGTTGTTAAGTTTCACCATAAGAATAAGGATGTTAATTTTCCCACCTCTTAGGTTTTATGAGTCATTCCTAGGTACGAGCCTCTACGTATTCTCTTACTTCCAAGAGAGAGATTTAGTGATAAACATAAATAAAATTATGCAATATGATACAACACTTAATTTTATTAAGATTTATCTTAGAAACATTCGATTACATTAACAAAAGAACTTCAGTCGACTACATAGTTACTTCAATGATAATACTTCTGTCAAATATCATCTTTTATCACAGTTGCAAAATGAATCTTAAAAAACTCTATTGATCAATATTATCCATAAAACATGTTAGAATTAGTCATTTTGGGAAAATAAATGAGTGAGGGTAAGGTATTCTGCATAAGTAGGCGTTTATTTATTTTTTAAAATTTTTATATATACAAATCATCAATAGATTAATCAAAAATGTTTATTCACAGACATCTACCTTGCGTTCGAGACAAACATTAAAGGATATGAAATCTTTAAATATATATCAGTTATGGATAAACATTTCTTCCAACTCTCTTGTACTTGATATTTTAGATATCATACAGTTGTGCTCAATTCATTTTGTAATACTATGCATCTGATACAACATCTATGGGTTATGTTGACTCCTCTATACCACAGTCAGTTCCCCCATCTACTTATAAATATTATGCTTGGGAAAGGCATTCTTCCTAGAATATGACTTTAATCTTAACATCATTTTCACATCCACAGTCAAAATATATAAAATTTGTTAGTGTATGATCCTATAGATTTCTGGTTTAGTTGTCAGACCCAAACACACATAGTCAAACAGAACATGGGCATTGAAGAGAGTGTTATTATGATAAAAAATTCCACATTGATGAATTCTTTAACAAAAAAAATATAAGGAAAACATAATACATATTAACTACCACTATCTGACAATGTTGTCAAGAAGTATAGGTATTAACTCAAAATTTTACTAGTTTTATGGTTTTATTGTTATATTGTTTAGATGAAAAAGATGTCATTGTGTCTGAATCTTATTTTTCGATGTCATTCTCTTAGAGAATCCACAATGGGGATGCTAGAAGACAAAAAAAATTAAGTTTACGAAGAAGTGAACAAATTCTACAGGTCAATTTGTAGTGGTTCTTCAAAAGTTGAAAAACGGGTGCGGAATTTATAAAGGGTTCCTACGAACTTTTGAAGTTCATAGGAATTCCTACAAACTTCAAAAGCTCGTAGAAATTATAAATAATCTTTTTTATGGGTATTTGAGGTCTTACAAACAACATTTGTCCGTAACATTTCCTACGAACAAATGTTGTTCATAAGAAATATGTTTTATATTTCCTACGAACAACATTAGTTCGTAGGAAGTTACTTTACAAATTCTTATTTCTTAACCATTGTAAAGCTTAGTCATCGCGAAAGTTAAACCACCTTTTCAGTTTGTAAACTTGCCTTTCATTCACCTTCACCATTAAGGATGCTCTTATGTTACAACTAATGACTGTGTGAAATATGGAGATGTGAAAGTGATAGGTGATGGTTGTCATTTGCCCATAAAATTACTATTGTAAGTGTTGTTTTAGGATGTGTATAAAATATGTCATTGTATTTTACACGTTAAAGGGAGGAGGCAAGATCAAATCTTCATATTTATTCTAATTTCCCTTTTCATCGCAAACAATATATTCTTTTGATCGACCAAATCATAGAGAAAATAAAAGTTATACCTTAAACACAATGGAATTGCTAACAACTAAGATGGACATACACCATTACACATAAACACCTTAATTACTATCATACTACATTAGATTCACTTGGGTCTCAATAATGGATGCGCACACACTACATAAAAACTTAAGCATTTGTATGAAGAGATAGCTTGGGAGAACCTATTAGTCTTGAACAATTTCTGTGCAAAAGTTTTTCAAACTACATTGGGGGTCCGTTTGGAAACCCAATTCCAAGCCATGGAAATGGAATTGGAATCCCAATTTTAATTACACGGAATTTAAATTAGTCTTAGAATTCCAATTCCAAGCGTTAGAATTGGATTCCCAAATGGGCTCTGACTCATTTCTTAATTGATTTACTTCTAAACCGAAATTCTTTAACAATGTCTTGACTACTATTTGACATTATATAACTTAAGTTCATTAATAGGCATAAGGTTATTACATACAATTTACTTTGTAAACAAGCCCAAAACCGGCTTGTCCAAGCATTTTAGAAGGGGAATATTTATCCCCTAGTAATAAGATGAACAAGGAGAAAGGAGCACTCAAAACACAATTGAAACAGTGATGATAACAAGCATTTACCTAAAGTTACTCATAAGAATTTTGAGTTCTTCCTCATATTCGCGTTATATTTTATTTCCATTTCACTCCATATAGTAAATATTTGTAGAAGTTGTTAAATAGTATATTTGTCGCCTACAATTCGATGTAAAACTGAAATATCATTCGGCGTGATAAGAACTTTTCGTCCAACATTGAAGCAGAATTTTTGGAGAGAGTCCAAGTTGGTGACCCCTAGAATGATCTCCAAAATCTGAAATCAAAGCTGTTAGTCTCATAAAATAATTGGTATGTTTCATATGTAACAATGTTTCATATGTAACAATGTTTTCATAGTACTGTTTTTATTGATTATACATGCCAAATGATACAATCATAGTCATCAAAATATAAGAGTGTTTATGAACGAATTGGTGTTCATTGTAACGTGGACAACCAAGAATTTTGATAGAATTTTTGGGTAAACTACTTTATGAATATTGCATTCTTAATTTTCCGCCATTGGTCACATTTCTCATTATCTCTGTGGGGTCTTTCATAATTGATATCATTTTGAACGTGATATGGAGTTTATTTTGAAGTTGTGTTATGATTGATTCGCTTTATACTAATGGGACTAATAAAAAAATATAACGTTGAGGATCAGGTACTAAAAATCGTTAATAAGCTTGACTTAACCCCATCAGCCGCTAATTTTGAATTCAATCGAAGATAACAATAAAATATACAATTCCACACTCCTTCATCTCTATATATTGTGAATTAGGGATATTTTATGTTAAAATTATTACCTTATTATAAACAACCAGATGAAAACAATGGATACCAAAGAAGTAATTGGACTCAGAGTATGCATGTGTGTGTATAAATAAGGGCAAGCAATCTTATAGTCCTAATATATGATATTAGTTATATTTTTAACCTCTTCATTTCTAGTTTAGCTATTAGTCCCAATCACACTAAGTCAAACATGACATGGTTACTTAAGTGAGTATCATTATGAAAAAAATCCCATGTTGAAACGGAGACCGGTATATAAAAAATGACCAAAATGGAATAAGAAACAATGAATGCCACTGTCCTACTAACAACATAATCAACTTCATGGTACAAGCAATATAAATTAACTAATAGAGAAACTACAACAATGTAAATCATTTAATACATAACATATCAATATGTATAATATAAATGTTGAGTAATTTATGTAATACATTTTCATGGCAACCCGTATGATAACTTTAATGACCATATATAGATGGAAAAAGGAGGAAAATCTTTAGGAGATGATTGAATCCATTTAGGGAAAATATGATGACATTCAAATTCTTATTACGATTGTTAAATGAAAATGGCATAAAGGATGAGTATTGGGAGTTATTGAGGAAAAAACCATTTTGGATCATTCTTAACACATACACCTAGGGGATTTTAATCGACCAACTTTACAACAAACGTGATGCAAACATCATAGATATAATCAATCATTTTGATATTTCAACAGGAAAATTCAACCTCGGAGGAGAATTAGTTGAATTCAATCCACTTCATGTGTCAAAAATATTAGGAATACCAAATCGTGGGGAACTTCTAGATATAGACAAAAGAGAAGTGCCAAAAGAGATATTCATCAAACAATATTTCCACATGGACATACATATTTCAAAGAAAAAGGTTGAATTTGCTTTGCTAGTCACATTATGATGGCAAAACAATGGAGATATAAGGGATGTTGTCCGACTAATATCATTGTATTTTTTTGTTTCGTTCCTCTTTACCAACACTGGAATTCATTGGGTTGGGTATTCGCAAAATACATAAAGGATGTAAAGAATATTAAGACCTACAGTTGGGCTGAAGCGGTTCACAAATGGCTTCTGAACTTAATAAAAAAGAAGACGCGGGATAAAATCCCCTTTACTATTATTGATTGCGATCCAGTACTTTTGGTAATTATATGATTGCTTTTTCTCATTTTTTTACACTATAAACTAAAACTAAATTCACATAAAAAAATGTTTCGTGCATAACTAAAAAAGTGATGTCACTGTATGTATGGTATTTAAAACATGTAGATGTAGTTGGAAACTTTATAGGACTATAAAATATCATATTTACCATTATGCTATATTAATAAATATATAATGCATACTAAAAAATTCTAATAGTTATCTATTTGGGGTGTGCCTTACTTTGTATGAAAATTACACTGCAATCACAACCGACAAACATAATCATTAAATGACAATTGTAATAATTTTATAAATCTGGACACAACAATAAAAGGCAAGAGTATTTATATTGATGCAACTCATTTTATATGTATTTATGTTTATTGCCAGTTATTGAAAAAAGAGTAATGTCATATTTAAATCATTTGTAAATGAGTTATGACACGTGCAATAACCAGTTTGCATAAAAATGTATATTTGGAACTTTTCATACATTATCATTGATTGTTTATATAATCAAATGACATTGGAATCAGTTTTGGCTTTGTGAAGTTGTAAACATAATCAGCCCAATCCATGAACAACATAATCTCACACCTCGATTCCTCCATTGGAACCTTCAGAGTCTGAATAAAAGACTCACGCACATCAATCTGAAGGTATGATAAAATATTATGGATAATATACGATATTAACCTACATTTACACCATAATGTTGCATTTTATAACTTAAATTCTTTTTTCAAAACTCAAACCTCAAACAGCCCCAAAGCAGGATAGGAACACCGAGGAATATGTCTAACACTATCGTAAGTAATGATTAAATTAAATCAGATAGTGACTTCGAACTTCAAGTTATAAAAAGGCTGAACCACAACTACATGGCTACTAAAAGTGTGTCACACTAAGGACACGGACATTATGAGGATGCAATCAATTTATCTAGAACATCAACCTTCAAAGAGGCGGTGCAAACACAATCCCGAACACTAATGAAGGGTTTCAAAAATCACAATGTGGAAGCATCAAGCAGAGCAAATAATGGTGTCCAAATAATAAAATCAGGTGGAGTTTTTAATAATTATATGACAAAGAAACTCACTTCTGAATGGGATATAATGAAAATTGAAAGGCAAGACTACAAGTTATTGAAAATTATAATATAACATGAATAAGAAATATATATGTCATCAATCTAATTCTTATAGGATCTTCAATATTTTCATGCAATCACTATTTTAATTTTAACTATAAACTTTATGGAAATTTACCTTTTTCCATTGAGATTAATTTATTTGTTGGAGTTGATGTGCCTCAAGAACAACTTCCAAAAGTTACTAGCTCTTCCTTCTTCAAGCTCCAGAATTGCTCTTAGAAAATGGTAAGAATTTTGATTTATGGTAAAATTTGGAAAAATTGGTTTTTCCCTTCCTAGCCCAGATATATTTTATGTGTTATTGTGTACCAACTGGTGGAGATTGGTTCACTATATATGGGATGGAAGGGGACCCAAAATTCCCTTTAAACTAGCCATCTACTCTCCACTAAAGTAGCTAAAGGGAATCAAAAATATACCAAAAGTCATGTGGCTCTTGGAATAATTTTCTAAGACTAATTCCATTAATTGAATCAAATTCGTCCCCTTATTTGAACCATACTAATTTAGGAGAAATAATTTATTAATTTATAATTACAAATTTTGGCCAAATTTTGTAATTAATAAATAATTAAATAATAATTCTAACAATAGTGAACAGTTGTAAAAGGTTAAACACATAAATTATCTAGAGGGAAAAAATGACGACAGATGCTCCTATTACACTCGTATCTGAAGGATGAGAACTAACTATGTAGCATCTACACCGAGGATTCAAGTATTGTATACGTCATTAGTCGGATCCTTTGTAGAAACGACTCGTAATAAGAACTCGAGGTAAAGATGAGACATTTTTTATTAAGGAGTTGGAAGATCACATAGATAAGGAGAATGAACGGCCTGCATTTCTAGAACAAATATTAACAAAACATGTAGACAAAACAGGGACATTAGAATGGAAATTGAGCATGGAGATTAAGTGTTCGAATGGGTTTGTTGAACACTTAAATGAAATTGTAGCTGAACGGATGAAGATGCATTATGATGTTGAGAAAAACCAATTTATGTAACAATAATTAATACATGATGCCAAACTTCACGAGGAAGAGTTAAACAGGATGAATACGCAAATCAACCAAATTCGTGAAATAGATGATTGCGATGAAGATTAGATAGGCAAAATTAGAGTAGAGAAAGAAGAGAATAATGCTCATACTCAATAAAATAAAGCGAAAAGAACAGACGATATGAGGGTCGATTACTTCATTAACAATCATACTCCTTCAAAAAGATGTACATTGGTTGAGACCACACTAGAATATGAATGTAGCAAAGAAGAAATGACCACGATTCTATAAGGGTTATATAGGAAACATCGAACCCCACAAAAAATGTGAGACAGATTCGTAACTCGCTCAAGTCAAAGCTTGTCAACATATTGGATAGTGAAACATGGAAAAAACTGAAGACATATTGTGAGATAGCTCCCGTCGAGTAATAACCACTCGCTCTATATTTAAATTTCAACTATTAATTATAATTTGAGTACGTACACAACTGAGAAAGCGGGGGTTATATAGATTTACTTGTGTCTTAGATTACACACATAAAGATTCACTTTTACCAAATTTAAATAGAATAAACTTTAGTGAGCATGGAAGATAAACAGTGAAGAAAAATTAAAATCAAATCTCCAAACCGAAGAGGAAGAAGAAAATATAGAGGAAAAATCTCTTTTGGGAAAAACCTTTAACTCAACACCATTAAAGATAAGACAAGCGCGTAATGACTTACAAACTACTTAAAATCACTAAGTATAATGCAAAAGAGACTTTGAATCTTCAATAAAAAGTGATGCAGTCTAGCATCACCCACAGGAAGCAGATCTTACCTCGGTATCCACTGATCAGCCTTTGAACAATGCACGTCCCTTCTTCTTCTTCAGCCATAGATCATTGAATCCACAAATCAGCAGAAAAGAAAATCTCTACAAGGGTTAAGAACTTGGTATTATATTGTTCTTGGTTTGAAAAAGTGCTCCTCAAAGATCCAAGAGGTTTGAATGAAAAAATTATAGAGTTTGATCACAAAAAGAACTCAAAAAAGGCTTAGAGAAAAGTCTAACCCCGCATCTTTATTTATAGGGAAATTGTTTCAAAGAGATAGGGATAAAAGATTATAAAAGATTTGATTAAAAAACTAAAAGCACGCATACTCGTTCGAATGACCTGACACCTTATTTGAATGACGGACCTAATCTCGTTCGAACGTTCTTCCAATAAAACTTCGAATGACATTTCAGTGTTTGCCAAAAAGTGAATCATTAACTCATTCGATAGAAGGAAACTCGTTTGATTAACCCTTAACAATCGTTCGAATGACATATAAATCTCATTCTAATGAGTTAGCGAGGTTTGTAAAAATACTTAAAAAACCTTTAAAAATATTTTGAGAACTTTTAGATGCTTAAATGCAAACTCTTTTATAAATAACCCCTCAAATTTTATGTTTTTACCAAACCACCTCATAGCACTTTTTGAATGATGTTGTGACGAACGATCTTTAATCTTCCAAATGTCACTAATTTATTCTCTTCGAATACTTGAGAGTGGTCATGAAGGTGCATGAAGTGTAATGGGATAATCAAAATAGAACTAAAATGACCAATTATAAAGCTCGCTCTTATAAATCTCCCCCTTTGACTATTTTTATACAAAACACAAGCCAAAGCCAAATTAACCCCTAAAACTAATAAAATCAATTCCCACCCAAACTAAGAAATGAAAATGCATAAATGTATAAGTCATCACTGAAACATCTTAATCTTGTGTGGTCCACGAAATCATCATCAAGGAGGAATGACCAACACACATGAGACAAAAGAAATATCATGATGCTTACGAGTTTAAAAAATCTCCCTCTTAATTTTTTCTCCCCCTTTTGTCCATAATAAACAAAAAAAAAATTGGAAAGTATTCCTAAAATGTTATCATCATGCGAATCCCAATTAAATAACATCACAAAGATAATCAATAAGCATATGCAATGAAATTTTAAAGAAGCATACCAACTATTTTTTAAATTTTTAAAAAATTTCTCAAGTATAAAAACTATATCTATTAAAAAGTAAATATATGTACAAATACAACACACCATATATACCAAAGTTGCACGAAGTCAATGAGATACTTCTAAAGAAATAACTCAATTTCAACCTTAGGTGTAAGATTATTGAACATAAATGAAATTGACTCGACTTATGCACCATTCCATGAATTTAAATGCTTCTCAAAACAATAACATGAAACTATTTAATGTTTTTCAAGAGAGTCTGTTGTGAAAATCTATTGATCTTCTACATTATAACACCCTCAAAATCTCATATATTTAATAAGTCACTCTCAAATGTTTGAAGATATCATAATGCTCATGTCTAGAGAAGTATTAGTTAAATAAAATGACCTTAACACTATTGTTTTTGTGTGTCATTAATCTAGTAGATGACAAGATTAATGGGAGAACATCTCACAAAGCTAAAATATACATGTGAAGTTAACGTTCAAAAAGATCGTGTACGTATTTGCGGAGGCATATACAAAGTCGAAACCATAAAGCAAATGAAGTTTGAAATAACTCCATGCAAGAATGATTAAGAACAATATAAGTATCAACAATCATAACCAAATATCCTAGCCACATGGAAAGTACCGAATGAATTGGATTCAAACACACCAATATGCCACACCAAATGTGTAAAGTTCGAATACACAAAAATCAAAAATCTTTTTGAGTTTTTCTAAAAATTTTCAACATAAAATACCAATTTTTGGAAACAAACTAACTCAAAAGACAAGCAAAATATTTTTGTATTTTTCAATATGACTCAATAAAAGAAAAATCAAAATACAAAAGATACACATGTCATAACACTAGCAAACATATATCGTGAAGCTCAAACTAAAGTATGACAAGCAAGCTAACATAATTAACCATTAGATATATCATGGAAAGTATCATGTGCAAGCAAACAAGAATAAAAAACTCCAATATGTAAAATCCTTCAAATCGAATTCCCTAACCCAAGTAGGTGAAACATGACGCTTAAGGGATTTGGGAATCACGGTGACTCTATTCTTAGACTTTTTTGGACCGTTCTTAATATCAATACCAAACCTCCTAAAGTGACCTATCCTATCGCAATGAGTGCAAATGAAAACACTATGAGGGGTGTTATATAAGGATTGACCTTTTTTAATGTTCCTATTCGAATCTCTTAAACGCATGGTCTTGGCATTAGTACCAGAAGCATTATGATCATCAAAGCCAGTTTCACACTTGTCATCTTTAATTTGGACGGTGACTAACATTTTATCCAAATTTTTTGACCTAGACTCCAAATCAAATTTGACACGGCTCGAGTATCTCAATCTCTACTATCCTTGACGTGAGTAAATGCCTAAACTCCTTAAACTCAAGAAGATATTTCTTAATATCCTCCACCAAACCACAAAGACTATCTCTCTCACCCTCAACGTACTCTAGCTTCTGTAGAATATTCCTCCCACATTCCCTAAGATCCTCAATCAAAACACCATCATTATTTATTATGGCGCGTTCTTCAAACTTAGCTTCCAACTTTAAGTTAGCCTTTTTCACCTTCAAAGTTTTTGCATACAATTCATAAAAGGAAACTTGGAATTCACTTTCTTCCTCCTCTTATTCCTCTTCACTCATATCTCCACTCACTTGGGATCCAAAAACTATGGCCTCAAAAGTGTCATGTAAAGGAATATCTTCATGGGAAGAATTCTCATCGAAGCTTACATGACTAGCCAAGAATGCAGTAAAGTGGTGCTCAATGGGGTAATCGTTTCCATCTTCTAGATCACTATCACTAAGGGGTGGCATTAAATGTTGTTGGTTTCTTTCCCTCTTTCCTTAGTTTAGTGGGGGACTCATCTACTATATGTCCATAACCCTCGCAACAATAACATCTCTCCGACTCATCCCTCTTAAAATTATCATTCTGGTTTTTAGGGAAGTGATTGGCCTTATTGAGCTTATTTTTCTTTAACCTTTTTTCATATTTTAATTTCTTTTGGAATTTGAGAAATTTCTTGAACTTTTTTTCCAATATGGCCAAATCCTTATACTCGATGTCAGACTCATTATTCAAAACAGGTTTTTCCTCCTTCCAGACTTTTAAAACAATACCCTTTTCTTTCTTCATCACATTCCTGGATGTAAACATGTCAAGCTCATAAGTTTGTATGTCACATACAAGCTCTTCAAGTTTCATAGAATCAGAAGTACCCAAAGAATTCAAAACATTCACCTTTGGATTAAATTTTCCACGAAACGATCTCAATACTTTCTTAATTGCTTAGTTATTGGGTATTTTTTCTCCTAAGTTAAAAAGGTGAGTTAACTATGTTGGACAGTCTAGCATAAAACTCATCAAAGGTCTCACTCTCCAACGTTTTAATCATTTCAAATTAATTGGTGAGGTTTTGGAGTTTGGAAGACTTAACTGCATTAGTTCCTTCATGGGTGAGTTGGAGTACATCCCAAGCCTCTTTAGATATCTCACGAGTTATAATACAACATAAATCCTCTGGGGTGATAGAATAAAATAGAGCATTTAAACCATGCGAATTAAAATTGGCCAACATATGCTCGACATGAGTCCATGATTCTACATGTTTTAAATGGATCACCTCACCTTTTATAGTGACGGGTGGAGACTACCCCTTAATTATAGCTAACCACACCCACTCATCTATAGCCTAGAAGTGCTGTGTGTAGTTCAACCCGTCAAACAACAACGTTCTAATACCATTAAATCCTCCAAAATTCACTCCTAAAGTCGTGGAATCAAAACACAATAACTAAGTGCAACCGACACTGGTACCAATTTGAGATTGACCCACATTACTAAGTATGTTTTTAGGCAAAGATGCTCCGAATAAAAAACATTTCTATTTTTTTTGTTTTTAAATTTTAAAGAATGAAACTTTAAATAAGTTAACCCAAAATAAACTTAGCACCAAATAAAATTGATTTTTTGTGAAAACATGATTTATCCAATTTTATTTTGACCCTAAAGCATGATCTAGGTGATTAGCAGATAAAATAAATCAAGTTTAAAGAGATATCTATGATACGATGTATGAGGAAAATCTCAAAGGGAAAAACCTCGGATGGCCCAGTCAAAGAGATCACTATGATACGATTTTACAACGCATAGATAGAAGACTTACACAACGACTTAATCCCCCACAATCCTTGACGCTCTTCTCTCTTGCACCAATCCTCCATAGTGCAACACAAGAGTCCACCCATTCAAGCTATCAAAGCACACGAGTCCATGCGCACCTCAGCATCAATAAATGAGGCTCAACAATCATCAAACACTAAAAACAACATGCACAGAGTCCACTGCATGAAACAAGTTCCTTTTAGATTTAGAGCATCAAACTTTGGTACCCAAACTAAAGACCTTAAAACATATGGATATGAAGAATTTGGATCTTTAAACTTAAAGGGTGAAACTAGGATTTGGAACTTTTGCAAATAGGTAAACAAACCCATTTCACCAAACATTCTTGAAAAAATGAGTCCAACACGCCTTAAATACTAAAACCACGAAAATTGAGGTGGTCAACCCGCTCGAATAAAACTTAGGATTGTTCAAACGAGATTAGCAATTTCTTTTGAACGACATTCGATTTCGTCCAAACAAAGATGCTCTCTCGTTCAAACGGCCTCCCAACAAGATTCAAACGAGGTGTGTAATCCTGGTAGAGATCCCTGATTTGATGGTCGTTAGATTGGTGTTCTAATGACATCTTAATTTTGTTAGAATGAGAACAAAACTAGTTCGAACGAAAACTTAATTTTGTTCTAACTTGCTTAATTATCGTTCAAACGAGATTAAAAACAAAATGTTAATTTTCTTAAAAAATAATTAAAAAATAGCTCCTAACGTTTTAAGTCTAAAAACAAACACCCTTAAAAATATTCCAAGGACCTATATTCAATATTAACTCATACCTACACTTCAATCGTCATCAGTGTGGGATGAATGTAAAGAGATGGAGTCACCAGCCTATTTTTCACAAAATAAGCAAAAGAGCATGTCTCCGCCCCGTGAGAGTGGTATCAAAGACAAATTGATACTTAGGAAACCAATAGTTCGAAGGTTCAGGGGCTAAGTTATGGAATGGAAAGGTGTTAGGCACCCATCCTACTCTTTCGGTATCTCATGGGCTTGTGTTACTATTTTCCTTAATTTCTCCTTGAACTGTGTGTACATGTGTATATAAATGGAGATCAAAATTGCCCAACTTATACCATGGAAATGATAGAGTGAGGTCATCTATAGAAATGTTCCCAATATAATATCTAGAAAATACGATTTATGCGTTTATCGAGATACTTATCATTATAATGAAACGATAATATATGTTGGATAAAATGCCAAAAATGATCACAAATATATTATGTATTAAAACAATGTATATATGAAAAGGAGATAAATGCGAAAATGGGGAAGTTGTTAAAATTTGAAATTTTGGAAAATTGGACTCGAGTATCGGATTTTAACCCGAAACGCCTACATAGCCTATAAAGGTATCAAATTCCAAGTAGTTCGCATACGGCATAGGGTTGGGGTTTATCTCATAGATTTGAATGGGAATTTATTATATGTGTGTGTAAAAAATGTGTCTTAGTTTTGAGAAATTGTGATGGATGATCCCGTTGAAATTTATAAGTATAACGATCTTTTTGATTGTTTTGGGTTTTTATAGAAAATAAAGTATGTGCAATATAACCAATAAAGGATGAGATATTAATGTGTATGAACTAAAAGTAAAATCTAGATTAAGAATTTATGTAACGAATGCAAAAATAAAGAAATTAAAGAGAGATAGAAGGATTTTTGGACCTTATTTGGAGGATTGAGGCTTGATCTTGATCTTTGATGAGATTCCTTACATGATGAGATGAATGTTGGATGAGAGAGAATGATATTTTGCTAAATTATGTATGAAAAGGATGGGAATGAAAGATGGAAAGGAATTTCACACAAGGAAACTACGTTGATTGCAAGAAAATGTTACTGAGATCACTAATGCTGATGGATCTGAGCTTTCTTTTAGGAGTGAGGACATGAACTCTATTTATAGGGTAAGGGGGTGTCGAACGGCAAAGACCTAGCCTTGGCAATCAATGGGTGACCCTAGGCACACTATCGATAGGCAGGAAATAAACCTGCCAATTGGCAGTCTCGTGCGGATTTTTTTTCGGAAAAATGGTTGTAGAATGCGATCCATTGATCCAAATCGTGCATGGGACATACTATTATAAAGGTAATTCAAAGACCTTCAAGATTCCTTTGGATTTATACTGGGTTCGATAGTTGACTTTGGGTCAAATATGGCTCAGAAGCGCTCGTCGATCTTTTGGACTGGAGATCATCGGACATAAAGGATAATTCATTTGAACAGTGAGTCAGAATTATGCACGAGATAGACCATTGGAAAGGTTATGCGAGGTACTTTGAAATTCCAAAGAGATTCGTTCTGTTCAAAAAGTTGACCTTAGTCAACCGGGGCCCAAAAGCGTCCGATGACCTTTCGGAGTAAAACGGGTCATTCATACGTGCTGTATGGCTGAATTATGCACGGGGTGGACTGTTGGAAAGGGTATTAAGTGACCTTAAAATATTCATTCCGTCATGTTCGAGCTGAAGATTTGACTATGGTTAAACGGAGCATGGGTGCGCCCGGTGGCCTCCGAATCAGTTTTCGGGGGAAAACGGATCGTTCATCTGAATGGTTATGTCATTTTTAGCATGGGGTGGACCATTGGAAAGGGGTTGCAGTTCCCTTCAAAGATTTAAAGATCTTTTGCTCTGAAAATGAAGTTGGCTGGGGTTAAATTGGGGCATAGGAGCGCCTGGTGGCATCCAAATCAATTTTTTATGGTAAAATGGCTCGTTTGTCCGAATTGTTATGATGATTTGTGCACGGTGAGGACTATAAAGAAGAGGATTCAGAGTCCTTAGAAGGTTCATTGAGCTTCCTCTATGATGATAGGATTGATCGGAGTCTAACGGGGCCTGAGAGCGCTCGATGGATCGATACTCGGAGTATAGACCTAGGGTTTTTAGTGAAATAAGGAGGTACTAGGGACCTAAGGAGAGACTTAGGGGGTCCTAGAATGTGGTGTCTATTGATACCCTCCATGGTTGAGCTTGGAACAAGTGAAATTCGTCAAATAAACACCACATGATGTTTAGGAAAGATATTAATTATGCGTACATAAGGGGATGAGGATGATCGATTCAAAGGGTCGAGGTCGATTCTGAGGACCTAAGGAAATGCTCGAGATGGCTGATTCTATGAGCCGAGGTCAATTCGGAAGACCTAGGGTTAGGGAGAGACCAATTTTGTGGGCCAATGTTAATTCTGAGGAACTAAGGTAGGGAGTAATCAATTTTGAGGGTCGAAGCCAATTCTGAGGGCTTAAGATGGAAGTGACCAATTTTGAAGGTTGAAGCCGATTTTGAGGGCTTAAGATGGGAGCAACCAATTATGCGGGTCGAAGTCAATTCTGAGGGCTTAAGTTATAACGGCCAATTCTACGGGCCGAGGTTAATTCTGAAGACCTTAAGTTATAGCGACCAATTCCGCGGGATAGAGATAATTCTGAGGGCTTTAAGTAGGGGTGACCAATTTCGAGGGCTGAGGTCAATTCAGAGGACCTAGGGTTATAAGAGTGCGTTGAAAAATATCGATTCAAATATATTTGCAAATTCCAACAACAAATTTATTTAATTATAGTCAATTTTTAAATCAAATTAAATCAGCCCCTAAATAAGAAACTACGTGTGCATGTGCGTGTGCGTGTGTGTATCAAACCAATAAACACAAATAACTAACTCGCAGATTTTAAGAAAAAAACCATTTCGGGTAAAAAAATTATTTCACTATAATACTTACAATTATAATGAAATTCGCAATGAGTTAACCACAGAAAACCCACATAGACCGCAACTTAGAGTCATCCAGAACCGTAGTTCCAATTTAGCCCAGGAACACCCACAAACACTCCTTATTGACATGTAGTCATCTTCAACCTAGTACGCCCCTCAAGAGCACCTAGATCAGTAGTAGAGATCCTCTCTACAAGATAAACTTGACACAAGATGTGTTCTTGGGTTGCAAAACAATTCACACAAACTATTGGGATGATTAGTTAGTTGAAAACAAGGGATTAAAACCCTAAAAGTGAGAAGACAAAATATTCTGCAAAAAGAAATTTCGTATCTGTTTAAAAATTAAGGTCTTCTTATCAAAAACGAAGTTGGAAAACTCTATTTATAAAAAATCTGAGGCGGCACGTTGCTCGAACAAAACAGGGTTGTCGCTCGAACGATTCTAGATGTCGGTCGAACAACTTCGAGCGAGATGCCTCTGTCGTTCGAACGACGTGGGAATCTCGCTCGAACGACTGAAGCGAAAAATAATTTTTTATTCCAGTTCGCCTAAACACTTAGAAAAATGTTTTGACAAAAAACTCCACTCCAGTACTTAGAAATTTTTTTAGAAAAAATATCCCAACACCTTAAGTGAACCATTAAGGGAATAAAACACAACCTTACCAAAAATATGTCTCAAGGAGGCTTTTCTTGTTGAAGAACTTGATATTCTGAATCATCTTGATGCATTTATGATCTTGAACATTCTTCGACGTTTGTAGCGGTATACGACATACTTAATTGTAAACTGACATTTATAAAATCATGTCCTTACAAGGGTAGGGAGTGACCAATTTTGAGGTCGAAACCAATTCAGAGGGCTTAAGATGGGAGCGACCAATTATGTGGGTCAGAGACAATTCTAAGGGCTTAAGTTGGGAGTGACCACTTCTGAGGGTCGGGGTCAATTCTGAGGACCTTAAGTAGAAGCGACCAATTCTGCGGATCGAAGCCAATTCCGAGGGCTCAAGTATAGGCGACTGATTCTGCGGGTTGAAGCCAATTTTGAGGGATTAAGTTGTAATTTTCTTAGGGAAATTTGGAGATTCCACTAGGGAAAAGGTATTAATCCGAGGATTTGGTGCAGGCTTATTGGGGAATTTTTTTTATTTTTGAGGTGTCCTTTGGAGACATTGCTTGGGAGATATCTAATTGAATTTAGGATGGGGAAATAAGTGTGTATTAAGAAAAAAATCTTGGTGAAAAAAAATCCTAAAATTCATTTGGTAATTTTAGGAATTTTCTGGGGATTTTTCAGCATTTTGGGGGAATTTTTGTACAAAATGTCATAGAGGTGCCAAACGGTAATGGCACAGTCTTTTGGGCTTCCTCGGGCAGGTGAAGGGATAGTGTCGATCGGTATGTTGTCAGGAGCTGCCGATGGGTATACCCCTTAGCCTCATATAAAAAGGGATGAAATCTCCTCATTTTTCATAGCTCTCGGATCTTCTTTCTTCAGCAAACTGTTCTAGCATTCTTTTCTCCTCCAAAACTAAGAAGTGGATGATTTTTCAAGCAGTACTGTCCACATGGCATGCTTTAATGTTGATGACTGGGTTCATTTGGAGTGGCAGGCCAGGATTCCCCTAGCGCTGGGCAATGAGAATGCCTTTGACTCATTCAAATCGGTGGCAGTCTCTTTTGCACGAGCCACCATAGATCTTCTAGGGTGGTGAATCCTAATGGCTATGTAAGTGTTAATGACCTTTGGTATTATTTTCTTCTTTTCTTGGTAATATTTCCTTATTTTTTTGAATTTTGAGAAGGGCTTTTCCTTTTGGCTTTTACAGACTGATATCTCTGCATCGAACCACTGTTCTCGAGGGACAGCGGGGTTCAAAACCGTCTGGGAGCACCTTCCACCGGTGGTGCCTTAGGTGGTGTCATCGATTGGCTTTACCAGTTTGGCATCTGCACTGGATGATATTCCTCATTCGATGGTCTCCTTTTCTATTTAGGGTAGAGGTGGTGGGACACCATCCTCACCATGCATTTCATCTTTGGGGAGATGACAATGACTCTCATCGATGTGCAGAAGATGTTAGGGTTGAATTATTAGGGGACCCAATTAGAGGTGGACTGGACTTTGCAAGTGATGCCAGTGGCAATGGAGGCAGCATTAGGTGATGTGGAGAGGATAATCTATGGGGACTCCATTTGTCTGTCTCTTTTGAAGAACTTTTTATTGAGTCAATGAATTGACGAGACTTACAGGATACATGTGCGATAGATGGACCCTTTGTTAATTTTGCTATTATTGGGAGGGTTTTTGATGGCGACGAGTGACGACATCGTCCACTTGTGTTTTTTTCCATATCTGAGGGATTTTCGAATATCACTCTCTTTAACTGGGGGATCCTGACATTGGCGACCATTTATTATTCTTTGGATGCATTCAGCCAGTGCTGCCGACAGACCTTTACTGGCTCCACGTATATTTTGGAGGTATTCTTTATTTTATGCATTTTCCTTTAAGCATTTTCATTTTACCCTATGCATTTTATTCTTGATTCCTTGATTCTTTGCTTCTAATTGTTGACCATTATCCTTTGCAGACGTGGTTTTATGAGGTGATTGGTCTTAACACCCAAGTGATAGCTTTAAAGTATGAGTCTGATGGGGGCTTCTTCCAGATGTACCGGTAGTGAAAGTCCATCCGACATTCGAGGCGGTCCCTCTCTTTAGGGGCGATGTGTTAGGTCTTAAACGGCCTAACGAGCGATCAGGTAAATCTTCTTTCCCCTTGAGACCATTTTTCCTTGATGATCATTTCAGATATTAATTTTCCACTAGGGACCTTGCAGGTGACATTCTATCCCTGGGGGATGGCCATCTAGCACACGGGGGTGATCGGGGGAACGCACAACTGCGTCATCTGCTGGCACTTGAGTTTGGATAATCCTGGTATCTGAGGGAGAGAGTAGTCCGATAGTTAGTGGAGGACGAGGTCATGGTGACACTTGCAAGATCCCTAGTGTATATGAGGTGAGAGCGGGAGATGTCAGAGGAGGCAAGGGTGGCGGCGATGATCAGCGAGCCTTATTCGTCATATACCGATACGGTGGAGACCTATGATGACTTGGATTTTTTGTCTAAATGGATGATGCCGTCCAGTATATATGACGTTATGCCTCTTCCTCCCGCGAGCTCTAGTAGGGGAACGAGTCGACCAGTGGGGTCTGCCACAGTGCGGGTGGTAGATCGACATCGACGGCGGCGATAACATCAGAGGTTCCATTTGTGCGGTTGGCTCCTCCTTCCTATAACATTCAACGGTCTGACGGAGGCTCGGTGTATATGCTGGATCATTCAAATGCGATAGACTCTGAGGATATGGGTTGACAGAGGACATTCTTCAGCTGGTGGTATACCTTTCATTTATTTGCCTTTTGATTTTCTAATTTCTTTCTTTGCCTCAGACTAACTGATTTGCTCTTTTCTATTTTTCTTGCAGCACATTCGGGTGTTAACAACCTGGTTAAGAGATATTTGAGATTGGGTGGCTTCTATGACTATTAATATTTAGGAGTCGATTATGGTTTTGTCTTTATTTATGTCACCTACCTCGTCTGGGGAGGGGTCTTATTCAGGGAGCGGAGTTCGTCATCTCGTCATCAAGGAAAGTGCATACGCCGCAGGGATGGAGGGTCTTAGAGAAAGAGATAAATAGAAGAGAGTAAAAGATACAGTGAGAGAGAGAATGTAGGTGAAAATGAGAGAGAGCGAAAGAGATAGAGAGTATTTTGGGGGGTTCGGGCTAAGTCCCGTTGTTTTTGTGTTTTCCTGTAAGATAAATGTAATAAGGAATATATATGTAATGAAATGGGATTTTGTTAAATTTTGTGCTTTAGTGACTTAATGCATATGCACTTTTTACTTTGTTTATGAGACCGTAAAAAGGATTTAAAATGATTTGAGAGAAAATTTATTTTAAAATAGGATAAGTAAAAATATAGGGAGAAGGAAATTCTGAATTACTTAGAATGGAAATTATTTCTATTGAGTTTTTTATTTTGATAAAAAAAGGAAAAAGGGAAATTTCCAAAAATAGATGGTTGTCGATCGGCATACCCCTTATCCTATTTGTCTTGTCTAAGTAACCCAAGGCTTTGATTGCACTTTCTTCAATTACTTGGTCATGGTGGGGCAGGTTATCCTCCGGGATTTGCAGGACTTTTATCTTGGCTAAGTTTTCCAATTTTAAAAAGGGGTAATGGTGGAACATTTTCTTCACCCATCCACATTTCCTTTATTTTGCATACTTCTTTCTTCTTGTCTTATCATTTTACAATATGGCTCTCCCCAAAAGTGTTGAATTTTCTTCTTACCTCGAAAACTTAGAGGCTATATGCTCATATAATGTAGACTACGATGCTTTCAACATGCGTCAGGTTTCCTTATGGCATAATCGTCCTATTAAACATACTGATGGTAGCGGCAGAATTTTGGTACCCCGAGGGCCATGTCTTTCGCTTTGGCTTGGATGAATTTTTTCTGACTTATGAGGAGTTCTCTGCCATATTGGGGATAAATCCTAGTGTTGCAATGGCCATGCCTGAATTTTACCGATCTCCTCCAGAGCTATTAGCGGGACTTCTCCATATCTCACCCTCAGCAGCTCGGCCATTGGTTACGGGATGAATAATGTATCTCCCCGTTGTGCTACATTTTGTGCATATATAGGATATTGGTGATGCAGGCTATGTCGGGGTCATCATTCTTGGCTTGACTTCAAAATTACTGTTGGTGATTGGGGAACTGTTGGCGGACCCACAACTTGCAGTCATTAATTCTTGAATGTCGTACTAGCGTAATCCTACAGTGATGATATTGGTAGATACTCTGGATGGTTTGGATGCCTGACGAGAAGGCCGTTCTAACTTCCTGAGGAGCAGCCGATTATGCTATTTATGTGGTTATAGAAGATATTTTGTATGGCGGTCCCTCCTGGATATCCCATGGCAGTTGTACCAAACTTCTTTTCTTACTACATTATCAGTGTGGGCCTGGATATCAAGAGCTGGGAGAACTGGTTTGTGGAGCATTGGGATCAAGGTTTGCGTTGGTCAGATCTTTGGTGGGGGGAGTTGCAACCCATTCTAGAACTGGAGGAATACTAGTATGTTAGGTTGGTCGGCCTTTAGTAAAATTCTTTCTACTTTCTCTGGAGGCTCTTGTGACAATTTGGCTGGGAGAACATTGCTCCATCTCTGACACTAGACTTATTTCCTATGGAGGATTTGACAAAGCATCTACTCATGCGTCTGGGCTCTCTGTGGGAGAATCATCCACCGTCGACCCGTCCTTCCCAGTCTGTTGATCGAGTCTGACACGTTTTCGAGGACTACATGAAGTGTTTGTGGAGGAGGGTAGTTTCCAAAATACTGGCTATGGAGACCAAGCAAAGATGGTTTGCCATATCTAACACCATGGAGGGAGGTCTTGTTGTTTTCCCTAGGCTGGTCCGAGCTTTCCATTCCATGGAGCGCTAGCGACATTCAATTCAGGCAGGGGAGGTTTGGGGACCCCAGGATGTAGATGATGATGGGGCCGGTTCCTCTGTAAGATGCGGGTAGGATCCTTGGGGAATTTATTTGTGAAGCTCTTATGATGTGTTTGTCCATGTATGCGAATAAATTTGTAAGGGTTGTTTAGGAGTAGTTTTGGCTTATTTTAGGAAAGATAAGGTAAGGTTTGGTTGGCAGGGGAATTTGTTTGACTCCTAATGTCGATGTAATTGTAATAAAATTTTCATCAATAAAAGAAATAAAATTTTAATCATATTGTTGTGCCTCTTGATGAGTTTTGCATTTTGAATTATCTATACCAATCGCTAAGGCATACATAATCCTTTTGTTCAGGTAAATGATAAAAAAGAACTGTCCTTCTCGGAGATAAGAAAAGAATAGCATTTTGTGAAAAATAAATGGTCGTGCTCATGTGAAGCGTATGGGCTGCCTACGTACCTCTAGGGGTTTTAAAATTTTATGAGTTTCATTTTTGAAAGTAAAAATATTTTTAGAGGATCAGGCCCCACATAGTTCTGAGTAGAGGGAAATGAAGATTTTTATTATTATAATAGAAGGGAGATGAGAAGAAGCATAGCGCGCCGAGATTTTGGACAAGGGGTAAAATTTCTTGAGACGGTCCAGGTTGACTGGATGCACCATCGCTTCCTCGTCGAGGTTAGTTAGTATAGTGGCGCCACTGGATAGAATCTTCTTTACAATGTAGGGGCCACTATAATTGGACTTGAATTTCCCTTTAGGGTCCCAAATGTGTTCTACTATGTCTTTAAGGGATAAATCCCCCTCTTGGACACCACGATCCTTAAATATCTTATTTAGTGATCATCTTTAGGGTCCCAAATGTGTTCTACTATGATATAGAGCTTTCAGTCTCCTTTCGTACAAGTGTGATAACTCGTCAAGACGACTTTGATGTCAGTCTTCCTCGTTGACTTTGCTTTCAATCATGATGCGTAATGAAGGAATTTCTAGCTCCACGGGTAGGATTGCTTCCATGCCGTAAACCAGAGAGTAAGGGGCAGCCCAGGTAGATGTTCAAATTAAAGTGTGGTATCCCCAGAGGACGTAAAGGATGCGGTCAGCCCAATATCGATAGCTCTGAATCATCTTGTTCATGATGGCTTTGATATTTTTATTAGAGACTTCAACTGCTCCGTTGGTTTGAGGTCAGTAGGGAGAATATTTGTGCCTCTGAATCCCATACTCATCGACTGCTTCTATGATTTCTCCCTCGAAATGTAACCCGTTGTCTAACACTAGCTCATGAGGGACCCCATATCGACATATGATATTTTTTGGATGAACTTGGCCACCTTATTGGCATTTAGAATGGTGTATGACTCGATTTTGACCCATTTGGTGAAGTAGTCAATGTCAACCAAGATGAATTCATTCCCGCTGGAGGCCTTGGCTGTGACTTTCCCTATGATGTCGATGCCCCATGTGGAAAACGGCCAAGGATAAGTCATGTTGTATAATTTCCGCGGAGGTAAGTGCTTGAGATTGGAAAACTATTGGCATTTAAGTCATGTTCGAACATAGGCCAATCTTGAACCATAGTAGTCCAGCAGTAACCCTGTCGAATGATTTTTTTGGCGAGCATATGGCCATTCATGTGGGGTCCACACTCCCCGTTATGGATATTTTTCATCATCACTTCAATTCTAACCCTTGCGATGCAGTGTAAATGAGTTCCATCTAAATTTTTCTTGAACAGTGATATATTGCAGACAATGTATTGGGCAGCCAGTTTACGGAGGGTTGCTCCGTCTTTTTTATTAAATTTTTGGGGATACTTACCATGCTTAAGGAGGTGCCAAATATCATAGTACTAGTAATCAGATATATCAGGATCTTCTTCTGTGATGAGCTCAATATGGTAGCAATGGGTTGGTTTGGCTTGTTTTTAGACTAAGAAGGGAGCCATTATTATTCCTTCGAGCATATCAACCATGGAGGCTAAGATAGCAAGGGCATTGGCTAAGTTGTTCTTTGCTTGGGGCAGGTAGTGGAAGGTGATATCTTGGAATTATGAGGCCAACTCTTCTAAGTAGTCATAGAAGGGTAAGAGTTTCTCATCCTCGACTTTCAATCTTCTGAGTACTTGGTCGATGATGAGGGATTAATTCCCGTACACATCTAGGTGTCAAATTCGTTTCTTGGGAGAAACTTTAAGGCCTACCATGCATGCCTCATATTCAGTCATGTTATTGGTGCAGGGAAAATCTAGTTTGATGATAATGGGAGTGTGAAAGTCATCAGGGGGATTATGAGTATCCTAATGCCATACCCTTTCTTGTTGATGACATCGTCAAAGAATATTAGCCATCAGTGGTCTTCCTGGAAGGTACAAAGGATATTCTCATTCGGTAACTCAGAAATCAAAACATCAGTTTCTTCCATAGGGTAGTCAACGAGGTAGTTAGAGATGGCTCTTCCTTTTATGGCTTTTTGTGTGACATATAAGATATCAAACTTGGCTAACAACATCAACCATTGGGCCATTCGGCTAGACAGAGCAGGTTTCTCGAGCAAGTACTTGATGGGATCCATTAGGGATACAAGTATGATGGGAAAGGCGAGCATGTAGTTCCTTAATTTTTAGGTGACCCAGACAAGGGCGACACATGCTTTCTCTAAGGTAGTACTGTTAATTTCATACCCGTCCAACTTGTGACTGGCGTAATAGATGACTATCTCTTTGGGAGATTCTTCAAGGTATTGGGCTAGCAAAGCCCCAGCTGTGGTGTCTGTTACGGTCAGATATAGAAGTAGAGGAAGACCAGGCTATGGTTGCATGAATACCGGAGGCCGGGTTAGGTATTTCTTGATTCGATCAAAGGCTTATTGTCAAGATTTGTTCCAAAACTTAGTAGAATACTTTCTAAGTAGTTTGAAGATGGGTTCAAAGATATAAATCAACTAGCTGATATATTGTAATTTTCGAAGGAATCCCTAAACTTCCTTCTATGTTCGGGGTGGTGGCATTTTGAGTATGGCTTCAATTTGGTAGGATCTGCATCAATCCTCTTTTATCTAACCATGAATCCCAAGACCTTTCCTTTGGTAACTCCAAGAACATATTTATGTGGGTTAAGTCGTATCTGATATTGTCTCAGTTGCTCGAAGAACTTTTGGAGAGTGGGAACATGACCTTCCCTATCATCTATGTAGACCTCGACTTCTTTGGATATCTGACCATGCAAGATGGTTTTGGCAGCCCTCTGATAGGTAGCCCTGCATTTTTTAGACCAAATGGCATAACGGTGTAGCAAAAAGTTCCCCAAGGGGTGATGAATGTGGTTTTCTCTTGATGATCCGAGTGCATCTTGATCTGATTATATCTAGCAAAACCATCAACAAATGACTTGAGGGCGTGGCTAGATATATTCTCCACAATCATGTCGGTATTGGATAGCGGGTAATCATCCTTTAGAGAGGCCTTATTTAAGTCTCGGTAGTCAACGCACATGTGAACCTTTCTTCCGGATTTTGGCATAGGTACAGTGTTAGCTATGCACATGGGATATTCGGTCACACGAATGAAACCCACGTTTAAATCTTTGACCACTTCTTCCTTAACCTTGAGCAACCATTCAATACGTAGCTTTCTCAGTTTTTGTTTGATCGATTTGCATTCTGGGAGAGTTGGAATCTCGTGCTGAACTATCTCGAGATCAATGTCGAGCATGTCATCTTAAGACCATGCGAAGACATCCACAAATTCTTTCAGTAATTATTCAAGTTGCGCGTGCTCATGCTCGTGAAGGGTAGACCCTATCCTAATCTCATACATTTGACTACTACAATCGAGATTAATAACAACAGTTTCATTTTCATTAACTTGAATGCGGTTATGTTGTTTATTATTAACCTTAATTAGATCAGTTAAGAATTATTCATTTGCATAATCATCATCTTCAATAGTTTGATTAGAATCAAGACAATTAATGTAAGGCGCAACTAGATACTCAAAATCTTCATTTATTTCATTATTAGGAAAAATAGCGTTAAGAACCTCATCGAAGGAGGTTTCGATTACATAAAAATAGGTAGGAATAACAAAAGAATAGGAAATGGGGTAAACATTTGGGTTGGGTTGTATTTCAGTAGGTGGAACCGGTATAGCATTCTAGTTGAGGAGAGGTATATCAGCAGCTTTGATCAGGCGGGATGGATCCAATGATTAGCGCTTGAGTGAATTATGCAGAGTGTCAGCCCCAGTGTCTGCAAGTTTTATGAATCCTTATAGTCACTTTCCTCATAATCTCTGGTAGCAGCTGTAGTTTTATCAATAAGTGGTTTCACAAGAGGCTGGGAACTTTTGGCCCATTAGTATCTGTCTTGGAAAAAGATATCCATTCCTAGTTTCATCTTCTTATCCACATGATCATATCAAGGCTCGAGAAATCTAGAAAAGGGGAAATCTTCACCCTCTTTGATGAATCTTTCGTTCATGGAATCCCCCGAGAGAGTCTTGGTACTTTCTAGCCTTCTCTTCAACCAAGGTTGGCAAAGCATTCTAAGTTCTTCTACTGATGGCTGATAACCCAGGCCACAAGGAGGAAAAGATTTCTTTAATACTATGGTTTCAATTATTCCCTATTGTCTTCGTCCTAGCACCAGTCCGGGCATGAATTGCATGTTCTTAAACATCAGTATCTTATTGACGTTTCCATGAGGGTTATACTCCAGGAAAACCATATCTTTGAAATCATCCCTTACAGGGAGCAAAAGTGGTTCGACTTGAAAACCTGACAGAAGATTTCATTTACCCCATGTTGTATCTCTAGTACCGGATTACTATTGCTTGCATTCTAAGTGTTATCATCATCGCCCAAGATGGTGCTGACCTACCCATTGGTGAAGAACTTCAGTTTTTAATAAATGGAAGAAGTCACACCTTTGATACTATGGAGCCATGGTCATCCAATAAATAGATTGAAACAAGTTGGGATATCGATGACTTGGAATTCAACAATGAGATTTTTAGGACCAGCCCCTATTGTAAGCTTTATGGATCCCATCACTTCTCGACGAGCATTATCATAAGCGCGTACCACTGTAGAGGTTGGATCAAGGTCATTCATTTTCAGTCCCAAGTAATAGAGGGTTATCAATGGACAAACATTAAGAGCTGATCCATTATCGACAAGAGAAAGTGGGACGGTTTTCCCATGACTTCGACAGAGATATTGAGAGCATAGTTGTGATTTAGACCAATCTAAGGGATTTTTTCTTTGAAAAAAGAGAGCAATCTAGTAGAGGTTAGAGATCCAACCAGATTCAGTGCACCTTCTGGTGTGGTGGAAAGAGGAACGGTGGGTTCAGTGAGTAGTTTGATCAAGGCATTCTGATGAAGCTGGGAAGACATAAAAAGTCCCCCACAGACTGATGTTATTTTAGTTTTTCTTCAACTGATCGAGGATATTGATCTCATAAAATGACATTTCCAATATAGGAAGTTTCTCAACACCTTTTCCCTTATTGATCATTGATAAATGCCAGTTTAGAACTTTGTAATGCCTCCCTAATCTAGTCATATGGGTTACGAAAGAGAAAAATAGAAACCCCGTTTCCTCATCTTCTTGAGTTTTTTAGCCACCTTGTTGATCTCTCATAGAAGCTCCTCAAACGATATCATTCCACATATATTGACTATTGTGTTAGTCTTTCCTATGCTTTGCTATTCGTCTAAACTATCGAATTCATCCCCTATCCAGTGGAAATGACATCATCTTTCCACGAGAAGTTATTACACTCCACAATCTCAACGGCCTCCTCATATAGATCATCCCACTCAACAAGGAGATGTATAAGTGAAGGGACTAGGCGCCCTTATAGTTACAAAGCATCGAGTAGTTAAGCCTTCCATGATCTGGACGACATCATCTAAGTTGACTTCATCAGTAGGTACCACCTAATTATCTTACTCTCGAGCCCATTTCCGAGCTTCCAAGAACAGTGTACTGAATCACTGACAGTCAATGGCCATCTTGGGGGGAAATTTCATCCTGAACTCTAGAAGTTGGTTCAACACTGTTGATAATTCCATATCTTTCCCTATATAACGAATACAAATAGCAATGCATGCTCTTGTAAGGAGTGGCAGAGCCTGGTCGGCAAAATAGGTAGGATGCAGGAGAAAATATGGGTAAACCTGGAGGGGTTTAGGGGAATATATAGGTATGACGGGGGATTTACTGGGTATAATCTGGGTAGAAGGATCAAATTTTGGGTCTTCTTCTAGGAAGATAGCATTTGCATGATTTGGGAGTGGATTGTGGGTAGTGTTTGATTTAGGATTGGCTGGTGGGGAAATGATACCCCGATCAATCAGATCTAGGATTACATTTTGAAGGTGGAAACACTGATTAGTGTTATAGCTAGCACTTTGGTGAAAGTCGCAATGGACATCTGGTTTGAAATTGTGGGAACTGGGTTTGGTAATAGATGAGGGTCCAATGGAATGATAAGATTTCAGCTTAAAAGGGCTTGGTAAACTTTGGAGATGGGGAGTAAAGCTCATTATATTCCTTTTTGACTAGGTTAGGGCGGATCTCTGGTTCCCATGAAATGGCAGGCTAAGAGATGTTATTGATGGTTGAAACTGTGGTATTGGTAAGCTTCTCATACTTTATGGGAGTGAACTGTCTAGATAGTTTCTTCGATTCAACTTCTATCTTGGCAAGACTTTCTTCGATCTCTACTTTTACTTCTCGAAGGTCTCAAAAATGAGGGTGGTATTATCCTTCCATCATCTCTCTGACACGGGGCAAGAAGTTTTCTTCACAATACTGACTAGATCCTTTTCGAAAGGTCGGTTGGTCATGGTAGATGCTTTCTCTCTCCACCTTGCTATGAAATTACTGACAGATTCCCCAGGATTCTGTTTGAGAAGTTCTAAATCATGGTGGGTAATCTCAAACTCTTCGTTATACTTGTACTATAACATGAATTTGCGGGTATCATCCTCCCAACTACGGATTATGTAGTCCTCGAGAGATAAGAACCAGTGAAGAGCGTTCCCTTCAAAGTTTGTTTGAACATTTGGGCCATTATTTCCTCAGAGGCTCCTAGGAAAGTCATGTCTTGGTGGTATCTTCGGAGATGAACAATTGGGGGTACAATACCTTCTAACTTCTCAATGTTAGGCATTTTAAACTTTTTTGACATCCTTGCTTTAGAATAGGGAGACATATGGGTCTAATTCATGTAGTTCCAGGAGATTCGGACTGGGTCGAACTTCTTGGTCAATATCTTAAGGTCCTCCTTGACCTTATATAACTCTTCTTCCTTTGGATCAACGGTCACAGGTAGGTTAGCCCTTGGTTGGTCAAGATTTGGCATAGGTATATGAGCTGGTGGTGGCCCATTGGCAGGAGGGGCACAAGGAGCGTGATGATATTCCTTGAGGACCTAAATAGGCTTGGGTGCGGGCGAACCCATAGAACGAGAGAAGAGGACCTTGGGCTCTTCGAGCATAGGAACCCAGTTTCATTGCAAGTCATGAAGCTTGATTTGAAGGTTGTCAATATTGGCAGTAAGTTGGGCTAGAACCGTCATCAAATTCGACTGCAAATTCGGTACTTGGTCAGTGTTCTCCATGGAATATGGATGAAGATGAATTTTGGACTTGGAGGAAGCAGAGAGGGAACTGATGGAGGCTCAAGGCGATTCGACGAAAGATTGAAACCAATAAGGAGCCAGGCCAAGGGTCGGGTGCGCAATCGACCTAAAAAGGAGAAATATTCGAATTTAATTTTGAAACAAAAGGGGGGAAACTTTTATTTTTTATACGAAAGGAAAACAGTTTTGACATTTTTTAGAAATGATGAGGACAAAATGCTTTTGGGAAAAAGGGAGGGAAAATATATTTGGTATAAGGAAGGAAAAATGATTTTGGTATTTTTAATAAAAGAGGGGGAAAATGTTTTTGACACTTTTGGTAAAGAAAGACGAAAAACTAGAGAAGGGTCTCAGCATGATTATTTATTGTTATGTTTATCACGTTCTCACTTGTATTAGGTTTACCTAAATGTGAAAAGAAATGTCGGATGGGACCCGAGCCTGGAAAATTGGTTTTGAAAAATATATAGAAACATGGTTGGACTTGTTTCCAGGCTCATGGATAGGGTCCCATTTTGGAAAAACACAGAATTGCGCAAAAATCTGGGCAGCATGCCGACCCATCATTTCAACAAATTTTTGGGTAGAAATTGGCAAACTAAATATGAGTGTCCTAGGTTTGACACCTATATGAGGATATGCAGCTGTTGGGTTAATTGGAAGGTTCCCCCTTTCGGCATGACTTCCACGATATACGTCTTTGTTTTGAGGTCAATCGGTACGTGTGGACAAGCCATTTGATATACCTGAGGGTACATTAATTGCCTCACTATATACCTCGTGGGAACAGTATGTGTGAGAGAGAACTTGATATACTCGACGTACGTGAACGAGTTCCCTGCGATATGCCTCCCGTTATGACTTCGATCAAGCGATATGATGCAGGGGGAACCGTTATATATACGTCGAAGGTACTTGGCCAATGGAAGGTGAAAGTCATATCACTTAGGCTAACTGCGATGATCCGGATTAGCGCCCATCATTAAGTGACCCCCGATTACGGGACAAAATTTGGTCAATAACCATGCTCTTTGGTGATGCAGTGTGCAAAATGCATGATTCTTGATTAGAATATGTAAGATGTGAGTGCAGATTTAAGGAGGCACCACGTTGAGCGTGTTTTAGACTTGAACAAAGTGGTTGCGCCTACGTATCTGTCTTTGTGGAATCAAAGTCTGCGTAGTTTGTGGGTCCATACGATACGCCGGAGAGAGCTTGATTTTTTATGGTTTTGGTGCATAGGGGGTGCCAAACCCAACGAGTCGCCTCTAAACGCCCAATTTTGGTGCGTGGGGGGTACCAAATCCGACTATCCGCCTCTCAAACACCCATATACCGTATGAAACTATGCAAATATTCTTGTCACTATCAAACCCGTGACGTAGCTCAAGAGATCCGTGGGGGAGAAGAGTTAGATTTATTCTCCTTACTTTGCCCCCAAGACCATCATCCGTCAAATTAGGGGAGAACCCTCCTTTTATAGCAAAAGTCCCTCAAGTAGGATTGACACATGCCATGTTCACAATGGAACTAAGTGTCCAATATTCATGGTGCTACTTGTCACAATATATGTGGTGGCATCTTAAATGAACAAATTAAATCATTACTAGAGTATTGTCTAGTGTAATTTATCGAATGCGGAGTATACGCAATATATTAAATCACGCGTAATAACATCTCAGACCGTGTAGGGTTTGGATTGTAGTAAACTGGATAAATTATAAATCCATATTTGATCAAATATGCGGGGTTAATTTATTAGAGTGTTGGTAGTTAATTTATTTAACCCCACTCTACATTTGCCCCTCGCAGACATAGTTGGTGTGTTGATGCTTCGACTGAGACATATCAACTATGTGTACGAAATAAATTGTTTAGCTTGTTTTGACTAGAAAATCATCACATAACCGTGTTCGGTCTATTATCATGCGCGCATATGCACATATGTCATTTGTATGTAGTTTTGAGGGATATCTCTGTTATCATGCGTGCATATGGTGTGTTTCCTCCATTCTTGTCGAGTTCTCCGTGTGTGCACACGAGGCGTTATGCAATCGAAATCACGAATACCTCCACACAAGAGTTTCCAAATGTAAGATGTGAGTGCAGATTTGAGGGGGCGCCGCGTTGAGCGTGTATTAGACTTGAGCAACGTGGTTGCACCTACGTATCCGTCTTTGCGGAATCAAAGTCTGTGTAGTTCGTGGGTCCGTATGATACGCTAGAGAGAGCTCCATTTTTGGTGGTTTTGGTGCGTGGGGGGTGCCAAACCCGGCGTGCCGCCTCCAAACGCCCAATTTTGGTAGTTTTGGTGCACAGGGGGGTGCAAAATCTGGCTATCCACCTCTCAAACACCCATATACCGTCATTAAACTATGCAAATCTGCTCGTCACTATCAAACCCGTGACGTAACTCAAGAAGTCCGAGGGGACAAGAGTTAGTTTTCCTCTCTTTACCTTGCCCCCAAGACCATTATCCATAAAATGAGGGGAGAACCCTCCTTTTATAGAAAAAGTGCCTCAAGTGGGCTAGACACTTGTCTGTCACAACCCGCCTAATGGGATACCAGGCGATCACTCCTATATCAAATTAAAACAGGAGTCACATATGGATCATCGTTAGCATGACTGTCGAAAATCCATTTAAGGTCCTCATCCCAACCTCTACTAAGGTCCTCATCCCAACCTCTACCAGCTGCCCCAGTTAAGCCTCACCTCCTGCTACCATCCAAGCTCCGCACACGATTCTCAAACGAGGGCGCAAAAGATTTCTATAATTTCATAATATGGCAGGAGAACGAAATCTCACAAGAGAAATCAACAATCCTAATCCTGGGGCTCTATATCAAATGGAGAGCAACGGTGAAAGCGTAGTACGTCCGCACAGATTCCTAAGGACACTAGAACCTGATGCTCTGATACCATCTGTAACAACCCGCCTAATGGGATACCGGGCACCATCACTCCTATATCAAATTAAAACAGGAGTCACATATGGATCATCCTTAGCATCACTGTCGAAAATCCATTTAATTACTAATATCCTATTAGGCGAGCGTTAAAAACTTTTACTTAACTACTCTTTTTACGATTAAAATAAAACATCCACAAGTTAATGCATAAATGAAACTGAAATAAATTAAAATAACCGAACACTTGGTTCAAATTATACAACCATATCGAATGTTGCACTGAAAGAATAAATAAATGCAATTGAGCCATTGGCTCGAATGTTTATACTGTACCTCCTATCTAGAGTACAACGATGGAAGCAGCTATCAAAAACCTGCACGCATCCACAGCTGCTGCAGCTGACGTCTGACTCGAAAGAAGTGTCATCCAGGCGTCCCTGTGTCTGGACACCTATATATATATATAATATAGCAAGAAAGGAAAAGTAGATAAACGGGTCAGAGCCCGAGTTTTGAAAATATTTTGCAAGTGCATAAATGCCTTATTATTTTGAAAAAGGTTTTATCTCATATTTAAGTTTGGTATCGCACTCCCATGAGATACCCCTCACCTCTCCGCTAATAGTGCACTCCTAGTGCATCCCTCTAAACATCCTAGTCAAGCTATCCTGCTAGACTAGTCTATCACCCAACCACTATCAACCCTAGATAGTCCAAGTAATGTACGAGGGCTAAACTTCACCCCAGTCTCAACGCTATGCCATGTTCGTGCGTGGGGTGTCTCGCAAAGCGAAATCCAAACAAGGAACCCCCCGATACACTACTACGCGGCACGGTAGATAGTCGAGATCCTCCAGTCCCTCAGTACATAAAGATATATAAATATATATGTATATATGTATATATATATCCTAAGCATTTATAATATTAGAGAACTAAGGATTAAACTTTTCCCCAGTCTCAACACATTGCCATATTCGTGCGTGGGGTGTCTCGGAAAGCGAAATCCAAACAAGGAACCCCCCCGATACATTACTATGCGGCAAGGTCGATCGTCGGGATCCATTAGACCCTCAGTACTCGATTCATCCATATATATATAATCATATTTTACCATAACCATCCGGATCTATCTCCCGGACTGAGGATTCATATATCAAGTATTTATCAATACCTTTATTTTTCTCAAAATTTCCCATTTCCCTTTTTATACTCAGGAAATGTAAATATAAAAGCCAATTCATTATCATGAATTGCTTTAACAAATCATATACCTTTTAAAAGCCAATTTTATTATCATAAAAATGCTTTTCCTTTATATGTCATCCCATTTTCCTTTTTATACTCAGGAAATGTACCCAAAGCCATTTCCATTATCATGAAAATGCTTTGATCAAATCATGCTTCCACATCCCTTCTTCCATCCGGGAGTGTTACCTAAGCCAAACCTTTATCCCATTTCCCTTTTTATACTCAGGAAATGTAAATTAAAGCCAATCCATTATCATGAATTGCTTTAATAAATCTAAGACCGCCCCTCCGGGTTTCCCCACTGGACGCACCCCTAAATGGCTATCATCTTCCAGGGCCTATCTATACAAGACAACCTGGGAACCTACCAACGACGGGAAGCGGCCATATTGCCTGCGAGAAAGTCAGGACCACACCCAGAATCCCCTAACCAGCGCAGAAAAACAAATAACCGCCCATATGGCCTAGGGACTATATCCAACCTGCTCAATAGCCAGGAAGGCTTCACCACAACGCGCGCAACTTCCCTTATGATAGCGATTTAGGGAGGCGTGTAACCATAATTTATCAATTATGAAAATCATTTTATCTTTTTCCCATTTTGAAAATATTCATCTATATATTTTCAAAATTATTTATATCATATCATATATACTTAATCACATAGTATATATATATATATATATATGCCATATATTCCTCCCTGAATATATAAAAATGGCCATATTTTGCCAAACCATCTATCGATGACCAATAATCCCAAAGATTCTCTCAAAGAATCATAATCATGCATTCATATATGCATGATACTAAACCCAAAACATTTTCTTACTTTAATAAGTAATATATACTAAAATCCCATCTACGCATTCATTTGGATATCTCCAATTATACTAATTCACTCTAAGTGAATATACACATATATAAACTCCCAATTCCTCAAGTCCTTTAGGACATAACCCTCCATAATCTCTAATTTGGAAGGCCCTTAAACATTAAACTCAAAAAGGAGAAATAATCATAATCTCCAAAATCTTGCGCTGAAAACAGGGCACCGGTCGACCGGTCCTAGACCCCCGGTCGACCGCGGGTTGCAAATAAGCCTACGAAACAAAGCAGTAAGCTCTTTCTTCTTGACGCGATCGACCGGCCATAGGGGCACGGTCGACCGGTCACACCAGGTCTCCAAAACTAAAATCCTTAAGTCCCTTATCCAACAACCCAAATTCATTTCCGTGGTTTCTAAACTACCCCAAAAATTATCCCGAACATCTACGACATTAATTCTAGCCGTAATTTTTCCAATTCCCGATTTGATTTCCGAGTTGATGATTTTAACCCGGAGCTGTCATCTTGTAAAAATCATATCAAATCGTAGATAAATCAGAAAAATACGTGATCAGCGCCCACGTGACCGTATCGAAAAGATCTACAACTTTCGTGTTTTGGCCGAAAGCTAAATCAATTCTTTTCCTGGCCAAAAAGGCCCCCTAAGGTAACGGATTACTATTCATCGTCTTCTCCGAGACGATTTCGGCCATTAAAGCTTCTCCCAAGCTTTTTTCGCCTCACCTAACGTCCTACAACCTCAACCAACTACAACTACACATATATTAAGGGTTGTAAACATCTTAGAACCCAAAACCATCAATTAATTTAGGTTAAAACCTAAGTTCCCCAAAATTGAAATATTATTCGGGTTTAATTGTTTTAACTCCCAAAAACCCGTTTTATCCACGATAACCCACCCCAAAACCTTTAGGGTTTGTTTATACCAAACTACGGTATGAGATATTTATGCAAAAAGATAAATAAAGCAAGTAAACACTTGCCTCGTGGATAAAATCCGATGACCTCGATTCGAATCCGGCGGAGTTTGGCCCGAATCTCCATTTCTCCTCCTCTTTCTCCTTCCTCTCTCTCTTCTCTCTCTTTTCTTTCCTTTCTTTCTCTTTTTCTCCCTCTCCCTCTCTTTATAAAGAAATAAAAGGGTTATACCCTTAAAACCCAAAAACGACTCGTTTACCCAATTACGAGTTACTTTTACCTCTAAAATTACCCGAAACTCATTTTCGACAATCGGACACTCTTTTCCGACTATCTCGGCCATTCCGAGAATTATGGCGCAACCGAAATTCCCATCCAAGGTACTTGACCGCAAATCACTTTTCCAACCCAAAATAAATAAATGCGGGTTTTCCAATTAAAAATCTTATCTCGTGTCGCTTTTCTCCATGGCGACATATAATTAAAATATTTCGACCTATACAGTCCCAAAAATAATCGCAACATCCTTCAAAAATCATTTAATCCTCGAAAATCCCAAAAATTACTATTTAGGAAAATTCCCCAAATTGCCAATTTATTTTTATTTATGGATATTAATTGTCTCCAAAAGGGCGGGTTGTTACATACTCCCCCCCCTTACAACGGAATTTCGTCCTCAAAATTCGGATATAACCTACACCATATAACTAGGATCACTACAAATCCTAAAACCTCAAGGGAAAGATACTAACCCAATGGTTCCCAATCATACACTATGCGGCTACCGCAATCATAAAGTGACTCTAATACGTCACATTGTACCCATCATCTATAATGCCTATCGGCATGAATTTCAACCTTATAAAACTATTTCAGGCGGTATATAAAACTATCTTACCAAGGCGCCCATACACCTTTCTAACTTGTGCATATCTGCACATCCGTAGTGAACGTCTGACACGTAACACTCTCTCCCAATAAGGATCTCCTTTCCTTGGTGTAATTCTCACCTATGGGTCCTTCCAACCCGCGAAATTTTAATCCTCCTAACCTCGGTGCCGCTAACTCTAGTGAACCTACATCCTAAAAATGCTACGATCTATGCGTTACCCTACCTAAGCGAAACGAGTATCCTATAAATATATCCCTAGTGCCCAAGGCCTCTCTCGAATCCCGACATTTGCTCGATTTCGTGCGTGGGACGTCTCGCCGAAGAGAAATCCAAACAAGGAACCCTCCCGTTACACTACTCCCTCGCGTCGTCGGTCATCGAGATGTAACGGCCCAAGGCACACCAGCGGGACGTCTTAAATCCTGCCTATGCTAGCCTACGAACGCATTTCTAGTATCTTATCCTTCCGCCCATACGGAAGGAAACCTAATCAATAGAAGTGCCCACTTTCTGTAGAAAGTGTCACGAACATAATACCCAAAATGTATCTTCTCAAAATTTTCCTTTTCATTAAGGCCTGACTATTGTCCTCAAATCAATTTCTCTAAGTCCAACCTCACCCACCCACTTGTGGCGAGGGGACCACATTAGTGCTTTTCCGTAGCACCATATCTCCATAAGCATACCATCATCATGGGGCTCATAGTCTATAGTGGTTCATCCACACTATAAGACTAACCCAAATCCTTGCATCCTATAATAGCTCTCCACGCCCGACGCCGTTAAGAGTCATGTGTGGAGGGTCTCGCAAAGCGAAATCCAAACAAGGAACCCCTCCACACATTAACCCTTGACTTCGTTGGTTATGGAGTTTTGTTATTTCAACATGCAACCGGGATATCCCTATCCCCTAATCCAATAAAAAGGTGGTCTGAACTCCTATCTCTAACTAAGAGTCACACCACCCCGCGCTCGCACTATATTTTAAGTCCTTGCGCAAATAATAATGAGCTTTATCTTATAGCTCAACACAAATCCTGCGGCCTTAAATCATATATATAAGGTCGCCATATATCCAAATCACGATAAGGAAACCTCTTATCATCGAAGTTCCATTAACCCATAACAAATAAGGTGAACTCAACCTATATCTAGGTGAGACACCGCAACAATAACCTGTTCCCTCGAGGAACCATGGACACGATAGACTTGCCATTCTTAGCCTGCTATCGCTCCGAAAATACACCATAATGTATTATACTCATCATACCACCATGCTCGTATAGACATATAAAACGAGCATCACTAACCAGATATGTATATATATACCATATATCAGCACCCGCCTCTATGTCGAATGAAGAAAAATAAAACTCCGCTACTGGGGACAACACATAGGCATACATGATATAATGTTATCGATACCGCCATAACTCAAATTACCCACACGATTCTAGGGCTGACTAATATCGCGATTTTATCTAGTCACTCCAAATATACCTCCTCGATTGAGGTAAAACTCATAACAACATCCTTCTCATTCCGGCTAAATCATGGGGACTCACGATTAAAACTATCCGTAAGGTCCCTTTCGAATCCTCAATTTCAATGAGGAATTCGACTTTAGTACCACTCTCTACTTCAGTGGTACTGCGGTACTCCTAACTACCATTATTTAGTAGTCGCCGCCAAAATCCTTAACAATTACCATAAGGAGAGTGACCTCTACTAAGGTCCTCATCCCAACCTCTACCAGTTGCCCTAGCTAAGCCTCACCTCCTGCTACCATCCAAGCTCCGCACACGATTCTCAAACGAGCGCGCAAAAGATTTCTATAATTTCATAATATGGCAGGAGAACGAAATCTCACAAGAGAAATCAACAATCCTAATCCTGAGGCTCTATATCAAATGGAGAGCAACGGTGAAAGCGTAGTACGTCCGCACAGATTCCTAAGGACACTAGAACCTGATGCTCTGATACCATCTGTAACAACCCGCCTAATGGGATACCGGGCGATCACTCCTATATCAAATTAAAACAGGAGTCACATATGGATCATCCTTAGCATCACTGTCGAAAATCCATTTAATTACTAATATCCTATTAGGCGAGCGTTAAAAACTTTTACTTAACTACTCTTTTTACAATTAAAATAAAACATCCACAAGTTAATGCGTAAATGAAACTGAAATAAATTAAAATAACCGAACACTCGGTTCAAATTATACAACCATATTGAATGCTGTACTGAAAGAATAAATAAATGCAATTGAGCCATTGGCTCGAATGTTTATACTGTACCTCCTATCTAGAGTACAACGATGGAAGCGGCTATCAAAAACCTGCACGCATCCACAGCTGCTGCAGCTGACGTCTGACTCGAAAGAAGTGTCATCCAGGCGTCCCTGTGTCTGGACACCTATATATATATATAATATAGCAAGAAAGGAAAAGTAGATAAACGGGTCAGAGCCCGAGTTTTGAAAATATTTTGCAAGTGCATAAATGCCTTATTATTTTGAAAAAGGTTTTATCTCATATTTAAGTTTGGTATCGCACTCCCATGAGATACCCCTCACCTCTCCGCTAATAGTGCACTCCTAGCGCATCCCTCTAAACATCCTAGTCAAGCTACCCTGCTAGACTAGTCTATCACCCAACCACTATCAACCCTAGATAGTCCAAGTAATGTACGAGGGCTAAACTTCACCCCAGTCTCAACGCTATGCCATGTTCGTGCGTGGGGTGTCTCGCAAAGCGAAATCCAAACAAGGAACCCCCCCCGATACACTACCACGCGACACGGTCGATAGTCGAGATCCGCCAGTCCCTCAGTACATATATATATATATATATATATATATATATATATATCCTAAGCATTTATAATATTAGAGAACTAAGGATTAAACTTTTCCACAGTCTCAACACATTGCCATATTCGTGCGTGGGGTGTCTCGCAAAGCGAAATCCAAACAAGGAACCACCCCGATACTCTACTATGCGGCAAGGTCGATCGTCGGGATCCATTAGACCCTCGGTACTCGATTCATCCATATATATATAATCATATTTTACCATAACCATCAGGATCTATCTCCCGGATTGAGGATTCATATATCAAGTATTTATCAATACCTTTATTTTTCTCAAAATTTCCCATTTCCCTTTTTATACTCAGGAAATGTAAATATAAAAGCCAATTCATTATCATGAATTGCTTTAACAAATCATATACCTTTTAAAAGCCAATTTTATTATCATAAAAATGCTTTTCCTTTATATGTCATCCCATTTCCCTTTTTATACTCAGGAAATGTACCCAAAGCCATTTCCATTATCATGACAATACTTTGAGCAAATCATGCTTCCACATCCCTTCTTCCATCCAGGAGTGTTACCGAAGCCAAACCTTTATCCCATTTCCCTTTTTATACTCAGGAAATGTAAATTAAAGCCAATCCATTATCATGAATTGCTTTAATAAATCTAAGACCGCCCCTCCGGGTTTCCCCACTGGACGCGCCCCTAAATGTCTATCATCTTCCAGGGCCTATCTATACAAGACAACCTGGGAACCTACCAACGACGGGAAGCGGCCATATTGCCTGCGGGAAAGTCAGGACCACACCCAGAATCCCCTAACCAGCGCAGAAAAACAAATAACCGCCCATATGGCCTAGGGACTATATCCAACCTGCTCAATAGCCAGGAAGGCTTCACCACAACGCGCGCAACTTCCCTTATGATAGCGATTTAGGGAGGCGTGTAACCATAATTTATCAATTATGAAAATCATTTATCTTTTTCCCATTTTGAAAATATTCATCTATATATTTTCAAAATCATTTATATCATATCATATATACTTAATCACATAGTATATATATATATATATACCATGTATTCCTCCCTGAATATATAAAAATGGCCATATTTGCCAAACCATCTATCGATGACCAATAATCCCAAAGATTCTCTCAAAGAATCATAATCATGCATTCATATATGCATGATACTAAACCCAAAGCATTTTCTTACTTTAATAAGTAATATATACTAAAATCCCATCTACGCATTCATTTGGTTATCTCCAATTATACTAATTCACTCTAAGTGAATATACACATATATAAACTCCCAATTCCTCAAGTCCTTTAGGACATAACCCTCCATAATCTCTAATTTGGAAGGCCCTTAAACATTAAACTCAAAAAGGAGAAATAATCATAATCTCCAAAATCTTGCGCTGAAAACAGGGCACCGGTCGACCGGTCCTAGACTCCCGGTCGACCACGGGTTGCAAATAAGCCTACGAAACAAAGCAGTAAGCTCTTTCTTCTTGACGCGGTCGACCGGCCATAGGGGCGCGGTCGACCGGTCACACCAGGTCTCCAAAACTAAAATCCTTAAGTCCCTTATCCAACAACCCAAATTCATTTTCGGGGTTTCTAAACTACCCCAAAAATTATTCCGAACATCTACGACATTAATTCTAGCCGTAATTTTTCCAATTCCCGATTTGATTTCCGAGTTGATGATTTCAACCCGGAGCTTTCATCTTGTAAAAATCATATCAAATTGTAGAAAAATCAGAAAAATACGTGATCAGCGCCCACGCGACCGTATCGAAAAGATCTACAACTTTCATGTTTTGGCCGAAAGCTAAATCAATTCTTTTCCTGGCCAAAAAGGCCCCCTAAGGTAACGGATTACTATTCATCGTCTTCTCCGAGACGATTTCGGCCATTAAAGCTTCTCCCAAGCTTTTGTCGCCTCACCCAACGTCCTACAACCTCAACCAACTACAACTACACATATATTAAGGGTTCTAAACATCCTAGAACCCAAAACCATCGATTAATTCAAGCTAAAACCTAAGTTCCACAAAATTGAAATATTATTGGGGTTTAATTGTTTTAACTCCCAAAAACCCGTTTTATCCACGATAACCCACCCCAAAACCTTTAGGGTTTGTTTATACCAAACTACGGTATGAGATATTTATGCAAAAAGATAAATAAAGCAAGTAAACACTTGCCTCGTGGATAAAATCCGACGACCTCGATTCGAATCCGGCGAAGTTTGGCCCGAATCTCCATTTCTCCTCCTCTTTCTCCTTCCTCTCTCTCTTCTCTCTCTTTTCTTTCCTTTCTTTCTCTTTTTCTCCCTCTCCCTCTCTTTATAAAGAAAGAAAAGGGTTATACCCTTAAAACCCAAAAACGACTCGTTTACCCAATTACGAGTTACTTTTACCTCTAAAATTATCCGAAACTCATTTTCGACAATCAGACACTCTTTTCCGACTATCTTGGCCATTCCGAGAATTATGGCGCAACCGAAATTCCCATCCGAGGTACTTGACCGCAAATCACTTTTCCAACCCAAAATAAATAAATGCGGGTTTTCCAATTAAAAATCTTACCTCGTGTCGCTTTTCTCCATGGCGACATATAATTAAAATATTTCGACCTATACAGTCCCAAAAATAATCGCAACATCCTTCAAAAATCATTTAATCCTCGAAAATCCCAAAAATTACTATTTAGGAAAATTCCCCAAATTGCCAATTTATTTTTATTTATGGATATTAATTGTCTCCAAAAGGGCGGGTTGTTACATTGTCTTGTTCTATATGGAACCAAGTGTCCAATATTCGTGGTGCCACTTGTCACAATATATCTGTGGCATCTTAAATGAACAAATTAAATCTTTACTAGAGTATTGTCTAGTGTAATTTATCAAATGCGGAGTATATGCAATATATTAAATCGCCCGTAACAATTTCTCAACCCGTGTGTAACAACCCAGATTTTTTGAAATTGGTATTTTTAAATTAATTTTGGAAAATTCGAGAAAAATAAATTTTTGGATTTAATTATTTTTAATAATTTAATATGTTGAGTTTTATTTTTGAAAAGTGGAATTTCAATCGGTTTTGAATTTGGATTTAAAATGACGTTTTTAAAGAAGTTTTAGTGAAAGCCTTTTCATTTTAACACGCTGGCAGAATCATTTTTCCTAAATGGTCAATCGATCGACCCAAGGAGTCGATCAATCGACTATGCCCAGATTTGAGTCGGCAGATTTGTTTAAAAGAGTTGGAGGCTTTACAAATTCTTTTCTCCTATATAAATAGAGGTCGTGGGTAACCATTTGTGAACCAACTTTTATCATCTCAATTATGCAAGAACCCTTTATATTTTCCTCTCCCTCTATATGCAAACCCTATCCCCAATTTTATTCAATGTTCAACCTTAGATTTGGAGGCCTATTTGGGGTTATCTCGTGTTGGGGCTAGAATGTGATTTGAATATTTTTCCGAGAGGAAGGTGATGGTGTGATCAGATTTAGAGGATGAATATATGTGACGATTCATGTGATGATTTTGAGGTACGGGACTTACACAATATGCTCCTAAATTCACTCGTGAGTATTTTGTTTATTTTCTGTGTCGATTGCACTCATGATTGAATTGTGATATTCATTTGAAATCTGAATAACTGTTGAAATCTATAATATTATGATATATTATATTGTGATTTGAGGATTGTGTCATGAGATTTTAATATGTCACGAAGAATTTTCACCCGCCAATAGTCCCACAAACTGGTATATGGCTTTGAGATGCCTAAGGGAGGTGAGGCGAGGCCTTGTGATCCATTGATGTATTGTTGAAAAATTAATATTGATATAATGCTTGAGTAATGCATTTTATTTGTATATGCGATTCGTGTTGTTGCGATTTATTCATCCTTCTAATTATTTTTTAGCATTTATTCCTATCATATTGTGTACACCCGTATTTTCTTTTGGTTGGCAGATTAGCATGGATTGGGATGCTATGGACTATTTTGGAGAATTATTTTAGAGCATGGGTTTGGAAGATGTATTTTGATGTATAAATTAGTGGTGTAATTTTAGTTAAAGAATTGTGTAATTTGAGAGACACTTTATTGTAATCAATATTGTGGAAATAGAAGGATTGTGGACTTATTGTATTTTAATTGTGGGAATTTAGATTCTCTATACTCGTTATTGATGGTTTTAGTTTAGTTTTATCGCGGTAGCACATCGCGTGTCTTTTTCAGGTGCGCGGGGTGTTACAAATGGTATCAGAGCTAAGGTATACGACAACCCTCGAGTCTTGCATTTTTGTGTCTAGCATGCGGATTAGATATGTTTTCTTTGGAGATAGAAAATATTTTGAGGACGTGTTAGGCATCGTGGTGAGGATGTTTAGAATGGATCGAGAACATAAGAGTTGTGATTTTTGGGAAATAGAATCGAGTAGCAACTTATTTCGAGCGTTGCGTTTCGTCGAATTTTGAGGAAGAAATTCCTTGTTAGTGGGGAAGTATGTAACAACTCGAATTTTTATTTTCATTTTAACATGCTGGCAGAATCATTTTTCCTGAAGGGTCAATCGATCGACCCAAGGAGTCGATCGATCGATTATTCCCAGATTTGAGTCGACAGATCTTTTTTAAAGAGTTGGAAGCTTTACAAATTCTTTCCTCTTATATAAATAGAGGTCGTGGGTAACCATTTGTGAACCAACTTTTATCATCTCAATTATGCAGTAACCCTTTATATTTTCCTCTCCCTCTATATGCAAGCCTTGGCCCCTATTTTATTCAATGTTCAGCCTTAGATTTGGAGGCCTATTTTGGGTTATCTCGTGTTGGGGTTAGAACCTGATCTGAATATTTTTGTGAGAGGAACGTGATGGTGAGATCACATTTAGAGGTTGAATATATGTGATGATTCATGTGATGATTTTGAGGTACGGGACTTACACAATATGCCCCTAAATTCTCTCGAGAGTATACCATTTGTTTTCTATATCGATTACACTCATGATTGAATTGTGATATTCATTTGAAATCTGAATAACTATTGAAATCAATAATATTATGATATATTATATTGTGATTTGAGCATCGTTTCATGAGATTTTAATATGGCACGGAGAATGGGCACCCGCCAATAGTCCCACAAATCGGTATATGGCTTTGAGATGCCTAAGGCAGGTGAGGTGAGGATGGTGACCCGTTGATGTGTTATTGAGAAATTAATATTGATATATGCTTGAGTAATGCATTTGATTTTTATATGCGATTCGTATTATTGCGATTTATTCATGGTGCTAATTAATTTTTAGCATCTATTCCTGTTATATTATGTACTTCGCCGTATTTTCTTTTTGTTGGCAGGTTAGCGCGGATTGGGACACTATGGATTATTTTGGAGAATTATTTTAGAGCATGAATTTGGAAGATGTATTTTGATGTATAAATTAGTGGTGTAATTTTAGTTGGAAAATTTATGTAATTTGAGAGAAAATATATTGTCATCATTATTGTTGAAATATAAGGATTGTGGACTTTTTGTATTTTAATTGTGGGAATTTAGATGCTCTAAACTCGTTATTGATGGTTTTAGTTTAGTTTTATCGCAGTAGCACACCACGTGTCTTTTTTGGGCACGCGGGGTGTTTCACCGTGTAGTGTCTGGATTGTAGTAAACTTGATAAATCACAAATCAATATTTGATCAAATATGTGGGGTTCATTTATTGGAGTGTTGGGGGTTAATTTATTTAACCCCACTCTACAGCATATTATGGAGAGAGTATCTTTATTTAGCATGATGATCACTATACTAATAAGGAAGAATGTATAAGTATAAAAAGTAAATCTAACATGGAACGTGAAGATTATAATAAGCATGGATATGTGAGAGTGAGTGATGTGTGAATATCTACAAGTGGGTGTGTGGTAGTGAACCTAAGCATGGATCAACTACAAGTGGTGTGTGATAAGTGTGAGTGAGCATGAACATATATTAGTGTGATAAGTGGAGGTGTGTGTTAGTGACACCTAAGCATGGATATTCTAAGTGGTGTGTGAAACATGTGGATATAAGTGATCCTACCTTTAAGTAGTGTGAAGTGTACATGGGAAGTATCTACAAGTGTGTGAGTGAGTAATGACATAAGTATGAGGTAGATATATGCAAGAAATAATAGAGGAAAAAAAGAAGAAACATACAGGTAGGTGCATATGCACCCAAGCTGAAAACAATAACACCTATGCAAACAGAGTCTATCCCTTTTAAGTATTTCCCAATAGATTCGCCATTGTGACCATCATGATATCTCGTCTCCTCTCTCTTTATCTTCCCGAGTGGGGAAAAAGGAAAAATGGGGGTGAAAGGTATCGCGCCCGCTTTACTCTAGGAGCACTCCAGCCGTCGTCGATGTGGGTTGAATGTAAAGAGATGGAGTCTCCAGCTTATTTTTAACAAAATAGGCAAAAGAACATGTCGCCACCTCGAGAGAGTGGCATCAAAGACAAACTGATGCTTACGAAACCATTAGTTCGAAGGTTCGGAGGCTAATTTATAGAATGGGAAGGTGTTAGGCACCCATCCGTCCCTTTCAATCTCTCATGGGCTTCTGTTATTGTTTTCCTTCATTTATCCGTGAAACGTCAAAAAGGATCACAAATATAATATGTGTTAAAATAATGTATATATGAAAAGGAGATATATGCGAAAATGGGGAATTCGGAATAATTGGAAAATTTAAAAAATTGGACTCGAGTCTCAAATTTTAATCCGAAATGCCTATGCAGCCTATAAAGGCATCAATGTCCACATAGTTCATATACGACATAGGGGTGGGGTATATCCCATAGATTTGAACGGGAATTTATTACATGTGTGTGTGTGTAGAAAATGTGTTTTAGTTTTGAGAAATTATGATGGATAATCCCGTTGGAATTTATAAGTATAACCCTCTTTTTGTTTGTTTTGGGTTTTTTTATCGAAAATAAAGTATGTGCAATATAACTAATAAAGGAATAGATATTAATGTGCATGAACTAAAAGTAAAAGCTAGATTAAGAATTTATGTAACTAATGCAAAAATAAAGAAATTAAAAAGAGAGAGAAGGATTTTTGGACCTTTTTTGGAGGATTGAGGCTTGATATTGATATTTGATGAGCTTCCTTCAATGTTGAGATGAATGTTGGATGAGAGAGAATGAGATTTTGCTAAATTAGGTATGAAAATGATGGGAATGAAAGATGGAAAGGAATTTCACACAAGGAAACTTCGTTGATTACAAGAGAATGTTGTTGAGATCACTGATGCGAATGGGTCTTAGGTGTCTTTTCGGAGTGAGGTCATGCCTTATATTTATAGGTTAAGGGGGTTCCGATCAGTATATACCTATTCCTACCAATCAGTAGGTAACCCTAGGCACACTGCCGATAGGCATGGAAATGGACCTACCAATCGGCAGTTTCGTGCATTTTTTTGGAAAAATGGTCCTAGAATGAAATACGTTAATCCAAATCATGCACGAGTCATACCATTATAAAGGTAATTCAAATACCTTAAAGATTACTTTGGATCACTCCCGGGTCCAAGAGTTGACTTTGGGTCAAACATGGCTCAGAAACCCTCATCGGTCTTTTGGACTGGAGGTCATCGGACGAAAACGGATCATTCGTCCGAACGGTAAGTCAGAATTGTCCACGGGGAGGACCGTTGGAAAGGTTATGCAAGGTACTTCAACATTCCAAAGTGATTCTATCAGTTCAGAAAGTTTACCTTGGTCAACCGAGGCTCTAAAGTTCCCGGTGACCTTTCGAAGTAAAATGGGTCGTTCATTCGTAACGTAAGGATAAATTATGCACGGGGCAGATCATTGGAAAGGGTATTCAGTGCCCTTAAAATATTCATTCAGTCTCATTCAAGATGAATATTTTACCTTTGTTAAATGGATCCCGAGAGCGCCCGGTAGCCTCCAAATTAATTTTCAAGGGAAAACGGATCGTTCGTCCAAATGGTTATGTCGTTTCGTGCATGGGGCAAACCATTGGAAAGGGGATTTAGATCCCTTCAAAGATTCACTGATCTTTCTCTCTGACGATATAATTGACCAGAGTTAATGAAGCCCGAAAGCACCCGATGGCCTCTAGATTGGTACTCGGAGTATGACCTAGGATTTGTAATGAAATGGGGAGGTGGACGTAAGGAGAGACTTAGGGGGTCCTAGAATATGATTTCTACACACAGCATAGGCTTATGGGATTAAAAACACAATGTTTATCCTATGACTCAAATGTTTTGTCCATAATACTACCAATTACATAGAAATTAACTCGATTAGAAACTTTTTCCTTGTAAGGTTATCGTTTTATATGGCTCCTTGAAAACACTTATGTTGAAGTGGCTTCATAAGGAAGGAATCTATCACAATGTTTTGGTAAGACTTATTTCCCTTCATGCTTCATGATTTCTAAAGCATTTATTTATTTATATAACTTTATTTATTCTTTTAATCGTACAAAGTCAATTCAGGAAGTCGCCACCAGTATTGAACACCTGGCTAGGCAAAATGATGTTTTTATTGATGAAAACAACACTACAAGAATGACATGGCTAACAAGAACATAGAGGTGATCGACCTCTAAGTTAAACTGAAGGAGGAGATGTATGAAAATGAAAAGACTATTGAGGAAGTTGAGCTAACTCAATTGGAGTTTAGTAGGTTGATAGTGAGTTGAACAACCCTAGGTAGTTACAGTTGAAAAGATTTTTAAAAATTATTTTTTCAAAGGTAGACATTCATCATGTAGAGAAAAATTGAAGCCATCCTAAAAAATACCGTGACAATGACATCGAGGCTACATTATAAGAGGTTACTTCGCAACTTAACTTTCATAAGTAGGGGGTATTACACATTGGGTGAATCATCGGTCTCCAATGGGGTAATATTCCTAAGGGCGATGGCATACACCGAGCAATCTTCTTTGGAAAGGCCTATCGTAGGGGGTTAATGCGCCTTTGGCTCCTACTCCTGAGTTTGATCATGCCATTACTGTTCCATCTAATGGATCCATTGGTGTCACCTTGGAGGGTGCTCCATCATCCAGGTAGGGGGAGGTGACCCATAACTTCTATTTTATTTTTGGTAACTTTTTTATGTCATTCGACTAGTTGTGTGGCATTGAGCCATTTTATTTACTCGTGAAATGAAAGTATTTGATTCACTCCAATGTTCATCCTTTGCATTTTCGTTTTACTTTTAGGATAAGTCAATCTTATCTGATTTAATTATGCCCCGTGTGATCAAGTGTTTGCAAAAGTTATCATTTGTTCTGACTTAGGCTTTCAACTTAAGAATTTTACTTAACGTACTGCCAACTAAATTTTAACTACAAGCAAGTTAACTTCATCCTTGCCTGGTAATCGGTATCAATGGAGTCTATATCGGTGAGTGAAACATATAAAATTCAATTAATGAATAAAATTGATTAACCGATCAATTACTCAATAATAATCTCCCAAACATCAAGGCTTCTGCCTAATTTAGGCCGACCGACCCAACTTGAGTTGTACCACTGTTCTTAGGTGGGTTTTATGCAATAAGTAGGATCTTAACTTATTTTGAAGTCATACCACTTAATTCTTAGGTGGGTTTATGTTTATTCTAGGTCGACCAACCCTACTTGGGTTATTTTCATGTAGATTTTATGCCAAACATAGTCCCCCCAACTTATTTCAAAGTTGTACCACTGAATCTTTAAGTGGGTTTATGCTTATTGTAGGATGACCAACCTAACTTTAATTTTACCATAGTTTTTAAGTGGGTTTTATGTCAAATGTAAGCCACTAAATTATTTATAAGTTGTACGACCTAATTTTTAAGTGGATTTATGTCTATTCTTGGCTAATAAACCCAAGCTAGGTGTACAACATTTTTCAGGTAGGTTTTATGCCTAACATAGGCCCCCAACTTATTTATAACATGTACCACATAATTCCTAAGTGGGTTTATGCCTATTCTAGGTTGACTAGCCCAATTTAGGCTTTACCTACATTTTCAGGTGGATTGTATGACAAACGCAGGCCCCTGACTTATTTTTAAGTTATACCACTTAATTCTTAAGTGGGTTATGCTTGTTTTAGGTCAACTGCCCCAACTTAGGATGTACCAATGTTTTTAGGTGGGTTTTGTACTAAAGAACCATATCATGGCCACAATACTAAAGGAATAACTTTTATTAATATAAATCACTTTATTGAAGCATTTGCAAAAAGGAAAACCCAACTAATGATAAAATATCGTACAGTTCATGGCATTGCATTACATTGAAACAACCTATATAGTAGACTTACAAGGAGTCTACACCATATAGGCTTTCAACTAGTTTCGATATGAAAACAAAATATTTTTAGGTGCCAAGAGCCCCTTCATAAGGTACAATAAAGTTCAAGCTAGATTTTCTACATCTACTTCAATCATCATACATTCTCACTTGATATTCAAGAGGTACAAAATGTTACACTTTAGGACACATTTGCACACAGATTACATTAATTGTGAAATAATAATAATCTTCTCGAATTTTTGGAAATTTTGAAGTTTTTTAAAATAATTTTTATAAATTGTTTGGATTTAAAATGAATTTCTAAAACATTTGCTAAGGTGCCAAAATTATATTTTCTAAATCGATTGAGGAGGAAATTGATATTTTTCATATTTCCTAGCCGCCTTTATTACACGTGTTATCAACCAAGTGAGTTGTTGACACATGTAGGCTACCTTCTTGATTCCCATTGGTTGTTAATGTGTTTGTTGATAATCGCATAATGGATATACATTTTTACTGTTGATCTAGCATAATCAGTGGCTACATTTTAACCTTGTGACAATCCACGAGTTAAACTTTGGAACCAATCATATGTAAGAAACTGAAACCGGTTATATCCAGTTGTGCTTAACATATACGCATCATTTTCAACTATTGAATTTTGTTTAAAATGGTAAAAATGATCTCAATCGTCCATTACCATCAGATGTTCCAGAAGTTTCCCTCTTTCCTATTTAAAGAACCTTCGTATCCTCATTTGAAGACTTCTGCTATTATAGAGAAAGGAGATAGAGATAGATAAAAAGGAGAACTTAGAGAGATAAAGATAAAAAAATAAAAAAAATAAAAGAGAAAAATAATTTTTGAAAAACAGAAGTGACTATTAGGGTTTTCAAAATATTAAGAATGATCTCACCTTCATGTTTTTCTACAAACACTTCTGAGAAAACCTTCATTTTACGAATTTCAAAACTATACAGTTTCCATTTTTTAGAGTTGAATTTTTTAGAAATTTTACTACATATTCTTTATTAAAAAATATTTCTTAAACTAGTTTCTCTTGATCCATCACGAGTTTAGGGAGTTGATTTTTTCATAAAATCAAGTATTTTACGATAAGTGGTACGCATTGTAGGTTATTAGATATGTTTCTACAAACATTTTTGTTATAATATTTTTTATAGAAATATTCTTTTTTGTTGGATATCTAAAAAATTATTTCAAAATATTTTAGATCCACAAACGATTGTTTTAAAATTTTGAATATCATAACAAATTCTTGTTACATGTTTAGATCAGATTTTGTTAAGCGAATTTTATAGTTTGTGAAATCTGATTATATATAAATAATCTCAAGATCTATTTTGTAAAAAGATTTAAGTTAGGTCTAAAATCTTTGAACTATTTTGATATTTAAAATTTAAATTAGCATATATTATATCCTATGTAATTTATAGGAAGTGTTGTACAAGTGTGAGTGTGTTGTGCATGTTCATTTACATATCTTAGACATAATTCATCACTACTTCACACTCTTCACAAATACAAAATTGTGATGATTTCATGAGAGACCTGTCATATGTGGACTTAATGAAAAGCTAAAGGAAGAAGGCATTTCAAATTTCTCTTAGATCAGAAGAGGAGTACCTAAAGGAGGTGTATCTATGGGCATGCAAGGTATATTTTGTTTTTTTATTTTGTTTCTATGATTGCATGTTGTAACATGTATCCGTATTATATTATAGTATATTTTATTTTGTGACGTAGAGGTTACCGTATATGTTTTCCCAGACATTGGGGTTTTACTACGTAAAAATCCTATGTCATATGAATGCTTCTTAATATTTGCATGATATCTGTTGTAAAGGAAGTTACTGATTTAATTAATTTTGAAACTTGAGGTTCTAAGATTTTCAAAGATTTCTAACTTAACATTTAACTTAGTTAAAAACTTGGTTAAGTAATTTTAGACCTTGGTACTACTGTGTCGTATAACTCTTCCAGATGGTAGGATCTGCTTCCTCCCTTTGACGCCACTATGTATGGTCCTTGCTAGTTTAGTGATGATTTTTCGCGTGAAGTATTCTTCACTGCCACTAGTAGCATTCTGAGGATGAGGCTTATAACCTAAAATTCCCTCACCTTTACTCTGTTGTCGTATTTCCTATTAATCTCTTGTGGTAAGCGACAAGATGTATGAAGGACTACTCTCTTCATTTATTCGTTAATTCCAGTTCATGGGCTATTCGGTCATCATTTCATCCATCTTTAAAGATTTTTCTCTTCAACGTTGGAAAATAGATCTCTAGAATAGTAACTACTTTATATTGTATGCCAAGGAGTATAGGGTTTCCTATCAGCCTCTAGGGTGTTATTATGTACGCCTGGAGGACAGACGAGAGCCCATCCACACATCTCCCATTCATATTTTCCAATCGACGCTTGACGCCAATGAGCAGATTCTTGTTTATAATTTTGGCATGAACGTTTCATTATGTAAAGATGACCGATGCATAATGAATCCTGATCCCATGCTCTGCGCAAATGTCTATGAAGGTATCATTATCGAACTGGGTCCCATTATCAATTACCAAACATTTAGGGATTCCAAACTTGGTAATTATGTTTCACTTAAAAACTGTATGGAATATACTTCCCTAATGTGAGTGCGTAATTTTTACCTCCACCCACTTAGTGAACTAATCAGTGGCAGTTATTCAGTTTTTTTTATTTCCTAGTGCTATAGGTAAAGGCCCCACAATGTCCATGCCCCATTGAGAAAATGGCCAAGGATTTGTCGGGGGTTCAGATCTCTTGTCGATTGCTTGATGATTAGAGAGAATTATTGTCATTTATCACACTTGCATATGTAATAAAAGGATACGTGTATCCCTAAGAGATCTGAACCCCTAAGAGATCACCTTAAAGGTGAATGATCTTCCACTTGCATTTGCACCATAGGCTACCTTCATATATATCGCTAAGGATTCATTTTTACTTAATCCTAGTGAACACACTTGAGTATAGGGACCATGAACGATCGTCAATACATTTCTCCCTCATAGTTAAGGAAAAACCTTTCCAAGTGGATCTTTATCTTATGGTCCTTTTTGTCGTCCGACGGAAAGTTCCCCTTTCTTAAGTATGTTATTATTGGATCCATTCATGATAAATCCGATTGGGTTGGCATAACCTTCAGAAGTGTTTATGTTTCATCGATTCTTAGTCATTAAATATATTAAAAAACTATCAGCCTCTTAAAATCGATGTCAATGGTTGATGCAAAGAGGATAAGGTGACATGACTGTTATTGTTGCTTGGCAACTATTCTACTGAAGATGACCTGAAAAGCTTCAATAAGAGTCTTATCATATCCCGTTAGGAGATCATTTTGAGATGTCTGTCTTTATATTTCCAACTGACTTGATTAGCAAACATATGGGAATCATAGTACATTGCTACCTCGTTGTATCTCATAATCATCTCTTGCTATATGATATGAATCATGGTCTCATATTTAGCCTCATTGTTAGACCTTTCAAACTCAAGGATAACTGCATGTTCAATGAGGCATGCATAAGGCGTGGAAAAGACGATTCCAACATCATTCATATGCTCGTTAGATGACCTTTTCATGAATAATTTACATCCATGTGGTTGATCATCCTTTACGATAGCAAGTATCTTTAAGGTTGAATTCGATTGTACATCTTCTTTCTCTAAAGGTGATGTAGAGAATCCGATAACAAAATCATCTGGAGTTTCCCCTTAACAGTTGTTTGTGGCTTATACTTGATGTCGAACTATGCTATCTGCAAGGACCACTTCGTCACTATTGGACATATTTGCCTTCTTGAGGACTTCCATGAGTGGATAAGTCATTGGGATGAATATTGTATAGTCATTTTGAATTAGTGTCATAGCTTTATTAAAATGTGATCAGTACTAAGACCATCTTCTTAATATGCATATATTTTTTTCTATCTCGAGGAGAGTATGGTTGACATAGTAAATTGAAAATTGTTCTCCATCTTACAATCCTACCTACACTCTCTTAGTTCCATAGTTTAAAATAACTAAGTGTAAGTGGAGATATTCTCTTATGACTAGATATGACAAAGGAGGAGATACTAAGTAATATTGGATTCCTTCTAATTCCCGATCACATTCCTCCATCCAGACCATCGTGCTTACCTTCTTAAGAGCTTAAAACAAAGTTCAGCACTTGTTAGATGATTGAGATATAATATGATTACGGGTGACTAATATTCCAATGAGAACTTAAACATATTTGATGGTGGTTGGCTTTCTGATATCCCACAAGACCTTGATCTGGTTCGTATTTGCTTATATCCCCTTTTGTGTCACTATGTAACCCAGAAAGTTATCGAATCTCAAACTAAAGACATACTTTAGGCATTCAACTTCACCATGTACTCTATAAGGATATTGAAAGTCTTAGTAAGATTCTTGATATGATTGGTCACACTTTTGCTCTTGGAAAGCATGCCATCGATGTAAATTTCCATAGTTATCCCAATATTCCTTTGGAACATTTTGGTGACCAGGCGATGATAAATTGCCTCAATATTTTTAAAGTTAAAATGGATGACCTTGTAGTAGTCAAGTCTCAAAGTAATGATGAATGATTTTTTTTCTCCTAATCAGTGCCAAACAAAAGTATTTGATGGTAGAAGGAGTAAGCGTTCATAAAGCTCATCCACTAGTATCTAGTCGTTGAGTCCACGAGTCGATAAAAATAATGCAAACTCTCAATTTCTCAATATTCTTTCTGACCACAACGGTATCGAAAATCCAATATGGATATTGGACTTTTTAATGGAGCCGATATGGAACAAATCCTATACTTTAATCTCTATGGCTCTCACTTTATCAATCGCTAATTTCCTCAACTTCTACTTAATTTTTCGATAGGTTGGATCCACCTACAATCGATGGCTGGAAACATTTAGATCAATCCTCACAAGGTCATAAGGTTGTCAAAATAACATAGCAACATATATACCAAGAAAGTGGATGATCTTATTTACTTCCTCCTTAGGTACCTTTGATCTGATCTGGAAGGTCATGTCTGGCTGAAATGAATATAAAGGAATGGTGATGATTTCCCCTATTACTTGCTCGGTGGGGAATAACATGGTCTCTTCAAACCCTTATTGAATATCCTTTAGTTACTACTCGGTCTTGAAATCCTCTAAATCTTCAATGCCCAAACTCTTCTTAGGCTGATTCTGCATAGTCTTGATGGATACAACAAAATAATTGCAAGTCGTCTCCCCTGATGTCAATAATTCCATGGCCACTCAAAAACTTGATCTTTTAATGAAGGGAAGAAAGGAAGACCCTTATAATATGGAGACAACCATTATCAATAATGGCATTGTAAGGTGATTATAACTGGATGATGTGAAACTCCATCTCACTATTAATATTACCAAATATAATGGTAATCTTAGTCTTCCCCAGCGGAATCTTCATATATCTATTGAAACATATTAGTGATCCCACCTTGGTGTATAGATCTTAGATGGTGTAACCGATCCTAAGCAATAAACTGAGGTACATGATCTCAAAAGAGATCGCTTGATCGATTAATACTCACTTCATATCAAATTTTGCCACTCATAGAGTAAGGATGAGGGAATTTTATGGGGAAGATTGATGTCGTATTAATCATCTTCTATGAACATTATTGCCTGATTGAAATTGGTATCTTAGCGCTCTTGCTTAGTCAGGATAGGCTTAGACACTTCCCCTTTTAAATCCTTTTAGATGTAATCTTTGATCTTCACTCTTTTTCTGAGATTCTTACAGTGCAGTGTGAGGGATCAATGTAGTTGTGAATTGTTATGACTATCTTAGAAGGTGGGAGATCCTCATCTTTGTTTACTTTATATGCTACATCTGTCTGAGATAAGGACTTCATATTAATTATATCTTTATACTCCTTGAGGTGACAACTTGCATAATATTCTTGAGGTGTCATTTTAAAATATTGCAATTGTCAATGAGATGACCATGGTCATGGTGGTTGGTACACTGTTATTTCGATCATTGTCCATCTTGGTTATTTTTTAAAAGAATGACTTGCCCTTTATACGATGAATCAACTTGTATTCCGACTACTTGAAAAAAGTTATTTACAGTCTGATAGGTGCTTTCATTATTTTGTAAGTTGGAGTATCCTTTGGAATTACCATTTTATGCTCCCTTTTAGGCAAGATCATTCTTCTTGGCATGCTAAGTACTTTGATTAGATAAAAACTCCACACTAAGAAGATCATTTTACACATTGGTCTATTTCTCTATATCTACCATGAATTATTCCATAGTCAACATAGGATTCTTGCTCAAGGACTAGTAGAGATCATCCAATCTAGAAAGCCCAAACTTGAAATACAAGATGGTTAAATGTTCATTGCAATTATCAATCTCGTTGAAAAAATGCCAATAGCGTTGAGTGTACTCCTAAGGGGATCCCCTTTATTCCTTCAAAGGGTGATCTAGGAATCGATTTATTTTATTGCGTTGTTGGTGGTGTTAAAGTGAATTGTAAATTGATTGGCCAACGCTATAAATGAAGAATCGACCTATGGGTCAATTTTTCAAATCATTTGAGTGCGATCTCCTCCACAATAGAGGGGAAAACAGATGCCTAACGACATCATGGTGACTCCGTAAAGATATCATCTACTTGTAGTGCCTAATATGATGAGCAGTGCCTTCCTTTCCAGCATATGTAACAATCTTCATAATGAAAAACTTCTTAGGTGGCTTTGAAGCTTCTGTCTACATAGTAAAGGACGAGGTTAAGCCATGCCCTAGTGCTCTCTTAGAAAGATCATTGAGAATTCATGCCAAATTTCGATGTGGACTTCCCTCTTATTCTTTTTAATGATGTCCCTACGATCGTCACTTTTAACTTTCTTCGATGGCACCCTGGGTTATGTTGACCTAGTGTTGTGTGTAGATTTTGTTATTCAAATGAGTACATTATTGAAACTAGTAGAGTGAAGATCCAACTAATGATTCATATACCATGGATTAGATTGCACTTCACGAGGGATCATTAATCTGAAAACTCTGTCAGTTTGATCGGACATGTTGTTCCTTGGGGAACATATCATATGCCTTCTACGTCTCTGATTACTCGATTAACTACCTTTTTAGACGAGCAATTTCTTTATCATGGTCATCCAATCTCTGTTCATAAAGATTGATCGGTCGTGATGTTTCTCTCCCCACTGGCCGCTTTGTGGAAGGAGTATAACATTACCAACAAGGACCAGACCTTCTAGGAGAGCGTCATCTTAACCTTGTTTATTTAGGAGGTGAAGTGGACCACGAAGGAGTATGAACCCTCCTAATAGTTCATACTTTTGACTGGATACAACTTCTAGCTTACAAACAATGAGAATGATGAACATTCATATTGTTGTAGGTTGATGCTTCATAATGGTAATAATTAAAAACTTTCCAATAAACGGTGCCAAATTATAGAGATTACCAAACCCATAATAAATAAAATATTACTATTTATCCAGTAAACATAAATATAGTATGAAAATAATCACAAATATACGTGGTTCAGTAGATCATCCTGCCTACATCCACGGGAAAGAGGGAGAGTTGTATACTAACCAAGAACAAGGAAGGACTATTGGAGTACTATGGTTGGTATCTGAAAGTCCAAGTCACTATGATTATAGTATAATTCAATACCCCAACTTAGCTGAGGCTGGCCCTATTTATGAACATAAGACTCTTACAAATATCGATCTCTATCTTTTTGTAATACCCCATCCCAATTTTTTTTTTATTTTCCCCCCATGAGTTGTAATCACATGAAGACATTGAGATTTGTATGATTATGATTGGGTTTATATCCCCATTTGACTGTTTGGGGTCTTGATTATAATTTTTGGAAGATTGTGGAAATTAAAATTGGAAATTTTGAAAAAAAAAATATGAAAAGGAGTCCGAGCAAAGTTAAGTTCATTCGAAAGAGAATCAAGGCTCGTTTGAAGTAGGGACCAAACGAGGTTCAAATGAGATCCCACTTCATAATACGTCTATATCGTTTGAAGGTCGTTTGAAGTGGGGATCGAAAGAGGTTCGAACGATATTCCTTTATCATTTGAATGAGGGGTGAATCTTGTGAAAAACTCCTCTCTATATTATTTTAACAAAAGTTAAAATGGTTTAATGAGTTTCGAAATTACTTTTTGAGGAAATTATTTCAAAAATCTTTATTAAGACACAAGATGTGTAAACTGGTTTTTGAACAAATTATTTCAGTCTCTTGGAAATAGGTTTTAAACTAAACCTAAGTCTGATTTGGATAATGTAGCAATAAAGAGATAAAAATCACAAACAAGAGACAAGGAATTTTAACATGGTAAAACCCGACCCAATTGGGGAAACATCCACAGTAGCCTTTACGACTAAAAAAATCCACTATAAATAGATATAGGTTACAAGCATGGACACAAATCATATGACCAATCCTATTCTAAGTCAAGAATTATACCTAAACAAGAATCCTCTCCTTTTGGGGTACGTCTTATGACTTCTTTAAAAAATTGGTTCATCCTTTCTTTGTTACATGCCTTGCTAACTTTCTCCTTTAACTCGATGTCGACTCAACAGTCAAAATCTCTCAACCAACGACACAGTTTAGTGTTTGTTGGTGAATGTATAGTGAGTGAAGTGCCTAAATGATATGCATGTAGTCACACACTTTTAATACAGACAGATCTTATGAATTACAACAAATAGCCATGAAATTCATTTTTACAATTCAGAAATTTAGACTTGATCTTTTCGTGAAAAATATTTCAAGATCTGATTTCTTTTAGATCTTTAAAACAGAGATACACAAAAATTATTTTTTAGCACAATTTTTTTATATGAAAATTTTTCAGATCTGAAACATGCAAGTCTTGATTTCATCTTGTAAAAAACAAGAAAAATTCGATTTTAAAGATTTAAACACGTTATAAAATAGAATCCAATGAGAGATAAGATTTCTCAAAATAAGAAATCAAAAATAGCCTAGAACTAAGCATGAGATGTATCACAATATTTAGATCTACAAATTTCTAAAAGGAAATGAGATCTATAAATGTGACGCTATTGATAAAGAGATTCCAACTGTGAGGAACACGAAGAACTAATCTCTGATTTGAAAGAAGTATTTTTTAAATATATTTTCACGAATTTCTATACGAAAAATATTTTTTTTTCTCAAATATTTTCTCTCCTCTCTCTCGTCTTTCTTTTTCCCCTCTTCTCTCTCTTTTTTCTCTCAACTCTCAAGACTCTCCAAAAACTTCAAATTGTAAAGACTAAGCTTCCTTTTATAGGCCCAAGGAAGGATCCAGAAGGTCAGTTTGAAATCAAGGACTACGTTTAAGTCCGAATTAAAATGTTGAGATCTAATGGCTGATAAGCGATCGCACAAAAACAAAAGTTGATTGCTAAAATGGGACGCACAAGGATCAATTAAGGATACATGCAGACCTTTGATTAAATTGATCTAACAGTTGAGATTTGATGCATTGAATGTGAGTATAAACAAGCACAACTTAAGGCAATCATAAGCCAACACGTGCAACCCTATAACTATATCAAAAATGCGTGATATGAAGTTTTAAAAAAAAATTGTACCACAATTGTTTCAGCCGGTTTTGGATTCTACCCAAGCCATATTTTAGAAAGTTTTAAAATGAAAATTTTAACCCCAAAACAATTCAAACCTCTATTTTAATAATTTTAAAAATAGATTTTAATTGTTTTAAAATTCCAAAAAAATTATAGAAAATTCATTTTAATTGTAATTAACACACACCAAGCAATTATGATATGAAATGTAATCCTATGAGTTGTGAGTGTGTTGGAATACTACATTTGTGACTAGTTGAGGAGTCTTTGCTTGATGTTGAGGTATCATATGAAGAGGCTATGATGTACTTGAATGAGGGACTCAAATTTTGTCAATATTTCCAAACTAGTTGAGGCTCCCATGTAGCGCAGGCTCAAGTGAGTCAACTATATAGTGTGAGATTAAAGACCTAAAAAATATTGAAGCTCCCCCATAAGCGACATTTGGAATTCCCCATGCATAATTTTTGAAAACTCTTTAACTTGTGCAGGAGAAGTATATCCAAATATAATGTCGTCAACATATAATTGAGCAATTAAGACCTGCTTATTAAAATGTTTGACAAATAAGGTTTGATCATTTCCACCATGTTTAAAACCTTTATTGATTAGAAAAGTCGAAAGGCATTCGTACCAGGCCCAAGGGGCTTGCTTTAAGCCATAAAAAGCCTTTTTCTAATTGAAAGTCGTGGTTCAAGTAATGAGGATCAATAAATCCTTTCGGTTGTCCAACATAGACCTTCTCCATCAAAATACCATTTAAAAGGCATATTTAACATCCATTTGATAAAGGTTGGATTGTAAGTGGCAAGCTATGGACGTAAGCGAAAAGACTCGAGGTGAGTGATCATGGAAAAGGTCTCCTCAAAATCTATTCCTTCAACTTTAGAGTAGCCTTGAGCAACTACCTATCTTTATTTTTAACTATTATCCTTGATTCGTTGATTTTATTTTTAAAGATCCAATGAGTGCCAATAACCCTTTTATTTTCAGGCCTTGGGATGAGATTTCACATATCGTGACTCTTAAACTAGACTAGCTCTTCTTGGATAGCACAAATCCAAAAGGAGTCACTAAGTGCCTTATTTACATTCTTTGGTTCTACTAGAGAAACAAAGCATGCAAAATGGGCCACATTACGTAATTGGGATCGCGTTCGCACTGGCTCACAAGGGTTACCAACAACATTGTCAATGGGATGATCTTTAGAAACCCAATTAGGTACTTTGGGGGTCTTAGTCGGTAAAGGATGATTTATCTCTGGATAGTCACAAGTAAAACTATTTTTAGACTCCTCCATGATAATTGATCCTTGATCTTTACTCTTGACATTAGTGTCACTCACTATCACATTTATCGATTCCATGATTACTTTGGTACGTAAATTATAAATGCGATATGCCCTACAATTCGGAGAGTAACCCAAAAATATGGCTTTGTTGTCACGGGTTTCAAATTTAGACAGGTGTTATCTGTCTTTGCAAACATAGCGGGTGCTCCTAAAAGTTTGAAAATATTTCAGATTGGGCTTTTTAACATACCAAAGTTCACAGGCGTTTGTTTGGTATTTTTATGAAGATAGACCCGGTTGATGATGTGACACGCTATATAAAATGCCTCAACCCAAAAGTATTTTGGCAAGTTCTTAGGATGTCTCATTACCCTGGCCATTTACTGGATTATTTGATTCTTACGCTCGCAACACCATTCTGTTAAGGTGTTTTAGGAGCACTGAAGTCATGATGATAACCATTACCTTTGCAATAGTCTATTACACCTGAGTCCTTAAATTCACCTCCTCTATCGCTACGTATTCGATTAATTTGGGTATCTTTTTCACTCTCGATTCTTAAAAGAATTTTCAAAAATTCTCAAAATGTATCGAATTTTTGTTTTAAAAATGCTACCCAAGTGAACCAAGTATAGTCACCCACAATGACAAAGATGTAACTGTTACCACAAAGGCTCACAATTCGTGAAGTACCCATAAGATCCATGTGGATTAGCCCTATAGGTTTAGATGTTAAAATTTCTTTAACTTTCTTGTGAGCAGATTTAATCATTTTTCCTTCCTAACACAACCCACATACAACATTCGAAATCGATTTTATTTTTGGTAAACCTCTAAATATATCCCGAGAGCTCAATTTTCTTGATTATCATAATTAATGTGGCCCTATCGGTTATGCCAGATTTCATTTTCATCAAATCTGGCTATCTTGCAAGTCTCATTATCGGATTTACTGTGTAGCAGTGATCTGGGGTCCTGTGGCCTGTAAGGATACAATCACCATTCTCATTTAAAATCTTACAATTGGTTTTTGAGAATGTGATTGGGTGGTTGTAGTCACAAAATTGAGATATGCTCAATAGTTTGTCTTTAAGACCTTTAACTAATAGGAAATCTTTGAGAATAGGGAGTTCCTTTTCTTGGAGTGTTCCTTTGCCTATGATGTGAGCTGATATTCCGTCTCCAAACAAAACATTCCCTCCTAAGAAGTCAATTCTATTGGATAATTTAGTATCATCTTTGGTTATATGCTTGGAACATTCGGAGTCTAAATACCATCCAGATGCAGTACTCTCAACTCTTAAAGCGCTAATAACAATATTACACTTCATCTAGGGTATTGGATCGTCCTTTCTAACCCAAATAGCTCTAGTTTTGAAATGTTCATGAGATTTTGGTTTAGAAACAAATCTAGGATTCTTTCTCTTAGATTTCTTCTTAGCACGAGATCTTTTCTTCCTACCTCTATAGTTATAGTATTTATTGGGCTATTTAGGAAGTACATAATTATTCTTGCTCTGCTTAGAACAGTTATTGTTTTTGTAAATAGATGAATTATATACAGGTTTATACAGTCATTTTTGAAAACACTCACCAAGGAAGTGTCCATAAACATCACAATAAGAGAAGTATTGGTGACTCGACAGTTTTTCTCATTTTGAGAACCTTTAAAGAGAGGTTTATCCATTTTTTGGACATTGATCTTAGGTCTAACAGCAACAATTTTAAATTTTGGATCAAATTGTCTAACAAGGGGCAAACTTACTTAGCCTTAGGTTCAACAGTTGGCTTTGGTTGATTTTCCATATGATTATCTCGCCACTTTTTCTTATTTTCAAAATCTTTCTTTAAGGTTTGAAAATCAGGACATAGGGCATCTAGTCTTTTTCCAGAATAAATAAATTGCACATGTTGAATGGTTTAGTTTGTGCCTTAGTTTTTTTATCAAAACCTAAACTAGTTTTATCTTTAGAATTGGTTTTTCTAGAAGCAATACAGTCTTCAAAACAGTTGGAGTTGTTTTCAAACTTAATAAATTTCTTAAAGATAGTTGAAACTTTTTGTTTAGCTTCTTCCAATTCTATCAAGGTTGCCTTATATTTCATTTCAAAAACTTCATTTGATTTAGAAAGTTCTTTAATTTTTTGAATAAAAGATTTAGTTGTCTTTTCATAGGCCAGACACTGATTTCTATAGTCCTCTACATTTTGTTTCATCAATAGGTTTAAAGATTTGACCTTTTTAGTTAAGTCCTTTACTATCTTTTCTAGTCTAGTGCTCTTCCTAAGAGTCTTAGTGTATGTGTGAATGTTAGGGAGGTCATCGTTATCTGACTCATTATGTGCAGTGTGTGAGTTGTCCCCTAGCATTTAATTTGTCAAATTCACATACCCATTCAATTCGTCAACAATACAAACTCTTTGACTCAAACACATCGTGGAAGAACTATTACTAGTAATGTTTACAGCATGTGTACTGTTTTAGCAATGAGTAGATAAACTAGAAATAGACAAAACATGATCAGGCATAACAGTACTGGGCGTGATAGCACCAGGTTCAGAATTGTGCACATACATATCATCAGAATATATCATTTTTGCAAAGAAAGACATGCAAGGATCAAAAGAGTTGGAAAACTTGGGTTCATTTTCTTTAGAGTCACTTGTGTCATCCGAAGTCTTACTGATATTAGCTTTAGCAATGTAATCCTTTTTAACCCTACATTTAGAAGTTATGTGACCTTTTTTTACCACATCTATAGCATTATGTATTTCTAAGGTCTTTTCCAAGTCTGGCATTGATATTCGTATTCTGATTGTCATTATTCCTCTCATGAGGCCTATTATTAAAGTTATTTTGATATCCAGTTTTTCTTTGTTTAGAAGTAACAGTGTTTCTAAACTTTATTATTTTCTTAAATTGTTTCGATATCAGGGATATCTGTTTATCCAAAATCTCTAAATCACAATCTTCATCAGAGTCCAAGTCTATATTGGGCATGACTAGTTGAGCTGAGGTCATTTTAGACTAAAAAACTACATTAGAATTGGACTGTATTTTCTGATTATTAGATAGGTGCTTCTCAAACTCAAGTTCCATTTCTACCTTCCTAAGTTTGCTATTGAGGAGTTCAAGGGTCAAGTATGGATCATCTATCTCCTCAATTTCATACATTTTGTTATCAAACTTAGAGGGAAAAGGGATACATGATTCCATTTGCATGCAGTTTTGTGATTATGTCAGTTAACCTAATATAAAATTCGCCAAATGTCTTAGTCTCATTCATAACTAGAGTTTTATAATATTGTATTACCATCTCAGCTTTGGTTGCTTAACACGGCCATCACCTTCGTGAGCAGTAATTAACATGTCCCAAGCCTTTTTAAATGTAGTGCAAATAGATATGCGCTTGAATTTGTGCTCATTAACAGACATGAATATATCATTTTTTTCCTTTATTATTATTATTTAAGGAGGTAAGTTTTTCTTCCTTAGTAAATTCATTGAGGAGATTTTTAACCCGTATAGCACTACCGTCTGCAACAGGCTTAGTTGGATGTGAGTATCCATTTTCAATATCTTCCTAGACATCATCTCCTAATGTCCCTTGAATGAACGCAACCATCCTTACTTTCGCGTAAGGAAAATATTCCAATCAAAGAGGGGTGGTCGGGACAAATTTTCAAGACGCTCAAACTTTTCATCCATAAAGATATGTTTAGAACAATTTCAAAGTAGAAGATCTAAAAACTTCTCAAAAGTACGAAGCTCGATACCAATTGAAAACCACTCACTATGTTATTTTAACAAAAGTTAAAATGGTTTAACGGGTTTCAAAATTACTTTTGAGGAAACTATTCAAATTTTTTTATTAAGACACTAGGTGTGTAAACCAGTTTTTGAACAATTATTTCAGTCTCTTAGAAATTTGTTTTAAACTAAACCTAAGTCTGATTTGCAAAATGTAGCAATAAAGAGAAAAAAATCATACACAAGAGACAAGTAATTTTAACGTGGTAAAGCCCCACCCAATTGGGGAACATCCATGGTGACCTCTAAGCCACAAAACAAAAAACACCATAAAAAAATATAGGTTACAAGCATGTACACAAATCATACAACAATCATATTCTAAGTCAAGAAATATACCTAAGCGAGAATCCTCTCCTGCTGGGGTACGTCTTATGACTTCTTTACGAAACTGGTTCATCTTTTCTTTGTCACACGCCTTGCTTCCTTTCTCCTTTAAATTGATGCCGACTCAGCAGTCAAAATCACTCAACCAATAACACACTTTAGTGTTTGTGGGTGAATGTCAACTCAGATCCTATGAATTACAACAGATCTAACAATGAAATTCGTTTTTACACTTCTGAAATTTAAACTTGTTCTTTTCGTGTTTGTGGGTGAATGTGTAGTGGGTGAAGTGCCTAAATGATATGCATGTACTCACACTCTTTTAATACATACAGATCTTATGAGTTACAACAGATAACCATGAAATTCATTTTTACAATTCAGAAATTTAGACTTGATCTTTTCGTGCAAAATATTTCAAGATCTAATTTCTTTTAGATCTTTAAAACAAAGATCCACAAAAATTATTTTTAGCACAATTTTTTTATATGAAAAAATTTTAGATCTGAAACATGAAGGTATTAATTTCATCTTGTAAAAAATAAGAGAAGTTGGATATAAAAGATTTAAACACTTGATAAAATAGAATCCAACGAGAGATAAAATTTCTCAAAACAAGAAATCAAAAACCGCCTAGAATTAAACGTGTGATGTATCACAATATTTAGATCTATAAATTTTTAAAAAGAAATGACATCTAAAAAATGTGAGGCTATTGAGAGAGAGATTCCAATAGTGAGGAACAAGAAAAACTAATCTCGGATTTGAAAGAAATATTTTTCAAAAAATATTTTCACATAATTTCTATACGAAAAACATTTTTCTCTCAAATATTTTCTCTCTTCTCTCTCTTTTCTCTTTTTTTCTCTCTTTTCTCTCTCTTTTCTCTCAACTCTCAAGACTCTCCAAAAACTTCAAATTGTAAAGACTAATCTTCCTTTTATAAGACCAACGAAGGATCCAGAGGGTCGATTTGAAACCTAGGGCTATGATTAAATCCAAATTAAAACGTTGGGATCTAATGGCTGATAAGCGATCGCACAAAAACAAAAGTTGATTAGTTAAAATGGGACGCACAAGGATCAACTAAGGAGACATGCTGACCTTTGATTAAATTGATCTAATGATTGAGATTTGATGCGTCGAATGTGAGTATAAATAAACATAACATAAGCCAATGATAAGCCAACACGTGCAGACCTATAACTGTATCAAAACGCGTGTTTTGAAGTTCTAAAAAAACTAATTTTATATAGCAATTGATTCAGCCAAGATTGGATTCTACCTAAGACATATATTAGGAACTTTTAAAATACAAATTTTAACCCTAAAACAATTTAAACCTATATTTTAATTATTTTAAAAATAAATTTTAATTATTTTAAAATTCCCAAAAATTATAGAAAGTTCATTTTAATTTCAATTAACACACATCGATCCATTATGATATGAAATTCAATCCTATGAGTTGTGAGTGTGTTGAAATACTATCTTTGTGACTAATTGAGGAGTCTTTGCTTGATGTTGAGGTAGCATATGAAGGGGCTATGACGTACTTGAAGGAGGGACTCAAATTTTATCAATATTTTAAAATTAGTTGAGGCTCTTATATATTTTCGACTCAAGTGAGTCAACTATATAGTGTGGTTCATCTCGTTCTGGACCATTGTATTGATGAACCGTCGAGCTTTGGTGAACCCAGATTGGGTAAAAATGGAATTTTAAGGTTTGGTTCATTTTGGGTTATCGGAAGCGGTTAGAAGAGAGAGAAAGATGGAGGGGGGTCTTCCACCATGTTTGAGCATCCCTCCAGCTCTTATAACCTTAAACCACCATACCATCACCATTCTTCCACCATATGCCACCACTTTCTTCTAGTATCCCACTATATCCAAGACCTAGATACCCATTTCCACCATGGATGAGTATAACTACGAATTTTGGAGATGTTGTTGGGGATTTTGGAGAAGATGAAGATGGGAGTTTCCTGTAACTTGAAAGGAGTCTCGATGGAACTTTCATGGAGATAAGTTTAGTGGAGCTAGGCAACCTCCTTGAGGCCACCATAGGAGCTTGGATATTGCCATCTTCTTAGACATTTCATGCCTCCATTATTGGAGCTTCATTTGAGGTGGAAAAACTCTACTCTTAGTATTAAGACTCTTTTGCATATTTGTAGTCTTGTTGATTAGATTATAACACTATGATGCCTATGACTAAAATGATGGATTTTTAGTAGAATTGGTATTAAACAAAATTATGGAGTAAAAATATTTGAAAAATGCAATTTTGTTTGAAACAATTAATGAGTAAATATTTCAAAGTTTTCCTGAAATAATTGGAATTTTCATGTAAATGATATGTTTCAAGAAGTTAGATTCTAAACATTTTTATGGAATGAAAATGTTTTAAATTAACATTTTATCTTGCTAAAGATACTTGGTAAATTAAATTGGATTTCTTGTAAAAAATGAAGATTTTATAAAAATGGGACATTTGTTTGAGTTTTTAAGAAATAAAATGCCCTTTAGTCTAAAAGAGTATATTTTTACAAGTGTTATGAATTTTCTAGATTAAATTGTATGTTCAACCCATTTAATAGGATTTTTGGAGCTAAAATCCATCTTCTCATGTATATGAACTCATGGTAGTTGATGGTCAACATATAAACAATTCTAATGAAGGTTTTATTCGGTTTAAACATGAAATGAAGAAATAAGAAAATTCAGCCCTTAAGGTGTGTGTAATGGATGTTGAAATGTGTTAAGAATGTAATATTTCAAGACTACAAGTGTTGATAAAGAAAATGGTATTCTTCTTATAACTAACATGCAACCCGCGCGATGCGCGAGCGCACTATAATTTATGTTAAAAATACAATGACAAAATTTCGACAAATCAAATAAGGGACTAAACGTAAAACAAACTTACTAAGACTACATGTTAGGGATGAATAATTTACAAATTTATAACCCATGGTTAGCAATATCGATCCTTACAATAATATAGTAATATTCGTAAATTAGTATAACAAATAAAATAAATCTTACACTTCATAAAATTAGTTGTGTAGGTAGGTATATACGAATAAAAAACGAAATGGATGAAAAGTTTTGGATGAACACCACTTTATCATTTCAAACAACTCCAAAGAAACTAACATTTACTAAATTTTTGAAAAAAAGTAAAACAAACGCTCACACGATGACATTTTATACAATTATATGGTATTTTTTTAAGATTTGACAATAACTTTGCAAGGGAACACATCCCGAACAGAGAATTACATGTTTACAGATATTTTGAGAATTCAGCTCAAGGACCCGGTAGATATTTCTAAGTCGACGGTTGCATGTACTAATAAAAAAATATACCAATCATTAATGTAATTTTAATAGATCCATCAAAATTACATGAATTATACATATGGTCTCAAGTTTGTTATTACCAAAATAATTAAATAATGATAAATGAAAATTGTAGAAAAATATCATATTCTGAAAATTTTCTTAAACTAAATCATAGTTCCTTATATTAAATAAAAATGATAAATAACTTCCTAATAGATTAAATAAAAATAATAAATCAACCATACATGTGAATTGAGGAAGAGGTCAGCGGGGTAGAGAAATATTAGTGCCTTTGTCTACTTCCTTCGCCTACTGTCGGAGTTATAAATCGAGAAAGGTCGCATATTCATCACTATTATTTTTAAAATTTACTAATTAAATTGATTCAAAGTTTTCACAGTGCAATGTTACCACATTATTATTGTATCACCAAAAAAGGAAAGAGTTTCATTCCACCAATGAATCTTATAATCCTCGGCAACCAAAACCCAAAAATGAGTTTTAATGAGAAAATGCAAAAATGGGCCTCCTTCATTGTGGATAAGCCCCCGGCCTCTCTATCTCTTACATACACACAAAAACACACACAATGACATTTTCAATTTATAGAATTGTTCTCCTCATATAGTCTGACTAATTTCAAGAAGAGAGAAAAATCTTTCTCCTTCTTTCTACCATTTACAAACACCTCAAGATCTCTCATTTTCTTATAGCCAAAACATAGGTGACCTTCTACTACATTACGTGATGGTTGACCTTCTAGGAACTCCGAAAGAACTAGGAAAACGGGTAGGGGTGACACTCGGATAAAGTGGGTCGGGTTTAAATGGGTTGGGTTTTTCTGGAGGTAGTTTTTTTGGGGTTTGGAATGGGTTTTTCTAGAGGTAGGTTTTCTGGGTGTGGATTTAATGATGTCTTTGAGAGGTTAAGAAATTTTTCTTCACCTGAAAGTGGTCACATCTTCTGATGGGTATTAAAAATAAAAATATACAGACTTTGTAAAAGGATAAAATGTACTCTATATTGAGGATTGGGTGGATTGGGTGGGTGAGGAGGCAAAAGAGGCAACACAAATTTATATACCAAGAGAAGATGTCGTTGTAGATACCATTAGAGAAGATGGATGGGAAAGAGAGTTGAAGCCCAACAGTTGGAAAATGATGGATTCTCTCATTTAATAAATTGTTTTCTAATCTTACAAAGATAAGATTTTTAAAACCAATACATTAAAATTTGAGAACCATTAATGGCATTTTTACCTCTAATACTATCGTATTAGAGGTATAATATAGATGTAGTCTTACATGTTTAATGAATCTTGGAAATAAAAGTAAATAAAGATATTTCCAATTGAGAATAATGTTACTCCAAAGGGTTAAAAAGGTGTTGAGGTGTTAAAAACACTTAAGAAGTTAATATGTGTAACTTAAGGGTGTTTTGAGAAATTAACACTTCCAAAAATGTAGTAAAAGGTGAATTTAGAAACAAAGGGGTAAAATGGTAATTTTACGTAAAGAGATACATTTTTACGAAACAAAAATGTTAAAAATGGTGTTACACATGATAGTCCTAATGAACATGATTTCCGGAATAAAATCAAAGCTAAAGTGTAAAGGACATGAAATGGAGATTTTAAAGTGTAATAAAAGTTGGGGTGAAACCTCGGCTTTTGGTTTCAGCCAGGTAAAAGGAAAAGTGGTATAATGTGGACAGTTGAAAAATGTTAAAACACATTAAAAAGGAACTTGGATGGCACCGAAAAAATTATGGAGGGCCCGAAGTCCTAAAGTGAAAGACCCAAAACACTAACTAGAGCATCTGGTGGTGGCGTCGATGGTGTGGAGCCCGTTAAAGTACGTGGTTATTGGAAGATTCCAAGAAAAAGATAAAGGAATAAGGAAGATGTTAAGAAATGGGTTGTGTGGTAAAAATGTGTTCAGACGACCTAATTTGAACAAATTAATAAATGTTTCGGTAAAGGTTAAAGTGGACAAGAACGTGTGAATTGATTAATGTCCATAATGTGAAGTAAAGGCAAAGTAAGTGGGTAAATGGGTGGTTAAGCAACCTAAGAGGTTTAACCCATAATTAACATAAAGGTGTGTTGTGAAAGGTTTTCAAAGGATAAATAAGTATTTTCTAACATGGTGTTCGCGTGTATTGAAAGGGTGATTTTCAATGAAAATACAAACGTGGATTGGTTAAAATGAAAAAAGTAATTTCGGTAAAGAAATGGTTTTTAGTCAAACCAAGTGGACTTGTTTCAAATATTTAACCGCGTGTGTTAAATAAAGGGATAAATGTCAAAATAAAAAAGGAAATATTTTACAAGATTAAGGTGATTAATCGGGATAAATAAGGTTTTCAAAAGTAAAATGGTTTCATGCATTAAGTATACATGTATATATATGTACAAGGTAGTTTCATGTGCACGTAGGCGTATAACGTGTTAAAGTCTTCTTTCTGCCATCCAATTATATATTTCATTGTCGTATACTTCCCATTGAGCATTCAACTCAATCCCTCATTTTGTTACAACAGGTTGGGTGGGTGCGGTTTCGTATTTTAAGAGCGTTATACAAGTGAGTACTCTCTTTTATTTTATGTTAGTAGTTCTGTATGCTTAGACTCCGGAGGTGCTCCCCATGGGTCCCTCGCATACTTTGATTTGAAATTGGAATCACTGAAAGACCCTAAAAACTAAAGTGTCTACTTATAAAAATGCTTTTAACTATTTGATAAAAACATTTGATATTATATAAATTGAAACCACTCAAACACGCAAGTAAAAAAAACTGGTGAAGCTTTAAATAATTATTCATTAATAATGGGATGAGGAAAAGAAAAGTGAAATAATATTTGATTACCGGGAAACCAACAAAGTGGCGAGTCCCTTAGTACTAGGACCACACACACGCCCAAGTCCACTAATTGCAATGTTTCAATTACAAATTACAGATTATAAGTGTAAATTAATAAGTTAAGACAATACAAAAAAGTACACTAAGGCAAACCTAAATAACCCCACAAGCTATCTGAAGCAGTAATAAGCACATTAAGGAAGTGACAACTTGAGAATACACACAACCTCACACTCAACATAGAGCACCAGTGAAGTTGCACACAACTAAAATAAATAATAACCCAGGGGGTGTGGTGGAGTGGTAGGGACTCCTCCTCCCTTAACCAAGTGTCGGGGGTTCGATTCCAGCCTTGGGCATGGAGAAACCTTAAATCTCTGGGCCAGCTGTCCCACCCTAAGAGGTGCCTACAATCAGCGAAGGGATTAGTCACTGTGGTACAGTGGACACCCTGGTATTACCAAAAAAAGAAAACTAAAATAAATAATAAGGTGTGTTAGGTTTTAATCAATAAATGAAAGGATTATAAATTACTAAAAGATGAAACATATACATGGTTTCCTTAAGTAGTAAATTATCAACAATACAGATTTAAACCCAAATAAAAATTTAGTTAAGTGTAAGTCCAAACTAAATCACAAACAAGTGAATTCCTAGATAATGTTTTACACGACTGAAATAAAAAAATAACCTAACAATAGTCTTAGGATATAAATTACTTAAACAGATGTTATGTCACTATATCCAATATAAGTAAAATGACAAGAGATATACGTGTAGCACTCACCTCATATAAAATTATACTGAAAACAATAAAAATAGATTTAATGTTTTAGTGTAACTAAAGATTTAGTTTAAATATTATTGACAGAAGTACTAACTCAATAAAAATCAACTAAGACCAGTTTTAGGTATAAGCACAAAAAAAATTATCTGCGGCCTGTTTTGTATAAATTAGGTTAGGGATTTATAAAACGCAAAGGCTTCAACAAATAAAATACTCAGTAATCCCGAAAATCAGTTGTTCATCACAAATAACCTTAAAGAAGTTTAGATCTAAAATACTGATTATCTTTGTGAAACATGCAAGGATTAACAAAAATATTATAAATTATATATAAATATCTGAATATATATATAGGAGAAGGCTCACCTACATCATGCTCTATACATCATCCATGCATCACGCTTAATTACAGGGCCTAAAAGACTTTTTTTTCAAATTTTATGTTTTTCCCTTGAAATTAACCTTCTAATCAACACATATACAAAAAATTAGATCAAAATACATTTTGTAACTATTTTTAAAAAATCCACAAAAAACTGCTAAAAATACCTTATTTATAAGGGTCTGCGCCAGCAGTTTTTTGTGGATTTTTTAAAAATAGCTAAAAAAATGTATTTTAACCTAATTTTTTGCATATGTGTTGATTGGAAGGTTAATTTCAAGGGAAAAATATAAAATTTGAAAAAAAGGTTTTCTAAGGCCTAGAATTAGGTGTGATGTACGGTGTGATGTATAGTGCATGGTGTAGGTGAGCCTTCCTCTCTCTCTCTCTCTCTCTCTCTCTCTCTCTCTATATATATATATATATATATATATATATATATATATATAAGGATTGTTAAGAAAAACTACCCACTAAAGATCTAACGTATCCAAATCATACCAGAATGAAAAAGATTAGGACCAGCTTATTAGACTCTAGGATAATCAGCAACAATCGTCTCAAACCAGAAATAACAAAGATAAACATTGAAGTAGAAAATCCTTCAAAGCCTCAAAAAGTTGAACAAAGTAACCCCCAAGAAATCAACTTTTCAAACATCCAAACTTACAAAGTGTAAACAAGTTGAAGAAAGATCTCTCAAATATAAGAAAGAACACTTGAACTTTGGATAGAGAAAGAGGGGTAAAACTTGGGCAGAGTTTTTACAGTTTTTTAAAATTAAAAACCCTACATCCTTGAACACCCAAAGACCCTTGGTCTTTAATTTTGCAATTAAAGACCCTTGGTTTAACCGTAATACCATAAAAAATGGGCATAATGGTAAACAACCACAAAAATCTAGTTGCAGAAATGGAACACAAAAATCAGCGTTGCATGTGTAAAATGGTAGCTGATCAGTATTGGGGTATTTTGGACAATAACCAAGGGACACAACGGTCAATAAAATAGTCGCCTACAGACACACACAATGACCAAACGTGTGTCTTCACAACAACATTGGCCCAAAACCATTGCGCCGAATCACCCCCAAAATGACACCACACTTAACAAAACTCTGTAATGTTTTAATATATGTGTTAAAATGTTTAATCAATTGATATTTTAACACTTTTAAAATCAAGATAAAATATACAAAATAAATATGATACTTATAAATTCTGGAAAAATTAAAAACTCAAAAATTATAATATTCAAATAAAATAATTTCGTTATTAGGTTTTAAAATAATATAAAAATTGATTTTAACCAATAATAAATATATGGGACCATAATGAAAGAAAAAAAATAACTTGTCTCAAAATTGATCCAATAAAAAAATGGGTTATTTTCAATCGCATGCTAACAAGTTAAACGGTAATCAAATAAACCTCGACTAGCAACATTATTTTGGTTGTTTCATTGCACTTCATACCTAATGCTTGGATCGGACCGGGTAAACCACAGGTAATCCATAAATTCGGGTCCGGGCATTACAAATGGTATCAGAGCTACTTGTTCAAGTTTCCTTTCGAGAGTGACGTGGTGATGTAGGTATTGGTTTGGGATGATCACAGTTTTTTTGGTGTTGGTTTAGTTCGTGTCCTCGACGGTGAAGTCAAAGAGGTTAGCAAGATGGGTTAATCCATTCCCAAGTGGTAAGAAACTAAGTTAGCCATTAATAAACTCTTCTGCATTTTTGAATTAGATATATTAATAAGTTGTGAGTGTTCGTACAAGCCAGTGGTGGCATCATTGCAGGTTTTTAGTGTGGGGTGCTTGTGTGTCAATTCGTAGTGATATGAGAAGCCAATTGAGATGTAAAGAATGGTGAATAACCTCTATTGAGTTAGAAATATGAATCGTGTAAAGTGAACTGTGGAGATTTGGTGGCTAATTCATCATACCTAAGAAGCATTGATTTTTGATAGGAATACTTCTAGTTCTTTTAATTGGTACTTCGAGTAGTTAGTACCAATGATGTTGTTAGGTGAATTTGATCTTTGGGATAGTATCACGTCGTAAGGAAATTGTTGATTTAGTTATCGTGATGAACCATGTTGGTCAACATTTGGGATGTGTAATCTGTCTAAGTTGGTAAGATAGTATCGTTATAAGTAAGTGTCTTGGTGATCCTTGATTGAAAGTTGTACCTTATAGGGTATGATGACCGGCAAATTGCGATAAGTGTATTACGTATGCAACATTAATGGTTGAGGAGACATAGGAGTGAACTCTAGGTAGTCTTCTATGTTAGGGTCATAGAAGATGTGATGTGATTTTAAGGAATAGGATCTTTAGTGATGTCAGTAATGCAAACCTAGGGGTTTATAGGTTGTAGGTGACGCCCTATATCCTGCCAGAATTCTTAGTCATATTAGTTGTGGTTTGGCAAGTGGCTTACGGTCATAGCCATTTTGGAAGAGAGATAAGATTGTTATCTAAGGGTCAAGGATAGTTTTAGCAACCGAGTAAATGGTTAATGTGTGGTAATCCTAGTGTGAGTGTGGTTCAAAGTCATCTTGGAGTGCCCATAGCACAAGTTATGTGTGACATCATTGGGGATAGAAATCGACTTGTTGTGATACGTTAAAATATTCAATGGGTAAGGTAAGGTGTATGTAGATGCTCATAGACTAGTGTCTTTGTGAGCACCAGTAATCACGATATGGGTATTAAAAGGCATGTAGAGTGCACCTACAGTGATAAAGGTATGGATGACAAAATGTTATAGGGTCTTGAGGACTGTTACATAGAGTGTGTTTGATTTCCTTAGGAGACCAGTTACGTTAGGTATGAATATGGGTTAGCATCTTTGTAATGCTTATGATGAGGGTTAGGTGATGATCTCAGGTCAATGGTCGAGGTTTAAAAGAGTCAAATAGTATACATGCCGAGTGCGGTTTCTCGAATTAACACAGATGGGTGGTGTACCATCTAAGGAGGAATAGAGGTCTGTGTCGTTAAGGGGGTGTGATGCCCAGGTGTCATAAAATGACTAGTGTGGGCGGTGACACTAATTTTGAGAAGTATTAGGAAATTTATTCGAGACTTAGGTTTATGACGCCACGTGGAGTCTTGAAAATGGCAATTAAGGTGGGGGGAGGGGGGGTCATACTGAAGCATGATTAAAATGTTAGCATATGTTGACGGTATGTGCTAGGATAACCTTAGCAAGGTAAGGACTAGTTCTTGGCATGTCATGTCAAGTCGGTATAGATTAGAAGATGTAGCCTTGTGTGATAATTACTACCCTTAGAATGTCAATGGAGACCATCATGGCTGTCACGTGAGTTCAATTTGGGTAAAACCTGGAAGTAGGCTCAGTGAAAATATTGTATTGTCAAAGGATATAAAAAGGTTAATGTCTCTCTTGAACAAAATACTGCGAAAGGGGATTTTGGGGTTACGATCACGATATAATAAGGCAAATAATAACATAGGTGTATTATATTGGTGACGTTGGACAAGGTCGGTATAGACAAGGGTATTAGGCACTCGCCAACTATAGTGGATTATGTGTGCCAAGGATGTAAGGGGTATGGCCTTACTTCTAAGGAAGGAAGTCGAGCGTTGGACTTTTTAGAGAATGACAGGTTCGTATGTTGCTTATGTCTTTCAAGGATGAATGGTTATGATTCGATTTGTCATGATTGGTGACTCAAGACATGGTATGTGGCTAGGTTAGTACCTAGCAAAAACTTCTGAGATAAGTAATAAAACTTCAAGTATATAGTGTAGTAGTGTAGATTCACTTTTCATGAATCATGGTTTGATGCATACGGGCAGGATTTTCTCAGAACGGTTGCTTGTTCCTTTTGACTCTTGTATGTCCCTTTCGCTTTCGGTAGTTGAGGATTTTTATTCTTACGTATGTGGTAGCTCAGATTGGTACCATGTCATGGTATGGAGTGATTGGGCCTGGTAGAGCGCGGGCAGACCTGGTATGGCCAATGCATCTTGGTAATTAGGTGAGCCATATCTAAGGTATTCTTGATATTACATAAAGTTCATTGTATGGGTGATTGGGATTTAATCAACATGATTTTATTGTAGTATTGTCTTTTCTTAGGATTATCGACCTTTCGACTGGCTGGCATGGGAGTCAGTGTCTTTGGTTGTAATGAGCGGAATGATGACATGAGGATATTATATTGTGCTAAAAAATGAGGAAATTTAGCACACGATGTTGCTTTGCCACGGTGAGTGGATTGATGCGAGACTCAAGTGAGTGCTCAAAGGTGAGATGCCTAGAGTAGTACTAGGGTCATCAAAGTGATGTAGCAGAAGATGTCAGCCGAATGCACGGTGATGACTTGGAAGGTGTATTACTTCTCTCAGTGAGGAATTAGCAATGTAGGGTAAATGTCAAGCTCAAGTAAAATTGTGTAGTCAAAATGACCTGAAAATTATAGGTACGCAAGATATATAGTCCAAAGAATAGAAATGGTTCTTGATGATAAATTTGGTGATTAGTTGTATTGCAGTTCGCTTTTCGGTGAGTGTTGATCACTAGAGAGACCGATATGTATTAGCCAAGGTAACCCTAGGACTCAAATAAGCATGACCATCAAGTGAGTGGAGACTCAGAGTCCGTTATGTGATGTTTATGATTAGCGAAATGGTGAGCGTTAGATCATGTCGCATGTTGAGATTTTGGAGATAAACTCTGTGTAAGGACATGGGATGTGATCTTAGCTATTGAGAACTTAGATGATGTTGTCTTAAAGGACTTCTATGACTTAGAATGAGAATTGGTAACCCCCGTTAATTTGAAGAATTGACGGATTGATAGTTTTGAGGACAAAAGTTTCTAAGGAGAAAAGTATGTAATACCCCGTCCCAGTATTTATTTATTTTCCCCGCATGAGTTACAATAACATAAAGACATTGAGATTCAGATGATTATGACTAGGTTTATATCCTTATTTGAGTGTTTGGGTTCCTGACTGTAATTGTTGGAAGATTATGGGATTTAAAATTGGAAGTTTGGAAAAAAAATTAAGAAAAGGGTAGTTCGAATGAAGTTAAGGTCATTCGAATGAAAATCAAGACTCGTTTGATGTAGGGATTGAACAGGATCCCAATGTATAATAGGCCTAGGTCCTTTGAAGTGGGGATTGACAAGGTTCAAATGAGATGCCTTTCTCATTCGAACGAGGGGTGAATCTCGTTTGAATGAGGTCATTCAGATTTTTAAATTCAGTTTTCCTTATGCGTTGTCTTATTCTAGACCGTTAGTTTGATGAGTTGTCGTGCTCTGGTGAACCCAGATTGGGTTAAAATAGTATTTCAAGGCTTTCGAGTGATTTTATGAAGGTTATTTATTTAACTAGGGCTATGGGAAGTTAGAGAGAGAGAGAGAGAGAGAGAGAGAGAGAGAGAGAGAGGTGGGTCTTCCACCATGTTTGAGCATTCCTCCACCTCTCACAACCTCAAACCAGCATGTCACCACCATTTTTCCACCTTATTCATCCACTTTCTTCTAATATCCCGCCATATCCAAGCCCTAGATACTCATTTCCACCACAAATGAGTATAGCTAAGAATTTTGGACAAGTTGTTAGGGGTTTTAGAGAGGATGGAGATGGAAGTTTCATGGAGCTTGAAAGGAGTTTTGATGGAGCTTTAATGGATTTAAGTTTGGGAGAGCTAGGCAACCTTCTTGAGGACATGTTAGGAGGTGGAAGTTTCCATCTTCTAAGACATTTCATTCCTTATATTATTGGAGCTTCATTTGAGGTGGGAAAACTCTACTCTTAGTATTAAGACTCTTTTGCATATTTGTAGTCCTATTGATTAGATTATAAAAGTAGGATGCATAAGACTAAAATTATGTCCTTTTAGTATAATTGATATTAAACATTTTTATGGAGTAAAAATGTTGAAAATGTTGGCAAAATGCTATTTTTGTTAGAAATAAATGGTGAGTACATATTTTAAAGTTTTCTTAAAATAATTGGAATTCTCATGTCAATGGTGTGTTTCAAGAAGTTAGGTGTTAAACATTTTTATGGAATAAAAATATTTTAAATTTATATTTTATCTTGCTAAAGATACTTGGTATAAGTTTGATTTCTTTCGAAAAAATGAAGATTTTTATGAAAATGGAACATTGGTTTGAGTTTTTAAGAAATAAAATGTCCTTTAATCTATAAGAGTATATTTTTGCAGTGTTATGAATTTTCTAGAATTAATTGTATATTTAACCCATTTAATAGGATTTTTGGAGCTAAAATCCATCTTCTCTTATATATAAACTCGTGGTAGTTGATGACGAACATATGAACAAGTTTAATAAAGGTTTTATTGGGTTTAAATATGAAATTAAGAAATAAGAAAATTCAGCCCTTAAGGTGTGTGTAATGGGTGTTGAAATGTGTTAAGAATGTAAGATTTCAAGACTACAAGTGTTAATAAAGAAAATGATATTTTTCTTATAAAGTAGTCTTACATGTTTAATGAATCTTGAAAATAAAAGTATTAAAATAAAGATGTTTCCATTTGAGAAGAATATTATTTCAAAGGGTTATAAAGGTGTTAAAAACACTTAAGAAGTTAGTGTGGGTAACTTAAGAGTGTTTTGGAAAATTAATACTTGCGAAAATGGTGTAAAAGGTGAGTTTGGAAATAATTGAGTTAAATGGTAATTTTACATAAAGAGAAATATTTTTATGAAATAAAAATGTTGGAAAGGTTGTTACACATGATAATCCTGATGAACATAATTTTTGGAATAAATTCAAAGCTAAAGTGTAAAGGATATGAAATGATGATTTCAAAGTGTAACACAAGTTGGGGTGAAACCCCGAGTTTTGGCTTCGATCGGGTAAAAGAAAACGTGGTATAATACGGACATTTGCAAAATGTTAAAACACATTAAAAAGGGACCTGGATGACATTGAGAAAAATAAGGAGGACCCGAAGCCCTGGGGTGAAAGATACAGAACACTAGCTAGAGCATATGGTGGTGTCGCGAAGATATGAAGCCCGTTAAAGTACGCAATTATTAGAAGATTCTAAGAAAAAGAAAAAAGAATAAGGACCATGTCAAGAAATGGGTTGTGTGGTGAAAATGTGTTAAGGCAACCTAACTTAAATGAATTAATAAATGTTCCGGTAAAGGTGAAAGTGGACAAGAACATGTGAATTAATGAATGTTCATAATGTGAAGAAGAGGTAAAGTAAGTGGGTAAATGGGTGGTTAAGCAACCTACGAGATTTAACCCATAATTAATAAAAAGGTGTGTTGTGAAAGATTTTCAAAGGCTAAATAAGTCTTTTCTAACACGGTGTTAGCATGTGTTGAAGGGGTGATTTTCAATGAAAATACTAATATGGATTGGCTAAAATGAAAAGGGTAATTTCGATAATGAAGTGGCTTTCGGTCAAACTAAGTGGAGTTATTTCAAATATTTAACCGTGTGTTTTAAATAAAGGGACAAATGTCAAAATGTGAAAAAGGAAGTCTTATACACGATTAAGGTGAATTAATCTGGATAAATAAGGTTTTCGGACGTAAAACGGTTCCATGCATTAAGTATATATATATATATATATATATATATATATGCATAAGGTAGTTGCATGTGCATGACGTTCGGTTCTATATTTCAGTATTATATATTTACCACTGAGCATTTGCCTCACTCTCTCGTTTTGTTATGGCAGGTTGGGTACGATTTCATATTTTGATAAGGTTATACAGGTAAGTACTCTCTTTTATTTTACATTAGTAGCTTTGTATTCTTGGAATCCAGGGGTTCTCCCCATGGGTCCCTCACGTAGTTTAATTTGAAATTGTAATCGCATGCTAACAAGTGAAATGGTAATCAAATAAAATTGGACTAAAAACATTATTTAGGTTGTTTCATTACACTTCACACCTAACGCTCAGGTCGGACCAAGTTGACCACGGATAATCCATAAATTTGGGTCGGGGTGCTACACTTTTGATCCTATCTTTGAAGTAATAAAATAATACTTGAATTAATTTGT